>JAWZYV010012544.1:0-487402 GCA_038373885.1 Cheiracanthium punctorium | reverse complement strand
ACTCTTGGCCACTACGATGTTTTACAGTTTCGGCCGTATATCTGCTCTGTGCCACCACAGTAAGGTGACCAGATTTTTGTAGTCAGAATCGGGGACATGTCCCCGATTCTGACAACAAAACTGGGGACATTTATAATTAATGCAATAATTAACAGTAATTTAATTGAAAAACAATGCAATAATTAATAAATTGTCCCCAGTTCTATTTTTACATTCTGGGGACAATTTGAAAAATGTCCTGAACCTGAACGTCCTGGGGACTGTCCCCGGAAAATGGGGAAGTTTGGTCACCTTACACCACAGTCACAGAGCATTTTGACGAGGCTAGCCTCTCCGCGATGGGTCTCCTTCCTGCTAGACATCTTAGGGTTCTCGTAATGTATTTTATTTCAATGGGGTGAACCCGATTTTCAAAAATAAAGTATTAAATTCAAGTTTTTGGATGATTGTAATGGATTGAATGGGTTAAGTAAATCTTAGATTTTGATTTCCCAGTTCTTTTGAAATACATTACGAAAGCTGCTTGCTGTCAAGAAGAGATAGGACCCATCGCAGAGAGGTTAGTCTCTTGAAATTAATTCCAACCAGTACGACACCCAATGTCCAAAAGAGGTTAATGAAATCTGGTGAAGTTAGTTTATTTTGCTGAATTTGTTAAATCAAGGTGTCTACCGCTCCGGAAAAAGCCGGGGAATTGGAAAATGGGTCCGGAAAGTCTGGAATAAACCGGGAAATTGGATAATGGGTGCGGAAAATACACCAAAAGAATCAATGTTTTTTTTTTTTTTTTCGTGTCCTTTTTTTTTTAACCCCGTTCGCTCTAATTGTCAGACTGGAAACCGAAAGCAACTGCAATGCATTTTTCGGACTGCGAAAGCATCAAGCGATGTGTTTGTATAAGGAGGGAAAAATGGGGGCTCATCCATCGTAACGGGAGGGTAAAAAACAAATTAGCTTACTTGGTAACTTATAGCTTAGGACCGTCTTTCCAAGAACGGTTAGGTAATTCTATCAGAAAGTGCGACTACTTCTGTTTCTCAATTGATGGAAACTTAATCCTGTATACTTCAGTTAAAATTGATTTCAAGAAGTTGTACAAAATATGCAAATATAAAGACATGGGAGGGGGCATTGTGCAATTTCCCAAAGTAAAATGCATTAGTCAGGAATTTTTTTTCCCGAGACCTCCCAAAAGTCAGGAAATTGACTTTCAGAAATTTGGTAGACACCCTGTAAATATTCAGCAAAATATACCAACATCAAAATAAAGTTTTATTAATGTTAAAGAAGTCACTGCATAAGGCTACTTCAGAATGTGATGGAACCAGCACAACATAACCGTGTTATTAAACCTTAAATGTTTACTTCCTTGTACAGAGTATAAAGAAGTAATGTGATCGCGAAAAATTTTGGTACCCAGATTTTTACGTAAAACACAATTTTGTCAATCTCTAAATTTACTTTTAAGAATTTTTGTGATGCATCTCATTGTACGCATGCACGTATGTTTATACAAATGCATGTACAACCCATTTTGACCGACCTCGAGTCCATTTTGACCAGTTTTTTCCTGATGTCTGTACACATATATACGTACCGTAATTTATGGAAGAAACGCCGCGGCGTTTATGAGTTTAAAAGTTCAAAAATAGTAAGTGCGGCGCAGGGCCGTCGCGGATGTGTCAGGCGCCTTTGTGCAAACGCCGATTTAGCTAACCCCCAAAAAAAATATAAAAAAAAAATCCGAAACTAAAGTATCGCTTTACTATTCCATGTACTTATTCAGTTGGAAAATATAACTAAACCGACTCTCGGGAGGTGACACCCCAATAAATATTCAGTTTTTGAAACAAAAATATAACTTTACAGTGCCATATTAGTATTCAGTAGAGAATAGACGGCATTCCTCTGGACTGTAGGACCCGATGGATATCCGGCACCGCCGAAAACTAACGCAGTACATGAGGAAAGTATTGTAATCATGAAACAAGTCAGTGGAACCAAAAACACTGTGGTAGGTAGCTAACAGTTACCATGGGTGCGGAGATCAGATTTGCTTCCATCTAGACTAGTCTTTTCAAGGGCGGATCCAGAAGCATTTTCCGGAGGGGGCGCAAATCGTGAATACTTATTGGTGGAAGCCCCATTTATCTAGTGTAAATACATTTTTCTCGGAGGGGGCGCGCGCCCCCTGCGCCCTCCCCCTGGATCCGCCTCTGAGTCTTTTGCAGAGTTCTAGTGATATGGAATTCATTAAGTTCAAGCGCGGACTTAGGAGGTATCCTTCAAGGGGTTGCCTGTTCTTTACAGTGTTTGTGAGTGAACACAATAGCTCCTAAATGGGGCATTCGATTGAGCTCAAATTGGGTATATATATTATAAACCACCGTCGCAAGACCGGTATTGATTTTAGTGTGTATAGGACTTATAGTTTTTCTACAGGGCTACGAAAAAGATTTCTTTTACATTATGGCCTATAAGGGGAAATTCTTGAAAGTGCGCTAGCGTTTAAACGGTACATTCGATTGAGCTCAAATTGGGTATGGGTGTTATAAACCACCATTAAGACCGGTATTGATTTTAGTGTGTATAGTACTTATAGTTTTTCTACAGGGCTACGACAAAGATTTCTTTTACATTATGGCCTATGGGGGGAAATGCTTGAAAGTATATTCAACGGTACATTCGATTAAGCTCAAATTGAAAAAACTAAGAATTTTTGCTGAATTATTCATCGATTAAAATTTATTTAAATGCTTGGTAATTATCTTAATCGTCGGTGTTCGGAAAGTCGAGTGGAGTCACTCCAGATTTTTGAACAATAATTATAGAACACTGCCATAATGTTTAACGAGTGAATGCGCTTCACAACTATAGCAGAAAGCTCACTTTCGATTTTCTATTTACACAGACAACAGGACATTGATTCAAAAGTAATGAGAAATAATTAAAATCTAAATAAAAAGCATGAAAATATTTTAATTTTATATGTGCACCGTTTGTTTATAAATAAAGCAATGTAACACAAGGAAAACTACAAACGACAAGTTTTAACATATTTCATAATTCCAAAAATGTCCATATTATTTGGAAGCATCGATTATTGAAGCTTTTTGTTTATCCAGATTTACATAAGATAGGTTTTAAATTCAAGTGAACGATTTCAGCGTAGAAGATAATGGCAGATGGTTATTATATAATTTAATTTCAAGAACAGTGGATGTTTTAATAAAAAGTCAAACATTTCAAAGGGCTGATTAATTTAACTTTTACATTGACAACTCAAATGGAAAGTGCAGTATCTCTTATTGCAATAATATGGGAAAATGGAACGAAAATAGTAAAAAGAACGTGGCTTACGTATTTTATTAAATTAAATTCTGAGTTTTCTTTTGAATGTAAAATACTTTGGAAAAGAAAAAAAACAAACACTTTTCTACTACAGAATTTAAAAATTTGGGAACTGTTCAAATTGCTTTCAAAGGCATGACAAGCATTAATAAAATGTTTAAAAGCATGGTACAAAATTAAAAATTCGTATGATTAAAAATTATGGCTGTATCAATAAAAACGAAATAAAATTTGTTTAATGTTGATGAAAAACACGTCGTAGGTCAACCATCTAATTAGATCTTTCTAAAATTGTAAAACAGTTTGCACAAAGAAAACCACGAAAGTACATTATAATAGCTAAAATTCTTTTAAAAATTTAATATTATTAAAAGAGTACTAAAATTTTGCCTGCATATCTAAAATTTGTTAATATGACAGAAAAATATATTCACAGTAAAAATATTTCTTCGTAAGAGTAAAAAACTTAAAATTACAGTAACAAATTTAATTATTTATAATTATGGCTGGTATTGCTTGGAATAAGCTGGTTTGGCTGAGATTTTTTTAAAAGGAAGAACTAGTATTATTTATAGTGAAACTTTTCTAGCTTTTGCACTAGCAAACCCTTCAGTTATATTACTTATGTCTACTTTTTCTAATTCTTGATATTCTATTGAAATGATTGATAAATTTGGTACCCGTTCTTGTCTCAGTTATGATAGTAAATAATTTTTTTTATAATATTTAATTTGGAAAAACTTCTTTCTTCGAAAGCGACTGTAACTGGAAGTGATAAATATATTCATAACGAGATTACGGTATTTGAAAAACAGTTTAACAATATTAGTTCCTCGAAAAGAAATTCACCATCTATATCATCAATTAATTTTAAATGAAAGTCTTTGAAATGTCTTAAGATTTCTTTTTCACCTCAATCAGACAACATGCTTATTTGTGATATAAGTATAAACATATCATTGTATTTCTCTAAAATTTCGAATGAAATTGTTGAATTAACAAGATTGTTTATGACGAATATATATATATATATATATATATAATAATCCTTCGAATTATCTTGCCCAATCACCTATTGTAACAATTCCTTTGTTTAACGCGGCAGAAACTGCCAGTTTAACCCTGTTTTTTGCCATAGTTCACACAAGAGAAGGCGTAACTAATGTTGAGTACATAGGTTTGTTTCAAAAATATAAAAAGTGTATTTAAAATGAATTATTCAAATGTCAATAAAATTAATTATTTTATTTTACAGTTGTATCTACCTATGCTACTCCTTTTACTTCTTTATAAAAAGTGTAGCTGTAAAAAGGACGAAAATAATTTACTACTCTATATACGATTGGAGAAAAGTAAATTAATGTTAATAGTAATTACATTAATTTTGAATGCAGTCACGAATAATAAAAAAAAAAAATGTGTTGAAAGGGCTAATTTTAATGATAAAGCTTATTTGACCTAAACAAGTTGTATATTAAAGCAAACTTTTACCCTAAAGCAATGTAATCAGTATCAGTTTGATCTAATTTTTTAAAAAAATTTCATTTTACCTATACAAAATGCATAATAAAAAAAATGTTACCTTCAGGATTTATTTATTTTTTGGTGGTGGTGGTGGGGGGGGGTACAGCACTCTTTGAATAAGTTATGTAAAATACTACCTGAATCAAAAGTTATTTATGGCTCGACTTGTTAAATTGCTGATCAGTAGTGGATTCAGAAATGCTTGAAGGAGGGGAGAGATAAGTATCACAGAGAATTTTTCCACTGTTGAGCCATCCCGCCCAATTCATTTTCAATCTTGAATCCAGGTTTATTCTGTCTGCTCTCATCATTGAAAAGATGCAATGGAGAAGTCTCCTTCTATGACTAGTTTTACTTCCCAGCTTGAGTCTTTGAATGCTGTCAACGATTTCGCAACTGCTGGGTCTGGGTTCCGGCGAAGCATTTAATGACCCATGCCGGGAAGCAACACTGGTTACAGAAGAGCTTTCTCCATTGCATCTCTTCAATGATGAGAGCAGACAGAATAAAACTGGGTTCAAAAGTGGGCTAAACTCCCCAGCAACTCCGCAAATTTTTAAACGTGCTCAGGGGAAGAGAGATCGCCCTCCCTTGGATCCCATACTTCGGATTTCAATAAATGTGTAATACAAATAAAGTAGATTGCATATATGTATTTTAGAAAATAATTAGCATTTAAACAAAAATTTATGTTACTTTTCTGTTAGGTTGGTAAAGCATTTTAAATTTTGAGACCCATGCAAGAATCCCTATACCAGTGTTTCTATGAGGGAAATGCTCTTATCAGGCTGTAAAATACTACAGACTGTTCTTGTAGCAATGCAAATTCAGTATAGAAAAAAAAAAATTAACTTCAGAAACACCTAAGGAAGGGGCACGATCTACCTTTCTATATGAGCACTTATTTACGTACCAGGCAACTTCGATTAGAAAAAAATATATATAATGTATTTCTCTTTGCGCCCTTTTTGGGGTCCGTTTCCCAGATTTGCATTTGTCATCATGGACTCCAGGATTGCCTCTCCTCAAGCCGTCGGTATAGTGAATTAGTGTCATAACTGAACTTTTTTGTATTATTTTATTACTGAAGTGTGGGAAAGCCCAAGATGAGCCCCTCCCATCAACAAATGCAACAGTGCTTCTCTCTGCAACATCTCACCCCTCGTTTACACTCGGCCCACTTTCACGGCAGCGAGCGCGAAAAATGGCAGTAACAGGAGTGTAAACCCTCTCTCGTCTTGCTCATGCCATGACCTTTATTGCTGACATCTTTGCCCGGCACGATATCTCTTCAGGGGATTTTTAAGGGTGAGGAGGGAAGTACAGTAGAAAACTACATACAGGAGAAGGCTAGTACAGCTGAATGTAAACACTCACTGCTTTTGGAGCTGATGCAGAAGTATTTACGGGAAAAAAAGCTGAAGCGAAAGAAGTGGGAAGGGCTGAATGTAAATGGGGCATTAGGACCTCAGGCAGACGCCCATGGATGGGAAGGAATCTGAAAACGATCATCCATATCATCACCATAGTAACTATGGCATCACATATCAGTAAACTTCACCTTCTGGATAGCACTGAAAGATAAGTTTGGGGAAACTTGGAGAAGGTTTTCGCCTAAGGTAGCAGTTCTCAACCTTTTAACATCGCCCCCCCACCAACAAAGGCGAACTTACGGTGGCGCCCCCCTCACATTTTTCAGCATACATTCAGTTTTTTTATCTTCAAAAATGAACATTTAGTCGAACTTTCTACAAAGTAATGTTATCAGTAAAGTTTAAATGAACATTTTAAGCGAAAATGGATATATTTTTGAGTAAAAATGAGAATAAATTAGATGATTTTTTAAAAACATGCATCACTACTTGCTCTTTGGTTTTTTCGCCCCCCCCCTGCAAACGCTCTTCGCCCCACAGGTTGAGAAACGCTTACCTAAGAGATGGGGGGGGGGAAGGATGCTAACAAAGCAGTGCTGTATATAAGAACTTGTAAGATTAAACCTTGCAAAAATATTGTAGAGGGGCATTTCAACGGGGAAAGCACTTTCCTAGAAGTCTGCAATATAAACTTAAACAAAAAATATTTATTTTTTTCGAAAAATGTTCATTTTTCGCTAAACTCTTCTTCAGCCGTTTCGGCGCCCCCTTTACCTTGGCGCCTTTGTGCGGTGCACAACCTGCACACCCGCTAGCGACGGGCCTGGGGCGGCGTTTACAATATTTTTAATTTTTTTTAGCCGATCTTCAACGAAAAATTCGTTTAGTGATAATTTTCTCAAAAGATGGCGCCACCACCGACACGTACTCTAGCGTGCACAGATCACAGCGTAGCGGTAGCGAATCAGAATGCGAACCTACCCCCATAGAAAAGAGGTTTAATCTTTGATTCAGTTTTGGAGAAAGTCAGAGTCAGAGCGCCCTGAGATATGTCCATGCCCGGTGCTCTAAAGTGGTTGGCTTCATACATCCAACCGATGTCTTCTCAATTAAGTAAAAATAAAAAAATAGAAGTAAATCTTTTACATCTACATTTTAGAACTATAATTAAATTTTAATGAAGTTTTGAATATATATTTTGAAGGGTTAAAGTTCTGTAAAATACCGCAAAAGTGCACTACCCTCTATTAAATGCACCCGTTTTTCACATGAACCTCTATTGTTCTTAAAATACTGAATTTCAGCCAAAATTAGTCTATGTTGCGCCCGGTACGAGTTTAACCCTCCCCCCCCCCCAAAAAAAAAATAAAAAAAATAAAATAAAGTTAATCTAAAAGTTATTTTTTTTTATCGCCGTGCGGCTTTGCGCCCTGTGCAGGAAAACTATCCAATAAACACTGCCAACTAATTGGTATGCTCAAGAAATGCTGAGTGCTTTTAAAATAAATCCCAATGCTATAAATATCAAAAATAATAAATAAATAGAACGATCAAGTGTTGTTACACAACATTCAGTTTAAAATAACAATTTGCTGAAGCAAGCTCATTACGTAATCAACAGCTGGCCATCTGCGGGGGGGGGGGGAAATGTTTACTTTTAACTGGAGCCTCTTCTCACACATCGATTGCTGTTTTCATTTTAATGGCGCCTGGTAGTCTATCCGAACTTTGTGCGGATGCAAGAAGGTTTTTAGAACTTATTTTTTTATTTCTATAAATTCACCTTTGTGAATATGTTTGAAAATAGAAATCGTAAGCTTCGTAAAATAGCGGTAAATAATTTAAAACATTCTATGGGAAGGGGGAGAAAAAAGGAGATTTTTTTTTACCGTTTATCGAATTTCTCCCGAAATATATCCGATCAACTTAATAGCTTTTCTAATAAATTAGGTCTAATAAGTAATGCAACATATTTTTTATTTATCTATTTTTTGTTAATTAAGAAATTATTTTAGAAATTTAATTTTATCTGGCATTGACTTCTTCTGACCACGACCCCCCCCCCCTCCTCCCCACCAACGATCGCGGTTGCGGCGTTTCTGATGATTTTCTAGCTAACTAAGCTCATTTTCGTGGGTGCGGCGTTTCTTCCATAAATTACGGTAACTTCCATGTCTCAAAAACTATTGGTCGTAAAATGTTGAAATGTTATATTTAGGATTGTTGTAATATCTAGTTGTGCACCTCCCCTTTTGGTCCCAATTGACTGGATAGTTTATATACAGAGCTACCCAAAAGATTTTACATACATTACGTTCTGTGGGCAGAAATTCATTAAAGTGTATTTTAGAGGTATTAGGCTATTTCAAACGACTTAGAAGTGATATATGTTGTTAAGAGACGAAATGATTCTCTCCATCGAAAATAGCGTCTGTATCATTTATAGTACTGCTACAGAAACACTCAAAAGAATTTCAACACAATACGGTCAATGGCAGTGTTAGAGAAATTCATCCATTTCAAGCACAGTACCGTTTTACCATATAGTTAGGCAGTGGCGGCTCGTGGGATACAGCAAGTACAGCCGGGCTGCACTTAAAATTATCAACAAATACTTTAAAATAATTTATTCTACTAACTTTCTTAAATTCAGATTAGAATTATGGAATTTCTATGATAAATTTTAAAAAAATCTAAAACAAAAACAAAAAGCAACGTGTTGTAGTAACTGCCGGATCGCTCATTCAGAAAAAAGCCCTTTAATCTTCCCGCAATTCAACTGTGAGTCTTGGTACAGCCGAGGCCTCCGAGAGAGGAGAAAGAATCTTTCGTCCCTCTCTCTCTCTCTCTCTCTCGGAGGCCTCGGTACAGCCCTCATAGCCGATCAAGAAATTGGCAGCACCGTTGCCATGGCAACGAGTTTGTAAGCAGTCTCTCCGGCATAGGGAGTTAGTAGCTAAGTACAGCTGATGAAAGATTTTCAAACGACGGCTGCAGTGAATTCGACTGACTGATTGGCTCGAGAAGTGAGGGAGGGGTACGGAGAATATATGTTCGGAAAACTCTCGACTTTATATTGCTGAATTTATCAAGAAGGTAAGCCTGGATAGACGCTTATGAATGGACAATTACCCATCAAAGCAGTATTGTTTTTAAGTAAGCAAGAACTGGCATTTAGAGGACATGGCGAGCGAGAAAATTCTTTAAACATGGGAAGTTTTAAAGAGCTTTTAAAATTGTTGATATCTGAATTAAAACAACGCCTTTTTATGGGGACATCACTGACCGATTCGCACGTTTAAAAGAAAGGAGGATTGATTTGACTTATAAAAAATAAGTAAGTTTTCTTTTTTTTTTTCTTTCCTTCTGAAGTTATCGTTATAAAAGAAAATTCTAAGGAAACTTCGAATCAGACACGGATTAATGCAATTTTGAGGATAAGAGCGGCTGGTTGAAATTTATGTAAATTTTATGGAAGTAAAATAGGATCTCTTGCATTTTTTATGAAATTTCTTTTTCCTCGGTGAGGGCTTAATCCGTTTTCGAATTCAGTAACAAAGATTTTCCATTCCTGTGGGGAGGACGGGGGGGGGGGGAGCTCATATGCTTCCGGCTGCACTAACAGTTTTGACCACGGGCCGCCACTGTAGTTAGGTAATGGTCCAACCACGTGCCTTCCTCAAAAATTATGCCAAAAGTTACCAAGCTTTTCGACTTTGGTGTACGTGTGTATGTATTGTTGTAGAAAACTCTGTTAATTCCTGGGTTAGTTGTTCTAAAGTCCAGTTGGTGTAGAAAGTTCTAGTAAAAAGCCCACTTGACAGGATCGAACAAGAACTTTATTGCTTCTAGAACTTCGTCGAACAATCCGCTGTACAAAATTCGCAAGCACAATCAGCCAGTAATGTGCTTATAACAGTTCACTAAAAGCTTTTGCAAATGCTGTATTTCTTACATAAAATAAAACACTTCCATAGGAAAAAATTCAGTGGACTGTTTACGAGGGATTTCGTAAGCAGTCTCTCAAGATTCAGCAAAGAAGAATTTACACACAGCACTTAAAAACAAAGCTTCAAAAAGGCAAGCGAAAATACTGCTCTATAGCACAATGCAATTCAGAGCAGAATACTCACCGGAAGCTCGATTCACAGTGACTAGACTAGGGTTGTCTGTCATACCTGTATTTATAGGTGACTAAGAAGCTACAAGGAGCTTCTAGAAGAATGTATCTCTCGAAGATTCCACATAAAGCGGGAATTTTGATTACGTCATAGGAGAGAAATATTAGGCTATTATATGTATGTTAATGCAGAAAAACTAACTTTACGAGCCCGATTGAAAAATCGCGCCAAATGACCAAAATGTCACCAAGCTCGGCTACTTTTGGCGAAATATTGCAAGGTTTAGCGCCGAAAATAAGTCCCCCCAAAAGTGAGGTTAGCGAAGGCCTAGGACCAATATTTCACGAGATTTCTAGAAACGCTATACTAATGAACGGGGAAACCCCAACCTCCGTATCTCCGGTTCTAGTTGACCAATTTTGATGCAACAAAAGGCAAAATTTAACTATTTGACCCGAAGAATACGAATTTTGAATTATTTTAAACCCCAGAACATCGGGCTGCACCGAAAATTCGTAACAGTATTTAAAACTCATCTCAAAAATTATTAGTCGTAGAATGTTGAAATTTCATATATAAGATTGTTGTAACATCTAGTTACGCATCTCGATTTTTGGAGACTACTGGAGAGTTTATCTGGACTGGAGGACCATCCAAAAGAATTTCAATACATTTGTGCCTATGGATATCTTCAATATATTACGTCTGTAGTCAGTCATTGTTTGGTTCATGCCCAAAATCTCGCCATTTGTCATCGAACCTGGCGAGTTTTGCGAAATATTGTCAAATTTTTTGCCAAAAATAATTTCGCATCTCGTATAACTCAAACTTTTAAACGTAAAATGTTGAAATTTTGTATTTAGAACTACTGTAACATCTAACTGTGCGTCTCTTTTTTTTTATTGCAATCGACTGAGTAATTTATTTACAAGGTCACCCAAATAATGACTTTAAATACATTAAGGTGTATGGATACATTCAATTCATAGCCAAAGTAGTAATTGACAGCAAACTTGCAATCTCCAAAATCTAGCGAACCATCTCAAGCTTGTCGGATTTTGGCAAAATATCGCCCAATTAAGTGTCAAAAACAAATCTTTCAAATTGAACCCAGCTTGGCGATATCAGAAATATTTGGCTACAAATTGCTAAACCTTAATATTACTGCAGTATTTTATCTCTTTCAAACAACATAAGTTTAGATGAAATGCGCCGAAAATATTTTTGATTTAATAGACGTCCAAGGAAGTCGTGTTGTCCACATCAGATTTTTTTCAGATACATGGAAAACAGTTTTCTCAGCACTATTAACTCTTTACATCATAAATGAATATGAGAAGGCCTTTATCACCCAATTTCATCGGTATCTGACCCTGAAAGTTGAGCTAATGCAAGTATATGGCTCTGGTGACAGTGATCAGGAAATTTGAGCGTATACATTGCTAATGATGCAAATGGGTTAAGTGACTAAAAAGCCCAAAACTTGAAATGCGATTTTAGTTCAATTTCTGGCAATTTCAACTTATAAGGCATTTCATGAATTTTTTGATATATCAACACTTACATATTTTTATTTATTTTTATGATCCAGATTAAAAGAAAAAGAAATCTGCATATTTTATAAAGAAGGGAAAGGGGGGGGGGAGGCTTTATGTTATGTTTCAAATCTGCTTTAATATTGATTAAAGGAAAAAAAAAAAGTTTTTGAAAAAGTGTGCACCAGCAATGTTTTCATTTTTAATGTAATTTTTAAAGAATATATGGTCCAGAAAAGGTCAAACTTTATTTGTCTCGAAAATTCTTATTTAGACTCGTGACTTTACACAAAAGGTTAGAAAAAGAATCACTTGAGTAGAATTACATGAGAAGTCTCGTATCACAAATCGATCACCCTCTACATTCCCTGAAGTGTAACAATCTAGCATATTTCTAAGAGTTTATATTTTTGTGAAAATTAAAATTATAAACAAATGTTTCATCTTTTGTATTTTAAAGTACAAAATTTAATATTTCACGAGTACGTATATATATTTAGTTTTTCTTAGTTAAGTATTAATTAAAAGTACTTACTTGGCAACTTTATGTATAACATGAGCAAGAGTTGGAATGACTACCAGCCTTTTATTTCTAAGTACCGCTTTCACTACAGTATCGGACACATCTTCAACATTCAGAATGGGTAGCAAAGATGGAAATCTAAAATATTAATACTTTGACATAAGTACAGTTATTAAATCCTTACAATTAATTATGCATATTATATGAACGTTAAAAATGAATGTTCAGATATGTGTACGTTTCATTTGTACAGAAAAGTTTTCATTTTAGTGTATTATTATTGAAGGTCATACTTAAAAACAGATGCGTGTCAGCTGTTTTAACCGTTATCAAACACTACTTGGGTTTTTCATGATTAAATATTGAAATGTTCAAAGTTTATTGTTAAACTAACTGTGTGCCCGTTCTTCTCACGGTAGGGAACGAAAATTTTTCTTACATGTGCAATTCGAATTGATTCCAGTAATGTGGAATCTAAAAGTAAGCAAAATTAATTTACTCTTGCCGTAAAGTTACTCATTAGTCACCCATAAAGTTAGAAGGAGTACAAACCTGAGACCATTGTAAGATTATGACCCAAAAAACTAAGTCAGTGTAATTTCCGATCAGAAAAAAAACATTGCCGTTTGCAGCGAAAATTCCTCGAAATGTCTCATTTCTACATCATACTGTTTTTCGGTTTAAGTTATACCATTAATACCTTAGATACTACATGATGAGGACAATCGTTTTATTTTATAATTAAATAGCTCTTCGCAAGGCAAGAAAGGAACATTTTCCTATAATATGATCATAACTACTTGTGACAAAACAGAATCTCCACCCCCCCCCCCCAAAAAAAAAAGTTCAGCATAGTCTCTTCTGTTGAAATTACCGCGGGGTAAATTAACGCGACGTTAAATTACTGTTTAGTTAAATGTAAGACTACTGTTATGAAAACCAAGGTCATGCCTCCACCAGATGGAGTTAGGGGTACTATGATTGTCCCTTTTCGCCCCCATCCTTCGGGGCAGGGGAAAACTCTTCAGAGAGCATCCAGAGTTCGGACCGAGAGGTCTATGTTGAGCCCGCAAACTGCATTTTTAGAAAGGCGGTGCCTCAAAATTATTTTCAAGAAAAATGTTTTGTATATATTTTTAAACAGTGTACATAAGTCGTGTAAATAAAATTTTAGTTAGCCAAGACAAATGGCGACCCGGCTTTCCTTCACGCATTCTTACAGGACCCAGAGCACTCTTCCCACCGCAATTCGAGAGAAAGAGGTAAGTGACCTCTTTTAATTAATTCAAAGATTATTGTTGATAATTTTTACCCTCTCCGCCCCGGACGGTGTCCAGCTTAACCGGAGATCTCTTACTGTGTTTTTGTTACATAGTAAAGTGGAGAGCCTGCCAGGATTTTGTTAGTGTTTTGGAAATTTTTAGTAATGGAAAAATTAGTAAAATTACGAGTGCCGGTGAGAAGCAATTTCACCAAAACCACAAATGCTCTGAAAGAAGAGCTTGCTAATGAATTTGTGGATAAAGGCGCTCTGAGCGACAAACTTACTAAATTGGTAAATTTAAAGGAAGAGCTATCCAATTTAGATAGCAAGATTCTTGATGCACTTCTGGACAAAAAGGATGTAACAGACGAGGAAATTTCGAAAGAGTATGAGAGCGCGGAAGAATATTCCGACTTGTTTATAACTATGAAAAGACTAGCGGATAGTAAGTTAGAGAATTCTAACAGAACTAATTCTGGAGCGGGTACCGTTTCGAATAGATCGAGCTATAGACTCCCCGAAATAGAACTAAAAAGATTCGATGGCCAATTGATAAATTATCTCCCATTCTGGGCTCAATTCAAACAAATTCATGATAACGATGAACTGAGCGAAGTGGATAAATTCCATTATTTATATCAAGCCATGCAACCAGGAACAAAAGCTCGAGAATTTATTGAGGGCTACCCGGCTACGAAAGAAAATTATCATAAGGCAATTTTGGCGTTAGAACAGCGTTTTGGGAGAAAAGAGCTCTTAACGGAGGTTTATGTTAGAGAACTACTTAAGCTAATAATTAGTAATGTAGGAAATAGCAGAGAAAAATTGTCTTTAGGCAAACTTGTTGACAAAATTGAAGCTCATTAGAGTCAATGGGCGTGGATTCAGAAGCGAACGCTGCCTGGCTATTTCCTCTGGTCGAAAGCTGCGTATCCGAAGATATTTTACGAGCTTGGCAGAGACATTCTCTCTCTTCTACCCACAGCGTATCGAATTACCCCACGCTTCCCCCCTTGCTGGAGAAAACTCTCACTCTGTAGTAGAAAATGATCCAGTCCCCCCTAAGCAGCGTTCTAGATTGTATTCTCTCATGTCTTTCTTGCATGGCGAAGTTCTAAACGAGGAAAGGTTATCGTTGGCGAAAGAGGGCTTTGACCCTACGAGGGATACTCCAAAAGATAAACAGAAAAGTAAAAGGCCAGCTGTACCGACCGCGTTGGGGTTGCAGGTGTCAGCAAAAGCTAACAGCTGTGTATTTTGTAATATGGGATCGCACGAAAGCAGAGATTGCTGTACAGCTATGTCCATGACGATGGATGAAAGAGTAAAGAAATTAAAAGATAAAAAGTGCTGTATAAAATGTTTGAAGCCTTCGCGATCCTGCGATCGCGATCCATTTCGCGAATTCCTGCCGTAGATTTGTACGATGTCAGGTATGTTCGAAAGCGCATCCCATTGTACTGTGTCCCGACATAAGCACCCGTAAGGAACCGGCCAATAAAAGCGAAACGGAAAGATCGGAAATAGCGCAGAGCAGTGTAATTCAGAGGGAGTGCGATAACTCAATAATACTTATGACGTTAAACGTAGAGATATTTGGAAAAGGATCTAAAAGAGTACGGGCGCTCCTTGATTGTGGCTCTCAACGCTCATATGTAAAAAAATCCACTGCGCAGGAATTAGGGTTAGATCCCATTGGCTCAGAGAATATTTCTCACGCCCTGTTTGGCGGTTCAAAAACTGACTCCGAACCTCACGATAAATACTTATTGAAACTTGGTTCAACTAATAAATATTTGAAAGAAAAGTTCGAATTTGATTTTCTAAGTCAGGAAATAATTTGTGGGAGTGTTCCTAGGTTAAGATTAAATGAGAACCTGATTAAAGAATTTAAACGAAATAAAATTTGGTTGACCGACGTAGGATCTGAGAGTTCTGAAGTTGAGATGCTTTTGGGTGCTGACCTATATGGAAAATTACTTACAGGATATGTTAAACAATTGCCAGGGGGTCTGACAGCTATTGACACTAAATTAGGATGGACCGTGTGCGGAGAAATTGGCAGTAAAGAACCGAACTTAACGAATGAGAGCACGCTAGTAACAAATCTTTGCGTTAGGAATTTAGAAATTTCTGATCTGTGGAATCTAGAGTCAATCGGAATTTCAGGTGTAAAGAGCGATTTGTCAAAAACTGCAGAGGAAGAACTAGCTGTGGAACAGTTTGAAAATTCGTTGAGTCGAAGTAATGATGGGCGATACTGTGTGGGGTTATCGTGGTTGGAGAAACGAAAGGAAATTTCTTCTAATAGGCATATCGCGGAGAAAAGATTATTTAGTGTAACGCGAAAACTCAAATCCAGTAATATGTATGAGGAATATCATAAAGTATTTTTTGAATGGGAACAAGAAGGGATAATTGAGAAAGTTTCGGGAAAGGAGGTCAATTCAAAATTTGTCCACTACTTACCTCATCATCCTGTAGTAAAACCTGACAGTCTGACTACTAAGATTAGACCGGTATTCGATGCTTCATGTAAATCGGATAGAAACCCGTCCCTTAATGATTGCTTAGTGAAAGGACCCAATCTCATCGAACAAATCCCAGCGATTTTTTTAAGATTTAGAGAAAAGGCTATCGGAGTTGTATCAGATATACGTCGCGCCTTTTTACAAATTGAACTAGAAAAAAATGATCGAGATTTTTTGCGTTTTTTGTGGTGGGACTGCGATAATAAAATTCAAGAATTTAGGCATAATCGTGTAGTGTTTGGCTTAACAAGCAGCCCATTTTTACTTGGAGCGGTAATAAAGTGTCATCTGTCGAATGTAGAAGGGAAATTTAAGGACACAGCAAATAAACTTTTAAGTTCATTTTATATCGATAATTGTGTCGCTTCAGTTGGTACTGTTGAAGAACTAAAACATTTTATTTTGAATTCGACAGAGCTACTAGCAGAGGCTAAATTAGAGTTGAGATCTTGGGAGTTCGGTCCTTTTGAGGAAATTAAAGATTTCGGTGAGAAAAATGAAATTCCAAACAGCACGGTAGACCCAGTCAATATACTAGGCCTCAAATGGGACAGGATAGACGATACTTTATTGATAACAGTAAAATCCGACTTTAAAATAAGAAATTTATCAAAACGTGAAATTTTGTCGATCACCCAGAGTATTTTTGACCCTTTGGGATTTTTGTCTCCCTTTTTACTAAGAGCTAAACTGCTCATACAACAATCTTGGATCATGAAGACAGACTGGGATACCCCCTTGCCTGATAACATAAGGGGAAACTTTGAAATTTGGTTCAGGGAGTTAGAAGAGTTAAGAAAAATAAAAATTCCGAGACGAGTAGGATTTGGCGATAGGAAAAACTGGTCGGTGCACGTATTTTGTGACGCAAGCCAGAGCACGTATGCGACAGTGATATTTTTGAGATGTTCTGCCCCGGAAGTTACCGTTCGATTGTTAGGCTCCCGATGTAGATTAGCACCCTTAAAGAAAATGACCATTCCTAAGCTGGAATTACTGGCATGTGTCATTGGGGCTAGGTTTAGCGCATTTATAAGGGATTCAATGAATATTTCTTCTGTTGCTACGTATTATTGGACCGATTCCACCACATGCTTAGCGTGGATTAAACGTAATGATCAGTGGGGGACATTTGTCGGGAATAGGGTAAGAGAAATTTCAAAATTAACTGACCCAGATAGTTGGAGACTAGTCCCCGGTAAATTAAATCCCGCAGATTTGCCCTCTAGGGGTTGTAATGCCAAGCAATTAATAGAAAGTAGGTGGTGGGATGGTCCTGAGTGGTTAAAATTGGGTGAAGAAAATTGGCCTAGTCCAGATGTGCATCCAGATGAGACTAAAATAAATTCCGAACGAAAGAAAGCGCAAATTTCAAATTTAAGTGTAAAAGAGGAAAAATTCAATTTGTTTCAAAATATATCAAAATTCTCTCGGATTGTGCGTGTTCTGTGCTGGGTCAAAAGATTTATTCGAAAGGCCCAGGGAAAAAGAGTTCCCCCTGACATGATATTGGATGTTTCTGAGAAACAAGATGCAGAAACCTGTCTCTGGTTGATGATACAAAAAGAGACATTCCCGTCCGTTAAATCCATCAACAATTTGGTGACTGTCAAAGACCAATCGGGACTTCTCAGAGTCAAAACGAAAATAATTGATAGAGACGACGAATTTGCTTTTCTGTACCCGGTGTTACTTCCTAAGAGCCACCCTGTCGTGGAGAGTCTGATATGGGAATATCATCGCAATTACAATCATGCTGGTGTGCAAATTTTAGCTGCAAAACTGCGTGAAAAATATTGGTTGATTTCATCCCGTCGTGCCGTAAGAAACGTATCTAAATGTGCGACGTGCAAAAGATACAAAACCAAAGCCTCCGCGGCGCCTCCCATACATCTCCCACTAGATCGGGTGAGAGATGCCTGTGTATTCGAAATTATAGGCATCGATTTGTGCGGCCCCCTTTACCTGAAGTCACGAGTAAAGGTATGGGTCGTCCTCTTCACGTGTGCAGTCTATCGAGCTATCCATCTAGAACTCGTCTCCAGTCTTAGTACGGAAGCTTTTGTACAGAGTTTTAGACGATTCATTGCGAGAAGAGGGAGACCCTCTACAGTATACACTGACAATGCCACCAATTTTATGGGCACAGAAAACGCCTTGAAATCCGTCGATTGGAGCAAGATTGCAGCCGAAAGCCAGCTCTCTCCCATCAGTTGGAAATTCATCCCTCCTACCGCAGCGTGGTGGGGCGGATGGTGAGAGCGGCTCATCAGATGTGTGAAGGAGCTCCTTGTCCGAGTCTTAGGTCGCACCACTTTAAACCAGGAAGAGCTCTACACTGTTTTGTGCGATGTAGAGGCCACCATCAACAGTAGACCTCTAACCTATTTGGCTGAGGATCCGGAATCCTTCGTACCAATCTCTCCATCTATGTTCCTGCAAGAGGTGCGTGAGGTCGGTGTACCTGAATTTGATAACCTTGACAAACAAAGTCTGAATATTCGATTCAGGTATTGCCAAAATCTACGTCAAGCATTACGAAGTCGATTCCGGAAGGAATATTTAGGCCAGCTAGTGCAACGACCATCTCAAATCCAACAAAATTTACAAGTCGGCGATGTTGTCCTGGTCGGCATGGACAACAAAAAACATCTACTTTGGCCCATGGGTATTATAGAAAGTGTTCTACCAAGCCGTGACGGCATTGCAAGAGTCGTGAAAGTGAAAACGAAGTCGGGATCTTTAATAAGACCCATACAAAAACTATTCCCATTGGAAATATCGAGAACTAAGGACCCGGTAGTGAAAACTGTGTTTGAAAACCGATCACGCCGTTGCAGATTACTGAAAATGCCAGAAAGATTGTGACTGTGAACAAAGAACTTTGTCAAAACACATAGACACTTTATTTTGAACTTTTTACAATTGTTTAGAACTTTAAGTACTCTAGGACATTTTAAGAAAAAAAAAAGATTGTAGTGTGTATAATATTTGTATGAATTGCACAAGGAATTTTGTCATTGCTTTTTCTAACTTTTATATCTCTATTTCTTTTTAGATATGTTATTGGAATTCGGTGCCCCTAATTCCAAGGTGGGAGGATGTTATGAAAACCAAGGTCATGCCTCCACCAGATGGAGTTAGGGGTACTATGATTGTCCCTTTTCGCCCCCATCCTTCGGGGCAGGGGAAAACTCTTCAGAGAGCATCCAGAGTTCGGACCGAGAGGTCTATGTTGAGCCCGCAAACTGCATTTTTAGAAAGGCGGTGCCTCAAAATTATTTTCAAGAAAAATGTTTTGTATATATTTTTAAACAGTGTACATAAGTCGTGTAAATAAAATTTTAGTTAGCCAAGACAAATGGCGACCCGGCTTTCCTTCACGCATTCTTACAGGACCCAGAGCACTCCTCCCACCGCAATTCGAGAGAAAGAGGTAAGTGACCTCTTTTAATTAATTCAAAGATTATTGTTGATAATTTTTACCCTCTCCGCCCCGGACGGTGTCCGGCTTAACCGGAGATCTCTTACTGTGTTTTTGTTACAACTACTGTTGAAAATGATAAATAGAGCGCTTAGTTTCACGAAAAAATTTATTAATGCGTATATGCGTATCCTAGCATATCTAATAATTATTACTTATACAAAAACTATGTATTCTCGTTTTTTCACTAGCAAAAACTTTGGTTCTGGTTTGAAAGTAGTTTTATTTCTTTCTTTCGGCTGGCAGCTACTCTGTCTCCGTTTCACCATGACAGCAAAAGCGTCAAGCTTAAAATCAAACGAAATTTTAAAGCAGCAGCTATTGTATTCAAAATCCTTCTTTACTTAAAAATTCTCCTAATTTGTATACATTTTCCAGTTTCTCTTTTAAAAGAGGGCGAATGAATGTTCCGTCATTTGGCAAAATATCAAAAATTTATGACGGATAGAATTAAAGATGCGACAGTTTTAAAATTGTTTTACGAAAACTTTCGTCAAGTCACTTTAGTTTAAAAATTCATAAAAATCTGCAAATTATGTTACGTATTTAGAACAAACAGTTAAAAAAAAAAAAACTACTCTATTCGATTATTCAAAATCCGTTTTGCTGCGAGTATAACTATAGGCGCTATTACGTATTATGCGAGAAAAAAATGACAAAAATTGCATAGAACATAAAATAAAAGTTGTTCTAATTCAAATTCCGAAAAAATCGCTCCGAAGTGTGTTAGGACAGGACCTGTCCTAGTGAAGTAGTATACAAAATTTGGTAGGTCTGCGACCACCCGTTTCGACGCAATGCGATCGAAAGGCACGCGTATGAAGATCGGAGGTCACACACCTACACAGCCATCCAGTCAGTCCGCTACATACTTTGTTTACACTTGGACTATTATACAAGAAGATAAAATCCAGTATTTCATGCACAAAAATTCTTTGTACTTCTTTGTAGTTAGTGCAGGGAAGTTTTGTTATCGCGAGAAATTTCGGTACCTAGATTTTGCCTACCTCTAAATTTACTTTTAAGAGTTTTTGCGAAACATCTCATCGAACGCCTATATGTGTGTTCGCATCAATGCATGTGCAATCCATTTTGACCGACCGCAAGTCCATATGACCAGTTTTTAACTACCGTCTGCAGATACGTACTGTTACGTACATACCTAAGTATGTACGTAGGTAACTCGCATACCTCAAAAACTATTAGTCGTAGAATGTTGAAATTTTATATTTAGGATTGCTGTAACATCTAGTTGTGCACCTCCCTTTTCGGTTCCAATCGACGTATCATGTAGAACGGCAGTTTCTACGAGTGACGCAGCCAGCCCAACCAACCAACCGTAAAACTTCGCGGCACTTATATATTACAGCTAACTTTTCTATTTCCAAAAGTTCTCTTCTGGATCTCGGAATCCGCTCTAACGAATTTTTTACAATTAATATATGATTTTAATCGGTGCCAAATTCGATGAGTGACGTCGCTGGTTAAGCTAGGAAAACTCGTTTTTTTTTTAATTTAATCCAGTTCAAAGAGGGAACTATTTAACCCGCGTAAGGAAATACGGAAAATGATCTTGTTTCAACGGCGGTAAACAAGGCAAGGAGTAGGAATACAGTGCTGTAAATACGTGACAAGATTTGTACAAGTTACTTTATATCCTTAACCAGTTTGGTCGTAGGTAGCTGGTGCGATGCGCTTCCGCGTTCTGACCAGAAAACTTAGGTTCTGTACCCGATGTAGCACTTTTGCGAGATGAGCTTTGTGTTACTGTCGTTTTTGTTTTATTTCATTTTAAAAAATAACAGATTATTATATACTTATTTTTTTCTGTAATTTATTTTGCTATAATTAATAATTAAAAAATAAGACTTTGAATTAAAAAAATAATTTAAGTATTTTTTGGTAAAACTCCTTCCTAACTTTTTCTTTAAGTATTTCGTTTCCCTAGTATTTTGATAGCTATTTCCAATTAAATTAAGTCTTTATTTTTCTAATATTATTAATTCTATTTGGAAAATTCAATATGTAATTAATATTTCAATGAATTTTTTTTCTCTTCAGAAAGCTCACATAATTAATAATAATTATTTAGTATTCAAAGGAAAATAAATAGTAGTTTTACATACTAACTAGTTTTAATAATAATTCTTTTACTCTTCATGTATATATAAAATTTATTGAAATTATTGAATTATAATTTTAAAACCAATATTTTTTCCAAATCTTAGGTTTTTCTCACATTTATTTTGTATTCCTTTAATTACCAGATTTAAAATTTTGTTCAATACTTTTCAGATAGAAATTTGATTAATTAATCTAAGTTTATACATGCACTATATTTTGTATTAGACATTTGAAGGCCGGAGATGGCATCTAAAACAAGATGTTGTGTCCACCAGAGCCGAGTTGATAAGATACTGAAGATGGTAGATAACTGAAGTATAAATGTCCAGGGTTCTGGTCTACCGGATGGCTGATAATCTAAAAATTCGGAGTTTTGGACGGTTTTTCTCATGATGTAACGTAAATACGCTTCAGAAGCACTAAGAAAGTCAACCGCGCAAGACCCTTATTCTTAAACTGGTAGTTCATCTAAACGTTCTCTAAAAAAATGAAATTATCAACTGATAAAAAAACATAGTATGAAGTTAGTTTTCTAAAAAGCGACATAAAACCAATTATAAACAATATTTTTTTGAGTAATTTTCTGTTTTATTAATGATTATAGTCATTAATTAATTTAATCAACAATTTTGAGATGTATCATTAACTTAGTTAAAAACTTAGTGTATCATAATATAGTTAAAAATTTAACTTAGAGATAGCTTTAAACTGAAAGCAAACATTGCATTAATAGATTACATTGCATTAAAATAATAGAATGAGCAACTAGATTACATTAATTAAGAACGAGATTATTAAATTAATAATTTTAACGAAACTTAACTTACGGTTAACGTTAAACTGAATGCAATTAATGAATCACAATGCATTAAAACAATAGAACCAATAGTTATATATTGTTGTTGTTATTCTAGAATTACGGCCGATTATAGCTACACGTAGGCTCTAAGCAGAGACGTGGGGTGCCCTCCGTGGGGGTCTTTCTAAGGGGTCCTAACCCGTATTTACGCTGTTTTGGAGGAAACCACGGAAAACTCCGAACGATTAGGTCGGCGGACGCAACCTGGTTTCGAACCAGGCACCTTCCGTACCCCAGTTCAGAGCGCTATGCGCTCGGCCACTGATGGGGCCTTATCTTATAAATAAAAATGAAATTCTGTTTGTGGATTTGATTCGTATACAAATCCACAAAAATGGACTTATCGGCCTGAAATTTAGCACATATATGTAAAATAATATAGAATAAATCGTAGTCCACTTTAAAACTTTGAAAGTCCACCCGTTCCCGGAATTTAAGAGATTTTTTATGCTCTTCACGCAAAAAGCTTTCCGTAATTGTAACCCCTGTAGTGAAAAAAGTGTGAAATAAGGATCGTGGTTGCCATGTGTGGCGATTTTGCCGAATAAAATGTTTTAAATTCTCAAAGTAAAAATAAAAGGATAATAATGATTTTTTTTTTTTTTTTGTTAGTTTATATTCGTAAGGTTACTTTTTTTTAAAAATTATAATATTGTGTGCATGGGAAATCGGAGCAGGAATGAAATGTTTTATACGCAAAACAATAAGAATTGAAGATTTCCGAGGCTAATAGGTAAATTTTTTTAGTTTGGCGAAAAAATAAAATGGCTCAAATGCCGATTTCGAGAAAGTGAGTTCTAGCGGTTTGCACAGATTTCGGCTTGGCGCAATTTATTGAGAGCTTAAGGAAATAGATTTTTGAAAACAAGTGCAAAGGTTTTATTAGAATACAGCGTTAAATTTTAATGATACGTGAAGAAATAATGCAGTTGTTAAGGGATTTCAAGCGATCTATCTCCAGAATTCTCGCCAAATGAGTACATTGATTTAAGTTGGGGAATTCCGCCAAATTTCAGAAAATTGAAATCTTCTCATTTAGTACATCGGAATAACGATGAATAAAACGCGTTATAGTCGATAATTTTAAAAAATTCGGCTGTATTAAGGGATTCCACTTTTCAAATAAAGGCTTGCTTTACTTTTTCGCGGTCGAACTATTTCCCATATTGATTGCTGCTAAGTCAATGCTTCGAATGATTTCCTGAAAAAACGCTTGCAAAATGGCGTATGTTGGCACTTTGGCGAGGCTTAGATTTGAAACTGGATTTTATTTGAGACTGGGATATATAATGACACTGGTTATAGATAAAAATGAATGTTGGTATGTGTGTATGAGGTTGAAAAACTCCAGCACCGTTGAGCCATGAAATTTGGTTCACCTAAGTCTTTTATCATGGAGAAGCTTTTTATGCTATCCGTTTTCCTCTAACTTGCCACCAGGAGGCGCAGCAGAACGTCAAATTCTATTCCGTTTAGCCGTTTACTATGCGAATATCGTCCAACTGATTTCGATGAAATTTGGTACACGCGGATATTAGAACACGGAGAAAATTTTTCAGTATCCATTTTGCTGTAACTTGCCGCTAAATGGCGCTGCAACGCATCAACTTCTATACTGTTCGACCGATCAGCATAAAATTTCTTATACTTACACATTTCAGCACGAAGAATATATTCTAACTGTGTTCCTTTTGATGTTACTCACCACTAGATGGCTCTGCAATGCATTATTATTTTAACTCGCCACTAGATGACGCTGCAGCAGGCCAAATTCTTGACCATTCAAACGGTCGCTATGAAAATCAGTATACATAGCTATTTGAACAATGAGAATATTTTGGCGTTATCCATTTTGCTATATCTCGCCACTTGACGGCGCTGTAGCAAATCATTACTTTAATTAACCACTAGATGGCCCTGCAATGTATCACTTCTTGACTGTGCAAATGATCGTTATGAAAATTGGTATACATAGATATTTGAACACGGTCGCTATGAAAATCAGAATACATAGCTATTTGAACAATGATAATATTTTGGCGTTATCCATTTTGCTATAACTCGCTACTTGACGGCGCTATAGCAAATCATTACTTTAATTAACCACTAGATGGCCCTGCAGTGTATCACTTCTTGACTGTGCAAATGATCGCTATGAAAATAGGTATACATCACAGAGGAAAGTGGAGGGAGCAACCGACGCACATACCGTTTTCAGAAAGTTTCCGCCGCTGAACTACTTTCTTTTGATTCGAGACCAGAAGATTAGCGGGAAGCCCTTGTTACTGTATGGTGATAAAGCTTTGTTTTACTAAATCTTTGTTTCAAAATAGAGATGGTAGCCTGTTGTGTTATTAATTGCACTAACAGAACAAATGTAAAGAAGCCTGGTGTCACTTTTTACAGGTTAAATAATAATTTTTAATGTACTTTCATCAGGAGTAACAATTTTTTTACATACTACGGTTGAACCTGTATGTGAAATGTAATGTTCATGTATTGGTATATCAAAAATTTTTATTTCGATTACATAAACAGTTGTAAAATTCTTTGATATTCATACATAATGTATTGTAAACATTGAAAAATGAAAAATAGGCTTTTTAAATTTATAAAGTATGGTTTGTTTAATATGTTTTCAGTTTGTTTGTATTGTTTTGATCCGTATATTTTGATTAATAATTTTGGTTAATTGCGAGGTAATGAAGAAAAGGAACTTTTATCGGTACCGTTTATAGCTTAATTGCAAACTTAGAATTATGTGTATGCAAAATTATTTTTTAAAAATTATATTATTATACAATATGACAACTGATTGTTTTGCAACGATTGCATATTTCATTTGTTTATATTTGAAAGCTAGTGTAATTCAAATGTTAAGGAATATCATTTGTAATATGATTCTAACCGCCACCGTCCACAAAATATCATTAATCCGTCTCCGAACTGAAAATATGAAAACGAAACTAACACCTGCAATATTATATATACGTGCAAAACATATTATCTTTAAAAGAAAATTGTTCAGATGCTTGTTGTACGTTCATTTGAGTTCTGTTATTTTCAATTCTACTTCCGTTGTCGTTTCTCAACCGTTTTTCGTAAAGAAGAAAGCTTCAATATAGTCATTCAATCGCCGTAATCAATGTATCTACATAGGGTTCGTCTGCTTTTTCTGGTCTCCAATGGTTCCATCTTCCTCGCGCGGAGGAATACAATTTTGTTACGAATACGTTGTATTGGAGGCTTAGCAGAAGCGCTCTCCACTTTCCTCTATGGTATACATAGATATTTGAACACGGGGAAGAGTTTGGCACTATCCATTTTCCTATAACTTGCCACTAGATGTCGCGTCAACACATGAACTTCAGGGCTGTCCAGCCGATAGTCATGAAAATTCGTATACATCGATATCTGAATGCGAAGAATATTTTTGCCGTATCCGTTTTGGCTAAAACTCGGCACTAGATTGCGCTACGCCGCATGGCCTTCTGCGCCGTACAAACGATTGCCTTGAAATTCGGTATGCATGGTTAATGAACACAATATAATACGATATCCATTTTGCTATATCTCTTTATTACAATGAATAGTAATCACCACAAATCGCAATATCAAGAAGTCCATTCATTCCCGTGCGAAGAACGGGTACTTCAGCTAGTAGTTATATAATTATAGTAAAAAAGTTAACTTACGTTTAGCATTAAACTGAATGCAAATTTATGAAATAAAATCAAAGATGGTGGCAGGGATACTAATCTATATTCGACCCAAATTATAAATAGAAAATTACTCAAAAATTATTGATTATAATCAGTATTATGTCTCTTATTATAAAATTCTAACAATCTCTATATAGCTCTATGAATTTTAAATATGGGTCTTAAAAATAATGATATCAAATTTTGAGTGACGCCCTGCTGGGAATTTTAAAGATTTGTTTTTAAATTCCATTACAGTTACTTTCGTTTTATTTTCTAAAGAAGATTTACGCATTTAAGCAATGCTTTTAATTATGAAATACACTGTCAAATATATCACACTTTCACTGAGTCTATATAATGTATTCAAATGAATTTATTTCAATAATTTATCTTTTGCGTCACGCTATCCGAAAGGGCAAGTAAAATTTACGTAAATATTTAGTTAGTGTCATAGTAACCAAACTAAGTGCAATGTATATGAAAATTTTGCTTGCCCTTTTGGATAGCGTGACGCAAAAGATAAATTAAATTATTGAAATAAATTCATTTGAATACATTATATAGACTCGTGTATATAATGTATTCAAATGAATACATTATATACACGATGAGATATATATATATACTCTCACTATATAGACTATAGTGAAAGTGTGATATATTTGACAGTGTATTTCATAATTAAAAGCATTGCTTAAATGCGTAAATCTTCAGAGAAAAAAAAAAAAAAAAAAAACGAAAGTAACTGTAATGGAATTTAAAAACAAATCTTTAAAATTCCCAGCAGGGCGTCACTCAAAATTTGATATTTTTTAAGACCCATATTTAAAATTCATAGAGCTATAAAGTAAAATGCTGCGTCACAAATTTTTAATCAGTTAAGGGTTTTTGCATGTGGTATTATTTACAGGGCCATCCAAAAGATTTTCCATACATTACGCTCTATGGGTAGAAATTCATTAAAGCGTATTTAGAGATATCAATATATTTCAAACGAATCAAAATTGATATATCAGGGTGTCTACCGCTCCGGGAAGTCTGGAAAAAGTCGGGAAATTCATCAAAAGTAGCAATTTTTTTTTTCGTGTCTATTTTTTTTTTTTTTTTTTTACACTTTCTAATTGTCAGACTGGAAACCGAAAGCAACTGCAACGCATTTTTCGGACCGCGAAAGCATCAAGCGATGTGTTTGTATAAGGAGCGGAAAATGGGGGACTCATCCATCGTGACGGGAGGGTAAAAGACAAATTAGCTTACTTGGTAACTTATATCTTAGGACCGTATTTCCAAGAACAGTTAGTTAATTCTATCAGAAAGTGCAACTACTGTTTCTGAATTGATGAAAGCTTAATCCTGTATACTTCAGTTAAAATTGATTTAAAAAAGTTGTACAAAATATGCAAATATAAAGACAAGGGAGGGGGCATTGTGCAATTTCCCTAAAAAATGCATTGGTCAGGAATTTTTTTCCCGGAAACTCCCAAAAGTCAGGAAAAAGACTTTCAGAAATCTGGTAGACACCCTGTATATGTTATTAAGGTTTACAAAATAATATCTAAATTGAAAACAGTGTCGATCGTTCTTCTACAGGAACACTCGAACAAATTCCAACTCATTATGGTCAATGGCAGTTTTAGAGACATTCATTCATTTCAAACACAATAGCATGCTACCATATAGTTAGATAAAGTCCGACGACGGTCATGTGCCTCTCTCAAAAAAGTCGCCAAGCTTCGCGACTTAGTATAGGTATGCATGTAACTGGCATGTCTCAAAAACTATTAGACGTAGGCTGTTGAAAATTTGTGTACATAGGACGGTTGTAACATCTAGTTGTGCACCTCGATTTTTGGTTCCAATTTACTGGAGAATTTATTTACGGAACCACCCAAAAGAAAACAAATGGTACTTACGTATTATCCCGGCGATCATTCCCGCAAAACTACTTTTCCGTCAAATGAGTTGCCTGTTCCCAATCGTATTCAAAGTCATTAATAACCTCATATGCCCGGCATTTCTCTTGGCAAAAAAATCTTTCGTCTTGGCGGATCGCCGGGATGACACGTAAGTACCGAAAAAATTAACCTTTTTTAAAACTTGCAGCTAATTTCAACTCTAAATATCTAGCAAGATATCATGCTTTGAAAAAGTAAACAGAAACGTTTCATTCCTTGATTCTTTGAAGAAAATCACGGAACATAAATACATAAACTCTCGCGTAGATCGTTTAGATGACAGAGAAAAAAAAAAAAAAAAAGAGCAACAGATTGTTTGGTGGCGACATCTATGAATTATATTGTTGACTAAATCATTAAATATGCCCGTTTTACTGCCTTTTCCTTAAAATTAATAATACAATCGCCATAAGCAATTTTCTGCTTTACCTAAGGAATAAATTAATGCAAAATACATGTATAATTAATTACTTATTCAGTAAATTTATTTACAAATTATATGAATCGTTCAATAAAACTGCAAAAATTTAGTGTTCAAAAGGATTAAATGATTTTACAATTGCGCAAAATGAGTTAGAGGCCATATTTTAACTAACCAAATTTATTTATTTACTATAGTAAAAAAACTATAAAACAATTCATTGTAATTTATATTTTCATGGGCGCCCATAAGAATTTTTCTAGGGGGGGGGGGCAAATTTCAAACTTTTAACAAATTTAGTTCTGGTTTTGCCATTTCTATACATCATAAGACAACCTAAAGCTCTGGGGGGGGGGTGCCCTATCTTTTTATGGTATCAATTAAAATCTTCAGGCGATTAAAAATTTAAATTCTGTATTTAGATTCAAACTGCCTCCGTGAAAAAAAAATCTCAATTAGTAAAATCATATTTATTATTTCGAATTACTTCTCCGTACAGGATTCAAAGTCCACATGTAGATATGAAACACAAAATTTGTTGAAACTGATTTGTTGTGTTATATAATACGTAAAAATATAAAAGTTTTAATTGCTGTAATTTTCCGAAGCATGATATTTTTGCAAAACAATTTTCATACGAAGTCCTAACTTCCGTGGATAAGCATCACGGTACGCGTGTACATTGATTCACTTTGCAAGATGAAACAAGTTAAAAATAATTCCATAAAAACCTTGTTTTTGGGTTCTGAACCATTCCAGTATTCATGGTGCTGGGGCATATGACTGTTAGCTGGATGAAGTCTTCTTTTCCAGTCTCATGAAGCTCTTCTCTCAAGGAAGACATCAAACCCATTACTGCATATTTAGAGGCACTGAAAAACAAGTCCTGCATTCAATGATGGAATGATTCAAGTGCTAGAATGGTACAATTTAACACATCATACAGACTTTTCTTTTCAAAGTTCATGCTTCTGAAGGAATGATAAAAGGCCCAAAGTAAATTTTAACCCCTTAAGCCTCGCTTTAGTCAGAATCACGGTTTAAGCCTTATCCTTCTATTTCTCGTGCTCGTCGCCAGAATGTTATGCGCCAGAAAGATAGGAGCACTCCAGTTCTTATGCGCGGATTTTTTTTTCTTTTTTCTTTTAACTCATTTTGCACAACATATGACAATACCAGAGTCTTTAACTTCATTCGGAGATAATTTATTTTTAAAAAGATGGTAGAGCAGTACTCAAATATGTGTATTTATGATATGCATTGTGCAATCTTAGCTCACTTTTTTTACTTATGTACAAAGAAAACTTTAGCTTTAATATTTATTTTACGCAGTCAGTTTACGAAAATTCTCCTTTAGTCTTTAAAACATATTTTTAATGATTCCCTGCTGACTACAAAACACACATTCAGTCACAATAACCCGGAATGTTGGCTTTTCATGCACATTTAATTTTTTCTTTTGTGATTAAAAATGTCCAAAACCTTAAGATGAATATACGTATAGTGTACAAGCACTTAATTTTTTATACAATTTTCTGGAATAAAAAAATAATCACTTTTATGAGCGTTTTCCTGAAAATAATACGACAATTAAGGGTTAAAGACCATCTTCTCAAAAATCTAACTTTTAACAGTTTAAATAGTGCATTAAATGAGTCAAGTTGTTTAGAGTTAATTGCTAATATTTTCACTATAAACCTAAGTGCAAATATCGATACTTTAAAAATGTTATTGTTTACATTTCAGTGAGCAGTTTAAAGTATGTTGGAAAAGTTATTAAAAATGAAAAAGGGAAAGTATTCAAAATTTCGGTTTATCCGTTTTTCCTCTTATAGATTTAGCATCATTATTTTAACAATTCGGTTTTTTGAAGTAGTGCCACCAAGTTAAACAAAATAAAAGTATTTTAAAATAGTTTCCAAAATCAGTGTGTGAGTATTTTGTGTTATGGAAAGCCTCACGAAAGGAGGGTGCTTTGGTCGGAGGACTTTTTAAGGGGTTCTAACGCTTATGAACATTACATCTGGATAAAAACCACTCAGAACTGCAGACAGATAGACAGCTGGGCGGTAGGCCCCAACGCGGGACCTTTAAACCACTCGGCCATGGTGGGGCCAGTTTTCAAAATAGCCTAACTGGATTTTTAACAATAAAATAATATAGCCAACGTGATTTTTCACGAACTTAATTGGACGGCAGCCTAATAATTCCAAAAAATTTTGCTGTTAAAAAGGTAGTCCACACACTACGCAATTACAATTTCATTGAAACGTAGGTAGTTGTTTTCAATAAAATTAATAAAGTTAAATATAGATACCTTAACAATATTTCGCAATATGTACAACTCTACATGATGGTAACAAGAATAGAACAGAATGTTTTTATTTTGCTTCACATAACTATAACTTCACAACAAGTTGTTATTAGTTACTACACAGCAACTAATAACAATCGCTTCAAGGGACACAAGACTTTTGAGGAATTTTCCCGCTAAGCCAAATATTATACAGAGTGATCAATTTAAAAGAGTATCCGTTGGTTTCTCTTATTACTCTTCACTAATCTTACGGATGGGGCAACTATTCTAACACTGAAATGTAACTTTTTTAACCTTGTTTAAGTGTGGGAGACAATTTCCAATACTGTTGGACTGTTACAGCTTTATTTGTGAAGTGAAAAAGAAATCGAAACTCACAATGCTACTTAATCCTGTGATAATACATAAACAATACATAAAAACATGATTTAATTCAAATTTTTTACTTTATCATTCCATTATTAATTATTTCTCCCACAGTTAGATTTTTTTTATGGGATTTTATCTTAAAGATAGTGTTTCTAGAGACATTTTGCAAACATCGATGAATTAAAACAAACCTATTGAAGAAATCTCGGCCATAACAACAATGTTGCGAAGTGTGTCAAAAAACATGGTCCGTGGTGTTCATGTTTGCCTTCAAAATGGTGGCGAACATTTTCAACATTTGATGTAATTAATAATGTAAAAAATTTGAATTAAATTATGTTTTTCAAAAATAAAATTATCACAGGATTAAGTAGCATTGTGCGTCTTCATTTCTAATTTACCTCACAAATAAATTGCAACAGTCCCACAGTGATGGAAATAGTTGCCACATCTGCTAGATTTAAGTGTAATAAGAAAAACCGTCGGGTACTCTTTTAAACTCATCACCCTGTAGCATTGCATCAGTGCAATTCTATTCAGGGCACTTGCTAAGGGGAGTAGGGGGAGAGGAGTATCCCCCCCCTCTCTAACATTGGCACATCCTGTTACACTGGTCAAAATTATGAACCTAGTTGGCAAAGTTGGTTATTTACTTTCTATTTCTGATAGACTTCGCAAAATCTTTTGCGAAGATTCAGAAATAAAAAATAGAGAATATCATTAAGGTTTTTGATTTTTTAAACAAAAGCGATTTATTTTCTATATTGTGGTAGACTAGAAAGAATTTGTAAACTATATTTTTAAACTAACTTTTAAATCTTTCTATCAAAAACTTATAAACTTAGTTGCAAAATTTTAAAATAAAACTAAGACATCGCTTCTATCCTTTTAGTCTTGGCAAAATACATAAAAATTTTGAGAACTGAATTTGTGTAAGTTGGTAAAAACCAATATCTGATATGGCAGTTTAAAGAGCCCCCCCCCCCCTCAATCCTCGTAAATAAAAGTTATCAATGGCCCTGATTCTATTTGCATAGAAAGTTTTATTAATATGGATTGCATAATAGTATTGATTAATGAGTAAATTTGTCAAAATTTAGCTTGTCCGATTCCCGCATTAGAACAAATGAGTCGGCTTTGCCTTGTAAATTTCGCTACAGGAAATTCTCGCAGCCTTGATCTGTCAAATTATTTTGCAGCAAATAACGTTTCTGAAGGACACAGGGGAAAAAAAATATCGTACTCTTTATAGAGAGCAATATGGGCTAAAATGGAAATTTCGTTTTTTTTTAAGGGGGGGGGGAATGTTAAAAGAAAGTGCACATAAAAAAATAATGAATTCAATTTGAAAGAGCCTTGAAATATCCTGCGTTGAGCAATCCGAGTACAAAAGTAGATCTAGGCGACTTTTTCATTTTTTTAACCGCGATTGCACGGGTTAGATTTATTTTTTTGGGGGGGTTGTTGTTCCTTATTACCCAATTGAATAAAACTTACTACAAAATAACGGTCATTTTGATCTAGAAAAATTAATAGTAAACAAGTCTTTTTTTTTTTTATTTCATCATTATTGCGAATCTTTGAATTAAAATTCACAAGTCTTTAGGTTGGTTGGTTGGTTAGTTGATGTTTAATGGCACAAGGTCCAGAAAGGACATACTGCGCCAGACAATGTGTATATATAGTAAAATAAAGTTTTCAGGTGAAAAGGTGTTGTATAAACCATGTAAAGCTAAAATCCATGAGGTCTAAAAACGATAAAAGCAAACTGTAGAAAGGTAAAAAGTAGATTAAAAAGACAAGAGAATCTAGATGGGGGCTCCCATCCAGATACCAGTCAGAGAAAAGTATATACTTCACAATGAGTATACTTCACAAGACTTTAAACTTAAATTTGAAAATTCATCCATGTTGGAAAGGTTTGTGTCAGGCCTAACAACAGCCCTGAAATAAATAAATAAATACTTTCATCAAAGTGACTTCTTGGTTCGTGAAGTATTAAGATTAGAGTCTTTCTTAATAACTCGGAAGTCAAGTTTAATTAAAATTACAAAGTTGAAGAATTTTTATAAAACAAACTGAAAAATATGATTGTAAAAAAAAAATTGCAAAATGTTTTGGTATCTTGACTATTTCCCGGAAGCATGCAATTTCATTGATACTGGGTAAAAACAGCGGACATTAGACCTTCTATAAAATTTCTGGAACTTTTACCAGTTTTAAATGCCGCCCTTTCCTGGTTCAATTCTAACTGTTTATACCATTAAGCAAAGTTGACAGTGAAGTATAGTATGCATCCAGGGAGCTCTTTTACACTCTTAAAAATCAAGAAACGTAGCATTTCGCACTAAAAAATACACTGAAAAAATTGTTTTGTTGATTTGAAAAAATGTTGGTTGAAAGAAATATTTCTGTTGAATCAACAGAATTTTTGTTAATTCAAGGAAAAATTTTGTTGAAACCAACAAAAATTATTCGGTTGAAATATCGCCAACCACACATTTTTTCCTGTGTACTTATGCACATAAGGCTTTCTCTTTTACACACGCACATCCACAGATACGTTAAAATTTATCTGACCTTTTAGCTGTAAAAGATAATGTCTAACCATAAAAATTCGATAGTCACTTTCATGCACCTCACTTCCTTGCAAGTATTTAGTACTAGCTATATTGAAAGTTTAAAAACTTTATAAAAAACAGATTAGTCTGAAAAATGGAAGAAAATTTTCTAGAAGTCTGAAAAAAGAATTTCTGACAACGATTCACACGGTGGTGTACACAATAGGGGGGAAGGGGGCTGAACGGACAAAATGCCGCGGGCTCCCGGCAGTAGGGGGCTTCTAGCCCAAGACAGCTGCAAGCACATAACATTATTATTACAAAACTTAGTTTTGCACTCAATTAAGTTTTACTTACTGTAGTACTATACAAATTTAAAAAAAAAATGTATCAAGATTCCATTAGATGAATTTGAACGGTGGTGTAGTTACGCCACTGGATTCCTAACAAAATCAGTTAAACAGAAAGATTAATTTTACAGAAATTTAGTGCAAAAATAAATCCTTGTTCCAGGCTTTGTAAATCTATTATTTAGAAATATTTGCTACCTAGATATTCGTTATAAAGAGATTCAACTAAATTTTTAAATTGAAGTTCTCATAACGAAACTGTACCCTCCACAAATTTTCACATTCTCAATAGAGAGTTCATCTGTAAGATTGCTTACAATGAATTAACTATACGTTGTTAGGAAAGATTTGCCTTGTTCTCAGGAACAATGTTTCCATTTAACCAGAAATTCAAGATTTTTTTAAGGGGTAAAAATACCTTTTTATCGATTTTTATAGGAATCTATTTCATCATCATCAACATTGGCACGGGAGCCCGTTGTGGGCTCTGGTCCCTCTTCAGAAGTCTTTCCCATTCCACCCTATTCCCAGTAATGGACCTCCAGTTCTTATTTTTAACTTGGCAAAATCCTCATGTAGGCTGTTCTTCCATCATTTCTTAGGTCTTCCACAGAAAGGAGTGGCATTGAAAACCTTAAGAGCTGTTCTCTCAGCACTCAATCTCAGAAGGTGACCTGTCCATCTCATTCTACTCAGTTTATGTATTTAACAATGCCATCTGTATAGATTTTGCAGATTTCAAAGTCATATCTTTTCCTCCAGGTATTATTTTCCAATACAGCACCAGAAATAGTTCTTAGAACCTTCTTTTCGAAGATCGCCAGTGCTTTTCCTCCATTGTCATTAAGTCCATGTCTCAGAAGAATAGGTTAAAACTGATCTTATTAACACCTTGTGTAACAGAATCTCCGTTCTTCTCTTTAATAGAAGAACAGAAATTCTAATAAAGAGAGGATTTTAAAAAAAAGGGAGAGTTAAACCGAAAAAACAGTGATGTGCGGCAGATCTCAGACTCAAATAGGTGAAAATTTTCACGGATTCAAACTTAAATGGGCCAATCGCAAAAAAATTAGGTAGGTTTTCTTTTTTCCTATAGTACATATATTTGGTTTTTTCTACATTTACTCTGAACTTCAATTTCCCGACTTGCCTTCTCCGATGCCATAAACTTTATAAAAAACAGATTAGTCTGAAAAATGGAAAATTTTCTAGAAGTCTGAAAAAAGAATTTCTGACAATGATTCACACGGTGGTGTACACAATAGTGGGGAAGGGGGCTGAACGGACAAAATGCCGCGGGCTCCCGGCAGTAGGGGGCTTCTAGCCCAAGACAGCTGCAAGCACATAACATTATTATTACAAAACTTACAATTTCCCGATTTGTCTTCTCCGATGCCATAAAGGTTTCTCATAGCTCAGCTACAGATCTTTATATTACATCTACATCATCAGCATAAGCAAGAATATCTACAGGTTTATTAAATATAGTACCCCTTGTATTAATACCAACATATCTTATAACTTACTCCAATGCAAAATTAAAAAGGAGGCATACAAGTGCACCCCCTGCCTTACTCCATTGCAGATCTCCAGAGGCGCAGAGAGCCAAGTCGGGGCCCCGGGGATAAAATCTTTGGAGTCCCTTTGCTATCCAGAAATCCTTTTGATGTCGTATTAGTTCAGTCATTTATACCTTATTAAAATTATTAATCATTTAAAGAAACTTTAAATGAATAGTAATTGGAAAATAATAAAATTAAAAGTATTAATTTAAAAGAGTATTATACTTTAATAAACATCCATGCTCTAAAAAATACCAACATTTTGTTTTGAAGGTTTCGTCACCTCCATAGAGAAACTATATTGGAAACATTAACATTTTTGCATGGCCTGTTTCCACAGTATCGGAAAAATTAATATTTTTATTCATACATCCATGCAAGCAGGAAGCCAAAATAATTTCAGAAGGCCAAAAAAGTGGAAATTTCAAAATTTCTCATTGAAAGTCTTGATCTTGAACATTTTGTTAAGGAAAATTCAAAATTTCAGAGGTTGGGTGAGCCCATAGTCTCTCCTCTGGCTATACCCTTTCTTCCACTATTTAACAATGTGTCTCGGGAAAAAAATGATTTTTTGTTAAATAAATTTTTTCTACTTTTAGTCATGGCAAACCGTTGACTAACACAGTCAATATCTACTTTTCTTACAGAAGAAGACTCAATCACTAACATTCCTCGTTTTTGTCAAGTGGGTGGTTTATGCTCTAGCTGGCTTTTCGTAATTTCATTCAAAAATTAATTTGAAACATCCGGGAAGATAATCTGAAATGGGACTTTTTTTTTTTTTTTTACAAAATTGACAACACACAATTAAGTATCATATGAACAGCAAAAGCGGGGGCCCTTCACAAGCCGAGGCCCTGGGGATTTTTCCCCTGCTCCCCCTCCCTCTCTGCGCCACTGCAGATCTCAAAAGTTGTAGATCTCTCTCCATGCACTGGCACTACAGAGAATGTCTCTGAGAGAGTGAGCTTCACAAGCTTAATTAACCTTACTGGAACATTAAATTCCAGTAGGGCGTTTAGTATAACCCAGCTCTATCAATGCTATCATAAGCCCACAAACAAATGGTGGGTTTCGATTCTGTACTCTTTACACTTCTCCAGAGTTTGTCTCAAAGTAAAGAACTGATCAATCGTAGATCGTCCTCTCCTGAAACCACACTGATAATCACTAACAGCAATCTCCATAATAGGAGACAGGTGATTAAGTAAAATATTAGAGAAAGTCTTATGAGCAACACGCAAACTTATTCCTTTAATTCTCACTTCTAATACTAATCCTTTTTTATGCATTGGACATAACATATTTAATTTCCACTCAGAAGGCGAATTTCTTTTTCCCAAATAGATCGTATAATTTATCAGCTATATTTTGTCAGATCTTTTCTACCACATTTTATTAGTTTAGTGGTTTGGTCCTGCTGCTTTATTATTTTTCAGTTCATCCATTAGCAGAGTGAGTCTCTTCAATGGTTGGAAAATCAAAAGACTGACTCAGTCTCTTTAATTGTAAAATCAAAATTATTTGGCACATTAGAGTTAAGCAAGTTGTTGAAATGCTCAACCCATCTATTTAAATTTTTATCTCTTTCACTAACAATAGTTCCATCTCTACAAAGAGTTACCCAAGGTTTAAAGTCCCTTGCGCCTTTCATTAATGGCCCGGAAGAAAGCTCTGCTTTCATGATTGGACCCAAGGAGTTCGACTTCGTTAAGTTGTTTCTCTCTGTAAACAGTGGCGGATCTAGGATTGGGTAAAGGGGGGGGGGGCTAACTTACTGGGTCTTCAATAATTTTGGTGCAGTTATCCACAGGCCCTACGAGAGGGGGGGGGGGACAGGCGGAGCATCGCCCCGGAGCCCGTGTTCAGCTAAAGTGCGTCCGTAAATTTTTCAGAATGCGTTAAGAATTTCATTTATAGATATGTAATTAAAATCTTTTTCTTTTAAACAGACTAAATTTCGAATGCCTCCCAGATAACACAAACTTGTTCAGAACCCTCCTAGAAGACGTCATATAGACAAGTTGAGATGTCCATTAAACATCCAGGATTCGTCGGATTATCGTCCCTTTTACGTCAATATAGCACTATAGGACGCCCACATGACGTCTTATAGACATCTATATAGGCGTAATTATGGACGTGCTTGCCTATTTATGGACTTAGTATGGGCAAGTCTTGGAGATCAATGTCTATATATGGACCTACTTAGGTCAAGTCTTTGACATCTTCATCCATGCTTCTTTCCATTTCACTAAGGTACTATGGATTATCTGGGATACGTCTATAAAAAAGACTTACTCTGGAAATTCCGTGTCTAGTTTTGGTCTATTCATGGACATTTTCTGGAGTTTCCAGATTATGTCCATAAATAGATGTCTTCTGGATGTCTATATATAGACATGGACGTAATATGGGCGAGATGGATCAGAAATGGATATAAAATAGACAACTGTGCTATCTGGGATAATTCTAAAATGATTTACATGGCAGAAATGTTAATTCCACCATTAAATATTAGTATTTTTTTTTTTCAATCTTCGAACATGAATTAAAAGTAACATATATCAGACAAACTTCCCTCCCACTCTCTTTCCTTTTAGCATTTTATATGAAAATCATTAAAAATACCAGTTTTACAAAAAAAATCCCTTCCGTCCCTCCTGTTTTTCGAAACTTTTGTGCTTTACGAAAGGGGCCGGGAAGGCTTTCGCCCCGCCTTATAAAATTTCTTTCAGAGGCCCTGATTATCCAAGCTTGGCGACATTTGGCACGATTTTTTACATATGTCGCCTGTATATTTCATTTTTCTGCCTACATATAGTATTACGTAATTGAATTTTGAGAAAGGTGTGCGAATTTCCGATAAAATAAAATACTCGAACCTGCTAGGACTTATACTTTATAGGAAAAACAATGTCTGAAAAAATTAATTTAAATCATACCTCTTTTTTCCATAGTGATATCATTGTATTCTTTCTAATAAAGCAGCTCTTTACAAGCTGCCTGTTAGTGATGCATGAGGTATATTTTGTAAGTGCTGTTGTTCTCCTTGAAATAGCTTGTTCTGGGGCTGTGCATTCATGATTTCTTCCTGATGATTTGCGCTTTCACTCACACTAGACAAATTATCATTTTTCGGAATTTTCATAAAATAATCACCTATATTACGATTCAATGTCCGCTTTCTTGAGGCCATAACATTTGCATTTAAATTAAATTCTACCAGTGGCGGCTCGTGGGATACAGCAAGTACTGCCGGGTTGCACTTGAAATTATCAGCACATACTTTAAAATAATTTATTCTACTAATTTTCTTAAATTCAGATTAGAATTATGGAATTTCTATGGTAAATTAAAAAAAAAATCTCAAAAAAAAAAACCGTATTGTAGTAACTGCCGGATCGCTCATTCAGAAATGAAAGCCCTTTAATCTTCCCGCAATTCAATTGTGAGTCTTGGTACAGTCCTTATAGCTGATAAAGAAATTGGCTGCTCCGTTGCCATGTCAACGACTGTGCAAGCAGTGTCTCCGGCATAGGGAGTATGTAGCTAAGATACAGCTGATGAAACATTTTCTAACGATGGCTGCACTTGTGAATTCGACTAACTGTTTGGCTGGAGAAGTGAGGGGGGGGGGTAAGGAGAATATATGTTCGGAAAAATCTCGACTTTATATTGCTGAATTTATCAAGAAGGTAGGCCTGAATAGACGCTTATGAATGGACAATTACCCATCCAAGCAGTATTGTTTTTAAGTAAGCAAGAACTGGCATTGAGAGGACATGGCGAGCGAGAAAATTCTTTAAACATGGGAAATTTTAAAGGGCTCTTAAAATTATTGATATCTGAATTGAAACAACGCCTTTTTATGAGGACATCACTGACCGATTCGCAAGTTTAAAAGAATGGAGGATTGATTTGACTTATAAAAAATAAGTAAGTTTTCTTTTTTTTTCTTTTCTTCTCAAGTTAACATTACAAAAGAAAATTCTAAGGAAACTTCGAATCAGACACGGATAAATTCAATTTTGAGGATAAGAGCGGCTGGTTGAAACTTATGTCCATTTTATGGAAGTAAAATAGGATCTCTTACATTTTTAATGTAATTTCTTTTTTTTTTCTCGGTGAGGGCTTAATCCGCCAGCTTTCGAATTCAGTAACAAAAATTTTCCATTCCTGTCTGGAGGAGGGGGGGGGGCTCATATGCTTCCGGCTGCACTAACAGTTTTGACCACGGGCCGCCACTGAATTCTACACACGAACGGGGCTAAATAGAGAACAAATGAATCACACTAGCGCTTCACCCGAAAAGAACGACCAAGCGAAGAAAGCAATTTCAATGGGCTAAGATTTTGAAGCCTGCTTAGAAAGGACTACAGTACTTCCAAGAAATTCTTCCACCATTCCTAAACATTCAAAACGGGTGTACTTTTGTATAAACAGTAAATGTCGAAAACCAGGTAAGGAAAATTAGTTATAGTAATAGTATTCTTTCAAAATCCCCTGGAAATCCAAATGGCGGAACAAAAGAACCTTTCACAGTGATACAGGAGATAGCCACTTGGGATTCCTAGTCACTTGATGTCTATGTTACACTCCCCCATCCCCTCACTATGTACATCCACAGACCTCAAAATACACATAGACCAGACAATCCTTATGCTTTCGCTGTGACTAAAATCATCGGGAGCTGTAGGAGGATCGGTCAGCTGCCAGAGGGGTCCCAAAGATGACGGTTGGCGAATTCACCCTTCTTCCTTCGAGGGGGGTCACTGCGCTTTCCCCTTTCTCCAAAGCGAAAGAGTACCGATCTTTTGTTCATGAACTTGTAAACCATCTTCGGGACCATCTGGTAGCTCTCAGCCCCAGAGAAATCATAGGGGTGTCCGGTCTGTGTGTACATCTATCATAAGGTATCTCACATCAGGTACACATCAGTACAGATTCCGAGGCGCGCGCAAAGACTGTTTATGTTTAACCCATTTGTGCCCAGATATTTTTGCGGCTTTCTTCAATTTTTGCTAACACCAGCAATAATAGCTAAATTTCTGATGTCGAATTCTTGAACAAGGGATGATTTCTTTTAAAATCATTATGCATAAAAATTGAAATGTCAACATCCCACTTGGCCATGTTAAAATAGTTTGTGGAGTTGAGGTTCAATACGCGTGAATAAAGGCAAGGAAAAATAACTAACGTTTTCGAGTGATAGCTAAAATGCCGTCCCAAAAAAGGGACACTAGGCATAAATGGGTTAACAGTGAATTATATGTATTTTTAGCTCCCCCTTTTTATGACTTTGCAGGGGGTGAATGGACATCATCGCTCAAACACTGTTCTCTGCATTTGCCATAACCCGTTCAAACAATTAGCTGTTCTGCGCTACTCACGTATATATAGTAAAACTAGGTTACTGATCATCCTTAAAAGAAACCGAAATGTTTCAAGGAGGAGACGAAATTTCGGGTGAGTCCTTGGGACTCAAGTTTTGAAAATATCTGTAGCCTGGGGACGAAAAGGTTAAAAACCATTGATTGAGGTCAAGTCTAAAAATCAAAGTAATAAATCAAAAAAGTAAATTAAAATTCCAAAATAACATTTTAGACACGCAGTTTTTAACCCATTTATGCCTAGCGTCCCATTTTTGGGACGGCATTTTCGCTAGTAGTCGAAAACGTTATTTATTTTTCCTAGCCTTAATTCATGAGTATTGAGCCTCAACTCTACAAAATATTTAACATGAACAAGTAGTATGTTGATATTTCAATTTTTATGCATAATGATTTTAAAAGAAATCATCCCTTGTTCAAGAAGTTGACATCAGAAATTTATCTATTATTTCTGTTATCAGTAAAAATCGAAGAAAGTCGCAAAAATATCCAGGCACAAATGGGTTAACTAAGCATCAAAACTCTATTCTATCTAGTCAAAATTCAGTTTCAATGGGGGGGGGGGCTATAGCCCCTATAGCCCCCCCGTAGATCCGCCTCTGTCTGTAAATTCATTTTTTTTCTTTAATGTATTCTCTTCTCTTTACGTGCATTTTTATAATCATCAACAGCTCTTCTTGTAAATTTTTTACTCAGCGTATTTTTTATTTTCATTAGCTATTCTACACTCATCATCAAACCAATCAAATCTTTTTTACCTTTTTCTCTTGCCGATCAGTGAGTTAGCTGTTGATAGTATGGAATTCTTAATAAATTGCCATTTTTCATTCAGCTCATCTGCAATTATTTTCTCTTATCAATTATCCAGTGGCATGTTTACGCCACTGGATTCTCAACAAAGTTAGTTAAACAGAAAATGGATTAGTTTTACATAGTGGTTCTCAAACTATGGGTCGCGACCCACTGGTGGGTCCTGGGAGCAATTTTGGCAGGTCGCGAAACGGGCAGGAAAAATTAAAATATAGTATTTTACATTTAACTACAGTATTTTATATAGCTTATATTGTTTATCGTTATGTAGTAGTGGATCGCGAAAAAAAATTTCTAGGGGTAAGTGGGTCCCGGGACAAAAAAGTTTGGGAGCCGCTGGTTTTACAGAAATCTAGTGCAAAAATACCTCCATGTTCCTGGCATCGTAAATCTTATTTAAAAGTATTCGCTACCTGGATATTCGTTATAAAGATATTCAACTGCATTTTAAAATTGCAGTTCTCGTAACGGAACTGTACCCTCCGAAAATTTTCACATATTCAACACCTGTAAGATTGCTTACAATTAATTAACTATGTACGTTTTTAGGAACGATTTGCCTTGTTCTCTGGATCACGATTTCCATTTAACCAGAAATTTAAGATTTTTTTCATGGTGTAAAAATACCTTTTTATCGATTTTTATAGGAATCTATTTAACGTTATAAATATTAAAAAAAATTCAATTTCCTAATTACTTTACACAAGTTTTTTCACCCAATAAAAAAACTCGTTGCATCAAATACACAGTTGTGCTTCTGAAAAGCAAAACCCAACTCTATGGGGCTTGCGAAATAGGATAGTGAGACAATTTTTCCGTTTGATGTACTTTCAAGAAGTAAAAATGTACTTAAAATAAAGCGTTGATTACATAATATTAGACTTTTAATGAGTAATACGGTTATGAAAGAGTCAAAAATACGTGTAGGATTTTAGGAAGTGAAAGAACGACTGCTGTTAAGCAAAGACTGATTTGACCTTCACGTTCCTTTCAACTTTCGTTTATTTTCAAGGTCAGAGTCTCAAAACTATGTTACATCTCCCTCAAATTAAGAGTAAAAATGCATCACGTTTTAATTTTTTGAAAAAAAAAATACAGAAAAACAGGACTGCATAAAGACATGGTTTCTAATTTTAAACTAATGGATGTAGACTGCTGCATAATTGCGGATCCAATCTCATTAAATAACTATTCATCATTGCACATCAGAAATAAATATGATAATGGTACCCTTGAGGTTTTTTTTTTATGAATACCAAATATGCTGGCGTGTAAATGTGTCATTTTATAAACTTGTTTCATTCTAATTTTATTTAAAGCATTTCTATTTTCTGTTCTCGACATCGCATGGGCTCCATAATGAACTTATAAATTGAAGGAAAAGATGCAATTAAATCTATTTTAAGTTAAAAATGAAAGTTCCATTAAGATAGGAGAACATTATTATTGTGACATCACATGAATTACTTCGAATGAGAGCGGATGTGTGTGTGTGTGTGTTATATATATATAAAATGTACGTATGTTTCGAATGTTTCAATCCATGTGAAGTGTGCAGATGCAAAACTGGCATTTTCTTCTTTTGCTTGTTTTGTGTTAGGGCAAGCCTACACGAGAGGCATCTGCTTGTTTCGAAGGATATTTTAGATTCTAACGCATATTCGTGTCATATCTGGAGAAACCGACTAAAATTCCAGACCGTTACAGAGACAGCCATGCGTGAGGCCCAAACGCGGAAACTTCATACTTCGGCCGTTTACCATGTTCAATGACTTACCCATTCGGCCATGGTGGGGCCGAATACTCCACTCTTGCAAAAATTACATTTTCCATATTTAAATTCTAGCTTCACCAAAATTATTAGTTTTAGGACTATGTGCAAGTAGTTATGGCAATAAATATATCACACACACACACGAAAAAAAGAAAGTTAAATATATCATGCTTGTTAATACCTTTTTTGTATTTTTGTAACTTTCTAAATGGAGAATGTGAGTTTTGCATCTACACCTTTTGTATACTCATCATAATACAGTCGACGTTCAAAATGTTTTGCGCGGAGAATTGTGACCACGCCCATGGGCGCGCACTTGCCCCCCCCCCCCCTAGAGTTTTAGGTTAGTGTCTCATGATGTAAACAAATCGCAAAAACAGAACTAAATTCGTTAAAAATTTGAAATTTGCCCCCCCCCCCTAGAAAAATTCCCATGGGCGCCCATGCGGCCCGTACTGGCTCCTTTGGGGGCCCTCCGTTAGAGTTCGAAATGGGCCCCTTACTGGAGAATTTAGAGGGAATAGAATATTAGAAAATGTAATATTTGAAAATTAGGCTTACGTGCCTAAAAACCACATTTAACGGTTTTAAACTAAATCGTTAATTTTAAAGTTATTGGGGCTCCTTACTCTTAGGAGCACCATGGAGTCCTCTGCTAAGCCGCTGTGTAAAGGTTTAAGATTACTGGGAAATAAACAATCAAATTCTGATATATATAAAATTATTAATTATATAGTATATATCAATTTTTTTTTTGGGGGGGGCGGGGGCCCTCGGCAATCGCCGACTATCAGACTCGGCCAGTCCAGTCTTGATTGTGACTCTGTGCGGGGGGGGGGGAGGGGGGGCTTCGGTAGCCTGAAAAATATACACTCAATCAGTAGCTGAAATCGTCTTATTATCACTTACAGACTTCGCAATGCCTGGGGGAATTGATCATTCTCAGTAGTAGGGTTGCTAACTTGTAGGAGTGGTAGGGTTCACCTCGGCATCCCATTGGAATGTGGGATCGCAAGCATCAACTTCATGCACCAATCAATTATCAGTATGAATATCCTGTTTAAGTAATAACCAACATTCTGACTACACTTTGATAAATTAATCCCTTTTGAAAAGCTTTATCCATTTGAAGTGCAACGCTTTCCACATGGATACAAAACGACTGGATATACTACCCAACGCTGAAAAAGTGAAGACGTTACCATCCCTCGAAATACTCTATTTTAACGATCTGGTCATAAGTATATGAAACACTTAAATTATAATGATGCTTAAGTCATCATTAATAGGTGCAGAAAGACTACGCTTGCGACCTTTCCTTTCTGTGCAATTCCAATTCTTCTAAGTGCAGCCCTCTTAGAAATTTGTAAACCTGGCGCAGTGACGCCCTGTCTGTTTAAAGAGTCTTTATTTTTAGCAACACTGGCCACAATGAAACAAATCCTGATCAAATGCCGGTTTTTGTTCAATATTACGCATGATAATTGAAATATAGCAAGTAACGTATTTTAAATGTTTCGTCAAAAGTAAAATAATAGTTCTATAGGAAAAACAAAACATAACATTTGGGTTTATTTCATACAATTTATATAAATAATATTAGACTTGTCTGTACATTATTTGGAATTAAAAAACTTAGCGATTTCTAACCGTTTCAAGCATCAGGGACCCCAATACGACCGTCAAAAAGAAGTTTGTCTGTCGTTCTCTTCGTGACTCTTTTTGCTCGCGCTTCACATAATAGCGACTAAGGCAAATGATATGAAATTGAGTGACAGGATAGGTCACTCAACTTAAAGCATGGGCGTCGAATTTTTAAAAAAATTTTATCTGATTTTCAGATTTTGCGAAAAATCGTTACGAACTACGTAAATATTTGTTCGCACATTACGTATTAACGACTAAAGCAAATCAAATGAAATTTGGTGATATGATAGGTAGCCACTCCAATTTTCACAACAGTTGTCAATTTTATTTTGATTAGATTGAGGTAATTTATTCAAACTGTGATAATATTTGTCCATCCCATATAAACCACTGAAACGAATGAAATAAAATTTAGTATCATCACAGGTGGTCACTTAAATTGTAAGCGTCGAAGTACTTTAAATTTTTTTAGAGAGAGATTGTGAAAATTGAGTACATATTTGTTCCACAGAAAAATGGTAATGGAATGGAATGTTTGGAATTATGTTAGATATGAAGTTAATTTAAACTATAGATGCCAGAATTATTTTAATCTTAATCTTAATATATATATAAAATGCTAATGTTCGTTTGTAAAGACATGGTTTTCTCTATCACCACCTACTCGAATTAACTTCCCGTTGGAGTGATAAATACCCTTTGGCCTCACGGTGAAAGTAAGGGAGTTTGGTCGCGGTGGGTGGCGAAAATGTGAAAAAATGTATATCTGTCCTTTTCTAACTCACGAGAACTTCTGAATTTCAACTCCAATAAAATATTAAAATTTAACGTTTATCGTCTGTTGCCATATCATCAGGAAAACTGAATCTCAAGCAATTATCGTCTGCGAACCATTTTACCTGAAACAAATTCAAGTTATTTTAACAAGTGAAAAAGAACAAATTATTTGAATTATCTAGAGTGTTCTGATACTAGCAATTTCGATGTGTTATGGTATATAAACCGAAATTCAGTGACTTTTATTCAATTTGATCGTGTTTGCAGTCGAGTAAAGATTAACTGAAATTAAGAGTGAACAGTAATTAAATAAATTCAAGTCATTTTGACTAATGAAAAAGAACAAACTATCTGAATATTCAAGAGAGTTCGTCAGTGACACCATAATAGCAATCAAGTGATTAATTTTGTGTAACTTTATTACATTACATATACACAATGGCAAGGCGTAAAAAAGTATTTGCAAAACCTCGAGTGGATTTTAAAAGAAGAAAAGTAGCACGTCAACTAGAAACAGAAGAACAAAGAGAGAAACGGCTTTCAAATATTCGTAAAGGAGTAAAAAAAAATAGAGAAAATTTAACCGAAGAAGAAAGAACACATATTAACGAAGAAGTGCTATACCAAATGAGAACACTTAGAAATAGTCAATCTGCTGATCAACGTGAAGTGGGAAATAGAAGAAGTAAAGAAAGAATGGCTACTTTACACACACACACAAAAAAAAAAAAAAAAAAACCGAGCTGCTACAAGTAAAATTGAGAATTTAGATCTTCGGGCGTTCCATTACGATTGCAAAAAACAATACAGTGAACATTCAAATATTATCATCGGAAAAATGGATACGATATGCGAGTATTGTCATGCACGGAAATTTAAAGGCGAAACTGCTGGTATGTGCTGTTCGAGTGGTAAAGTCAATTTACCAGCATTAGATGTACCACTACCGCAATTACTAACAAATATGACTGGAAAACACCAGATTCCAATCATTTTCTGCAAAATATACGTCGATACAACTGTTGTTTTCAAATGACTTCATTTGGAGCTTCATTAATATGCAAGGAAGAAAATTTCAGCCCAGTTTTTAAGGTTCGAGGCCAAATTTATTATCCAGTAGATTCACTTCCGCCGATGCCCAATGAAACTCCAAAATTTCTTCAAATATATTTTGTTTGTAACGAAGAACTTGAAACAGACCAACGTTGCTCTAACATTCAGGGACTACAACGTGATATTATTTAAAAATTACAACGTCTACTTCATAATCATAATCAACTAATCAATGCGTTTAAGACTTCTCTAGACCAAATGGCTGCAGATAATTATAAGATCGTTATTCGAGCAGATAAAATACCAGCCGGCCAACACGAAAGAAGGTTCAATGCACCTCAAACGAACGAAGTAGCTATTTTTTTGGCAAGGTGAGAATGGTTATCACTTCAATATTCAACAAATCGATCCAGCTACAGGTGTCGAAACTAACAAAAAAGTATCAGCTATGCAATTCAATGCTTATCGAATTATGACTAGAAATGATGAATATAACCATATTTTAAACTACTCGACAGCTATTTCAGCAGTTTATTGTAGAGATGTATGCTAAAATTGAAACGGAAAGATTAGAATTTATTCGCCATAATCAACGAAAGTTGCGTTCGGATAAATACATCCATTTGAGAGAGCAATGATAAATGATGCAAACGTCGATAACATAGGAAAATTGGCCATCTTGCCATCGACATTTACTACTGGAAGTCCACGTCACATGCATCAATATGCTCAGGATGCGATAACTTTTTTAAATTTCCAATGACAAGATAGGAAGACTAATACAGCAAAGGAATGGTAAAAAAGAAAGAAAACACACGAACAAAAAACTCAGCTGCATCAAATAGTCTATGTATCCAAATGGACGCTGGCCTCCCAGTAGCGGTCTGCAAGTGAGGACTTAGATAAGGCTAGATAGAAGTTAGAAATCTAAATTATCTACGTTAAAAAATGGATCCTTAAATATTTTTTATACAATTAAACATGCGGTGCATTTTAGCCCGAGCAACGCCGGGTTTCGCTGCTAGTTATTTCATAAATTTCCAGATTTTGGGAAAATTGTATAGATGTTTGTTCTCGTATTCCTCAAAAATCACTTAAGAGAATAGAATGAAATTTAGTAACATAATCAGCAACAACTAAAACAATAAATGTACGAAGTTTTGAAAAAATTTAATACATTTAAAAAACTTTTTTCTTGTGAAAACTAAAATATTCTTGAGGCATAATGCTAAAATATCTATGGTAAATCAAACAAAATTTAGTTACAGATTAGGAATGACCTCTTGACTTGAAAAGCTCATTCAACCAGAATACGACTTTAATTTTGAAAATAAAAATTTTTATCTATTGCCCATTTCACTCATCACTTTGTTATTCTTTAACCTGTAATCTTACAAATACACAGAAGCTATAACTTTAATTTTCTATAATGTTGTCAATATGCTAATTCCATTCTTTATACTTCTAGAATGCTGGCGAAAACTCAGGCTTTAATTGAAAAGTCGCATTACATACTAACCCGTCAAACAACGGGTACTTCAGCTAGTAAAAAATATAATTACAATTTTCAATGCACCTATTTACAGTAAAAATATTACCAGTAATCCACCAGATTAGGACATCCCAACATTCCAGCAATAGATGCTATTGCAACGATGTGGCCCTCTCCATTTTCAAGCATACGAGGCAAGAACTGACGAACTGTCTGTTGGAAAGAAAAAGAAAATTCTTGGTTTTGTTAAAGATTCAAAAATAGAGATTGAATGAGCAAAAATTTATTTGATTGAAATAAATTGTATCCAGAAGGTTTAACCCTTTGGAGGCACAACCCTTTCCAATGCTGAAAAAAGGGCAGCCGTTGCCATCGCTCGACTTAACTACCAGCAAGATGGCGGACGATCGAAACGTTCATCGCGTGCCAACGTTCGGGCACAGCCAGCTGCGTCAAAAAAGGGTCTCTAGATCTGTGGCACGCGATGAACGTTTCGATCGTCCGCCATCTTTCTGGTAGTTAAGTCGAGCGATGGCAACGGCTGCCCTTTTTCCAGCATTGGGCAATCTATCCAGCCGTTCTCGCATTCTTTCATTTTTCAGCAGATGTCAGTGCTGTTAAAAATAATCGTGACCATTTTTTTTACGGGAAATGACGTGCTTAAAAAGTAAAGGATTCTCGTGGGAGCCATGTCAACCGCAACTATTTTTATAGAAATCTAGTTTGGTGTTCCCAGAGCGGAAACACTGCGCGTTAAAGGGATAAGGCGGAACACATCAACTGTACGTTTGTTCTTTTTTCTGTCTATGTTAGCGGTTCCAACCTTTTCCTTTCACGTACCCCTTGCTTAGCCCCTTCCTACCTTGAGATTTTACTTTTATTAGAACACCACTTCTTATAAAGACAACATAACGCAGACATGCTTATATTATATTTTATATATATATAAATATATATATATATATATATACTGGGTGTCCCGAAAAGGTGGTTACGGGCTTCTTTAATTCTTTATCTATTAGAGATAAGTGGGTACTGTAAAATGAAAAAAAAAATGTTCAAAATAAGGTCGGAAATAAGAATCCGTTAAGAAAAATTTCCCCTTGCTAATTCTCAAAAAGTTACACTTTTTAAATTTTTATATGACACCCCCCCCCCCCCCCGTATAAAAAAAATCTTCAATTAGAAAGTTTTTATTTTGCATCCAACAAGATCAATAGAAAAACCGAATCTCTAAAACTAACTGAATTATGATGCAGAAAAAAATTGGACTTAAACCATTTTTCCGGGCATTTTTTTTCACATAAAATGCTGTTTTCTCGGTGAAAATAAGGAGCGTATACAAATTGATAACGGTAATTTTTAGATCAAAAATATGATATTGCAACTTTGAATGTGTTTCGAATTAAGCATCTTGAGTAAGAAACATTAAAATTTTTTGTAAACAACTAAATCTGAAGTTGATTTAAAGCCTTATCAAATAAATACAGATTTCACTAGATAAACGGAAAGCCAAAGAATATGCAAATTTTGTGAGTCTTGTTACGTACACCTATTTCTTATTTATGCTTTATCGTGTTACTGATACTTATATTTATAAAACGTTTCACTGCAAATAAATACATTAAATTTACAATCAATAGCATTTATGTAAATGCATGTAATTTTAAAATTAAAACATTTTTCGAAAATGAATAAGTACCTATTACGATTGCTAAATATTCAATTTTATAAACCCTTTAGAAGGTACCGCTCCTATAAAAAAGCAAATTACATTAAAAATGTTAAAAACGCAAAAAATGAAGAAAATGTAATTTACAAAGCATTCTCGAAATGTTTTCTATCAACTCCAATACATAACTGAGCTCTTCTAATAATGCTTCTGTAAATATTTTGGAATTCTTCTCCAGTAATACTGTTGCATGCATCGATTATCTTTTGTTTTAGATCAGTTGCATTTAGGGGACGAGTATTATAAACTAGTGTTCGAAACCGACCCCAAAAATACAAATCGAGCGGCATTAGATCAGGGGATCTGGGTGGAGGGGGGGGGCATTCTGGGACTCCTTTCAAACCAATCCACTGTTTATCAAAGTTAATATTGAGCCAGTTTGTTACACTTATAGCCTCGTGTGCAGGTGCTCCATCTGGTTGAAAACACATACATTTTACATATGATAATGGTGTAATTCTCCAAAATTTCTGTTACTGTGCCATTTAAAATAAGCTGCAGATATTTTGAGGCTGTAAGTGTTCCTTCATAAAACACAAGACCAACTAGTTCTGAATTCCAAATTCCGCACTATACAGAGACAGAAAATTTTCTTTGGTGGTGTATTTCTTGCACAAAATATGGTTTTGTATTATTCCAATAATGATCGTTCTGAGTATTTATTGACCCATTTTCCATAAATAAACATTCATCCATCCACATAATATTTTTAACAAAATTCACATTTTTATCTTGTTGGAATTAACAACCAATTGCAGAATGCTAGACGTCGAGCAAAATCAGACTGATGGAGTGCTTGCAGTCTATGTATGCAAAATACTAGATGCTAATTATGTTTTTCAAGAATTCTATCAATTGATGTTCTAGTCTACGTAGCCCAAAGTCGCGCTTGCTATTCGAATACTTGCACGTGTGTTGGCAGAAAAATACGCTATAATATCAGTTTCTTCGTTTTCACCGTACATGCGATTTCTCTCAGGGCCAGGTTTTGGATGAAAGGCACCGGTAATTCTCAATAGCCTCATCGTCCGGTAAACAAACATGCGAGAAATTTTAGGTGAATTCGGATATCATCGTCCGAATTCTTAAGCAGTTTCTGCATTATTCTATTGCACTTAGAATAAATCATTCTTAATTCAAACAGCTCGCCATTTGTTAAAAAAACAGTATGCAGTACTAGCTGTTTGTATTTCCGAACTATGAAACTAAATATCGCTGCATAATTTTTAATGCACTATTTATTTTGATATTTACAAGAAAGGTTTGGTTCAGTTGTTCTGATAAGAGTTACTACTGGAAACAAATGAGTAAACTCAAAAGAAATCGTCTGCATTTCATTATGCAGTTGTTAAAAATTATTTTACCATAAACATTTGAAATGGTTATATACCACTTACAGAAAATAAAAAATCGTGAGTTCGTCTGTTAGAACGTTGTTATGAAAAATATGATAATTTACAACGGAACCATGAATCCACCCTAAAAACGCAAAAATGGCTCTAATGTAAGTATTTCCATACACTATCTTCTATATATATAAGTCTGTATGTCTGTTCCCTATACGCGTCCAGACCGTTCGACGGATCTGTACTGAATTTGGTGCACTTACTAAATAGGACAAGAGAAAGCTAATGTCGTAAAAATGAAATTAATCGGATTAATAGTTTGAGTTATTTTATATTTTGTGCAATTTTCAGCCGTTTTTCCCTTATCGGAAGCGTCGCGTGAATGAAGGTGGAAAACGTTAATTTCTCTCGGGTTCTTCATTCTCAAGGTAATTCCGGCGCGCGTTGATATAGCAACAGGTTGTAGGGGTGTGGGTCACAGGCGCAATTTCTGATATCAGGCAGAATGTAACTTTTACAATGGATTGTGAACCTGAGGGTATATATATATATGCGTATTTAAAATGTAGTTATTTTCTTTAGTTCACTTTGTAAAAAACAAAATAAAAAAAATCTTTGAGTTAAATTTCAGGTAATGATTGACTTTAGTGAGCTATCCATATATATCAAAGAGGAAAGTCTGTCCGTTTGTTCGCTATACACGTCCAGACCGTTGGACGGATCTGGACCAAATTTGGCATACTGACTAAATAGGGCAAGAGAAAGCTAATGCTGTAAAAATGAAATTAATCGGATTAATAGTTTGAGTTATTTTATGTTTTGTAAGGTTTTGGGCCAATTTTCTCACATTTTACGTTATCACGAGCTAAATTTTCGTCCGAACATTATATTTTTTATATCATCGGAAAATAGAGTTTTCTTTTTCAAATAAAATTTGTTACAAAATCGTACTTACATTTTCTGATTTTTGGGAATTTTTTAAAGGAAATCCTGTTTCGAAGAAAATGTACTGCTTTTAAAAATATGCTATTTTTAAACTGTCGCATCGAAAAACCTAATGGGCAAAAATTTTCCATCTTTTTACCGCTGATTAAACATTTATTTCTTCCTCTTTTAAATTTTGAACCGTGCAGAAATGTTTATTAGATTTTTGTATACGATTTTTTTTTCTAAAACGATCACAGGTTAAAATTCTCTCAGGACTGCAAGTTTCGCAAATGTAGGTAGCTATCATTCCCCCACTGCTTTTCAAGGTCGCTATGGTGCGCTTGGTGAAAGAGAGAGGGGGAGAGAGGTGGAGATTGAAAGAGAGAGATGCGACGGCGACCGTGCTAATATAATCCAACCCCACCCCACCCCCCTTCGCGCCGTCACTACGCGAAATTTAGACAGACTGGTTATTATATTGATGACTGGAAACTGTTTATTTTTTTTTCCGTTGGTGCGTACGTATTAGTGATAAAAGACTACATATTAGAACTCAGATAGGTAGAATGGGAGAAGTCTAGCCACGTCAAATTCTCGGTAACTCGGATCATTGGCAATCCCTGTGTTCATTTTTTTTCTCTTTGCAGCGGGAAATCCCACGTTTTTTTATCACTGCAACGGGAGGAGCCTACCCACGTCCAATTTCCGGTAACCTCGGTACACCTACAAGATGCCACGTTCATTTCTTTTTCGTTGCAGTGGGAAATCCCATGTCTTTTTTTTTTTTTTTATTGCTGCAGCGGGAGTATTCACATTCTTCCCCTTTACAATTTCATACTGACGACTGGGCTCTATTTGTTTTTAGTAGTTGCGTAGGCATTAGCGATAAATGACTGTTAGAACACAGACAGGTAGAATAGGAGAAGTCTAGCCACGTCCAATTCCCGGTAGCCTCTACGCTATCAGGTGCTTTGTTCTTTTTTTTTTCTATTTTGCGGCGGGAAGTCCCATGTCCTTTTTTTTTTATCATTGCAGCGGGAGGATTCACATTCCAGCCTAGCCAAGTCCAATTTCTGGCAACCTCTGTATTCTATTAGGTGCCGTGTTCAGTTTTTTTTTCGTTGCAGCGGGAAATCCCGTGTCCTTTTTTTATCATTCGAGTGGGAGGATTCACATTCCTCCCCTTTACAATATATATTTAAGGTAAACAGCATTTCTCTTTCATTGCACGGGCAACGCCGGGCCACGCTGCTAGTTATACATAAATATTGTTTGTATGCAATTAAATAGTATGTAATCTTACTTTTAACATTGCTCATGTGTTAGAGTTATTTATAATTATGAGCCAACAATGCCACAAATTTACATATCTATTTTTGTATGGTCCCTTCGCACAGCCTTCCATTTTCAATTAAGCATAACTCACTCAGCTTTAAATTTACAGTTGTGCGTTTTGTTTTTGTCTATTAGTCTTGTTGGATGGAAAATAAAAGCTTTCTAATTGGGAATTGTTTCGTACGGGGTCGTATAAAAATTTAAATAGTGTAACTTTTTGTAAATGAATGAGATAACTTTTTTCTTAGCGGAATCTTTTTCCTACCTTATTATGAACATTTTTTGAATTTCCCCCTCCCACTTATCTCTAAATAGATAAAGAATTAAAGCCCGTAACCACCTTTTGGGACACCCTGTACACAGGGTATACAAAAAAGAAAGTAACACGCTTAATTTTATTCTTGATCCATTAGAGGTAAGTGGGCATTGTAAATTGAAAAACTGCTCAAAATGAGGAAAAAAGACTACGTTAAGAAAATTCCCTCTCGTTAATTTCCAAAAAGTGACACATAATAAATTTTGCATACTAGCCCCTGTACAAAAGAATTCCCAGTTTGTACCCCATACACTAATCAGGCGATGTAGGGTAAGTTGGGGTACAATGACCTTCACCTTTTGCAATTTTTTATATAGGAAGATGCTATTTACAAACACAAAAATTCATTTAAATGGGGAAAATGTAGGTTTAAAGTGTTCATTAATTTTACTTTTGTACATACAAATTTGTGAACAGAAAAAATGAATAGTAAATTTTGTTTCATTGCACCCCAACTTCCCCTACACAATTAGAGAAATATATCTTGAAAGTTTCACACCCCCGGTTTGGTTTCTGGGATTTCGGCCGATTAGCTAAGCGTGGGCTCTAGGCCGAGGGGAGGGAGTCCTCCGTGGGGGGTCTTTCTAAGGGGTCCTAACCCGTATTTACGGCCAGTTTCGGACGATAATACGCGCAAAACTCCGAACGGTTAGGTCGGCAGACGCGACCTGGTTTCGAATCGGGCATCTTCTGCCTCCCAGTTCTGAGAGCTATGCGCTGGGCCACAGGTTGACACCCTGCCCTCCCCCCCGGAACGGGTGGTGCTAGTGATATTACTAACTGAAGTACTCGGCGTGCACATGCAGTGGAGTCCGTGCCCATGGCACACATGATGAAATAGCCCCAAAAAAAAATGAATTTTTGTATTTGGGCACAAAAAATTGAGATAACTATACATAGGGACACAAAATTCTAAAGTGTTCCGGGTACAAAAGTGTTATAGTCAGGCCATTTACCTCAGTTTGAGTGTAACATTAAAAATAACACATTGTAACAATTTTATGTTAAGTTATTTTTATGATATCCCCCATAACAGTTCATCTTTTCACAAACTCCGAGGAAGTCCCAGATTGGGACCAGATGGTCTACATTATTAACCCTTTAAAGCACGACCATTTCCGAAAGCCCAAAAAGTGCAGCCGCTGCTGTGCGGCGCCGCATAGCCAGCTGTGTCAAAAATGTTCTTTAGCTCTGCGGCACGCGATGGATGAATCGATGGAGAGCCATGTTGCTGATAGTTAAATGGATGCACAGCTGAATTACTGCCGGTAGTTAAATCGACACACAGCTGTGCCAAAACTTCTTGTGCTCTGAAGCGCCAGATGAGTAATTCGACGGGCCCATCGTGATTCTACCGGGAATACGTGTGCACTCCGATAAGTCATCCAAAGAGGCCTACGGATGCTCATTTATTGGTTCCAGCACGTCATCTAACGGTCGAATCTAACCAACGAGGAAACGTCCGTAGGCATATTTCGGAGTGCAGAAGCAGGCAAGGCAGAATCACGATGTCCACGAATTCGATCGGCTGCCATGTTGTTGGCAGTTGAAATGGATCGATGACAACGGCCGCGTTTTTTCAGCGTTGGGCAGTCAATCCAGTGGGTCCTCTGCATTGATATGAAAATGCTTGCTCTCCAAAGGGGCAACAACAATAACAGCTGCTAACTCACTCACCCAGAAGTGCGACAGAGTGTTGATTCGGAAAGTCTTCTTGATCTGTTCGTTGCTGAGCTCCATGAGGGGTTTGCCTGGAAGCACCCCGGCATTGTTGATGAGGATTTGGACGTCGCCCACGTCTCGCACTACCTTGTCGTGCAGCTGCTCCACTTGGTTCTCGTTGCTGACGTCGCAAGTGTAGGCGTAGGCCCTGCACTCCATCTGCTTGATGGACAGGAGGGTTTCATTGTTGCGGTTCTGCGAAATGAAAAGCTTTTAATAAAAAGAGGGCTTCCATAATTATGCAACACTCTTTTAGGTCAATTTTAACCTCGTCCCCCTCCCCCCCCCCCCGCAAAAACTTTTACAAACAAAAACAAAAAATTTTAGTAAAGTAACAGCCCTAACTTTCATTTTTTTTTTAAAATCGAAGCCTTACTTAATTTTTAAGTCACAAAATTTATTTATAATGGAAGTCTTATTTCCTGAAATCATAACGCGGAGGGCTTTTCTTATCAAGGATGCTGCTTCGGCCGTAATTATTCTGGAACTACAAAACTGAAACTTAAAAAAATATACGAATTCTTTTAAAAATTTTGAGATTGAAAATTCGATAAGAGTTCTGGCTATCATAAAAATATTTTTGATAAAACTGAACAATGTTCAGAGCCTACTTCTAGGGAAGATGGGGGGGGGGGGCGGCTTAAGTTCCTCTCTATGGACATAATGAAAAAAGGCGCATCGATACTTAGTGCCTATTACGAAAAACACACAGAAGTACTGGTGTTTAAAAGATAAAATAATCAAAACTTCTTTTAATAACCCTCACAAAAATTACTTGTCATTCCACCAGGGCCGGATTTAGGGGAGGGCACCGGGGCTGCAGCCGTGGGGCCTCCACAGTCAGTGACGGATTTCGAGATGTGGAGGTCCTGGATCAACAAGAGTTTGGTGGCCCCTAATTATTTCTCAAACAAGTGAACAATTTTTTCGACGACCAGTGTGACGAAGTGGGTTTACGTTAATTCAAAGCCTTGACACCCACTGTTCGATTCCCGTGGGGGCAGATTTTCTTCATTCAAAAAATAATGTCTACTTCTTGTGTGGTGTTGCACTCTTAATGTAACGTGGATATGGCTCGCAACCGATCGTGTTGACTTCCAGTATAGTATGCGAAATGTGTGCAAAGAAAAAGAGGCTTTGCGTCAGACTTCTTTGTTGTACGGGTTGTGTGTGACGTTATTTCTCAAGCAACTTTTTCTTTCAACACATCATAAAAATAGAATGTATGCTAATATTATATGTGTAGTATACGTTGTATAATATTATACGAATAATATAACAATTACATGTCATTTTTTACGCGTACTCCGTAACATGATGCATTATATATATCTTTTTCGAGTGGATGAATTCATTTCTTGAGTATATAATAGTGTGATGATAGTGAATAGTGTGATTTAGTTAGTGATTGTTTCTCGCAAATGCACACATGATTTATCGGATCGAAGATTATTATTAACCATTTTGACATGAATTCGAAACGCGCTTTGGAATGTTGTGGGATGAGTGGAAAAAGTGAGAACTGGTTTTCCATTGTCAGAATTCTATTTGTTAAAAAATTATTTTGCCCATCATTCGGTATCCATTAGGAAATTCTCCGTAAAAATGTCTATTGTGGGGGACCCGGGACTGCAGACCTGGTTGTCCTCCCCTAAATCCGGCCCTGCCCATAGTAGACATTTTACGTAAAATTTCCTAACTAATACCGAATGATGTGCGAAATAATTTTTTTAAAAATAAAATTCTGACAATGGAAGACCAGTTCTCTCACTTTTTCCCCGTATTTTTCGTTTTGAACATTCCAAAGCGCGTTTCAAATTCTTGTCAAAATGTTTAATAATAATCTTCGATCCGATAAATCATGTGTATATTTGTGAGAAACAATCACGTAGTAAATCATCACACTATTATATACTCAAGAAATGTACCCCCAAAGAAGTCAGATGCAAAACCTTCTTTACACACATTTCGCACACTACTAGAAGTTAACACAATTGGTTGCGAGCGATATCGACATTACATTAAGAGTGCAGAGCCAGACAAGTAGTAGACATTTTTTGTGTAAATAAAATCTACCTCCACGGGTATCGAACCCTGGACCCAAGGCACGTATATAGAAAAACATTTTGGAGGGGGTTCAAAAGGTTAAAAAGGCAGAATTTTTCACAAAAAGACTATCATTATCATTTTGGTAACAAAAATCAAAATTTTGGTGGGGCGGGAGAGTTCGGACCTCCTTGAACCCCCCCCCCCCCTTAAATACGTCCTTACCTGGACCTCTAGGATATGAGTTAACGGCGAACCTACTTCGCAACGCTGGTCTTCGAAAAAATTGTTAACTTGTTGTTTCAAAAATAATTAGGGGCCACCAATCCTTTGTTGCTCCAGGGCCTCCGCATCTTTAAATCCGTCACTGCATGCCGTACTCGTTGTGATCGAAAAAATGTCGATCTTTATCCGTAGCGGTCATCCATTCACTGACTGGGTGCTGTGCGGGGGAATTTTTTCGATCGAAACACGTGTGCACCTTGACAAGTAATTTTTATGTGTGCTATTTTGCAAAATTTTAATTATTTTATTAGTGCCAATGGTCTGTTTCAAACAGTAAAGGAAGTCCTGTAGGACAGTGATCCCTCAACCTTTTTATCGCTGCGGACTGGTCAACGTTTAATAATTTTAGCGCGACCCACTGGTGGAGGGGGCATTGATTGCTAGATCAAAACATTCTAAAATATAAACAATTTTAATTTAATTGTATTTAAAAGTGCCTTCAAAATAAAATAGTTACACACACACAAATATATATATATATATATATATATATATATATATATATATATATATATATATATATATATATATATATATATATATATATATATATAATAGTTACAAGATTTCCCTGTTAAAAAGGCATAAATTAGCACAAACTGTAGAGAAATACACCACAGTAAATAAAACTGAAATAACTTAATGCTTTTTTGACGGACCGGTACAGGTCTGCTGTCGGTGGTTGAGGACCTCTGCTTAGGGGGCGGGTGGGAGGAAATGCATTTCTGATCGCGTTCAATTTTGAAAGGAAAAACTTTTGCAATCTAAAAAAAAAATAAAAATAATAGTGAAGTTTTCACTATTCTTCCTTGTTCCAATCAGCCAGCCACGCAAGCATGCAATTTTCGTCAGATTCTTATCAATTTTGCAGCACAACTATTGTTATTTTCCTTTTAACAGAGCAAGCAGATGGAATCGCACAAAATTCGCCGGTAGGCCATTGCAGCATCCACTACATGCGACAGTCCAATTACAGTGGAGATGAGTTCGGGCAAAAATTTTAACCCCTTCAAGCCCAGAATGTTCTGCAACGACGCGCTCCCACCAGCCCGCGCTCTTCGCAGACGAGATGTTTCCCCCGGCCCGGAGAGTTTTTGATGTTAAGCCTAATTCAGCAAATAAATCGTAAAAATTCAATCAAATTAAAAATTTTAATTCAAAATGTGGAAAATAAGAATATAGGCTCTAAATTCAACCCACTCTTAGATAAAAATGTCAAAAGAGGAAGATCTTTCATATCTTGACTCCATCCGTCATTAGATGCTCTATTTGCATCACTAATAACACTATCATCGTCATCATCATCTTCACACACATCTGATTCTTCACTCACATAAATATCTGTTTCACTATCACTCGAATCACTCTCCTCATTCATCATACGCGCAATTTCACTTTCCGTAAGATATTTCACTCTTTTCGCCATGGCTGCATAAACGAAACTAATAGAAAATAAACCCTCATGCACCCTCTGTACTACCGATAAACAAAAAAAAACAACCCATTCTCTATCCCCCTATTCGTCCTAAAATCCAGTGTCACAATAAAAAACAAAAACATTAAACTCCCCACAAAACACGCCTTTGAGATCAGCTCTTTAACTTTACTGCTACTCCACAAAGCAATCACGTGTGTTTGTTTATGTTAACTCCTGAGTCATTCCCAGCTGTAGGAATTCCGATAACAGAAACACAGGCTGAAAGTTCAGACCTCATATGACCTCCACAATTCAAAATTACGGTATAGTATTGCCATCTAGTGTCATTAAAAAATTCTAAAAACACGTTCCAAAGTTTGGTTCCTTATACGGAACGATGGGCAGAAACAAGCGTTCGCAACGAGTTCCCAATACGGAACGATGGGCCGGTGAGAGCATAATTTTCCCGTACCGTATAGGGTACGATGGGCGCGAAGGGGTTAAAGCCCTAGGGCTTTAAGAATTGTGCCAGAGGACTTTTGATTCGAGCCCGCCCGAGCGATATTATTTAAACCTACAAAGTACATGGTACCATATGTGGAACAAACACTTTAACCCTTTGAGGCGCAACCCTTTCAAAATGCTGAAAAAAGGGCAGCCGTTGCCATCCCTCAATTTTTAACGCCGGTATGTGTTGTGAAAGTGCAGCTTTTTATTGTCACTTATGTTTTTTTATGACATTTTTTTTAGAATAAAACTTGAAATTACTTTAATCGTTTTAAGATGAAGTGCTAAAAAGAAATGAAGTGCTAAAAAAAAAAAAAGGATTCGCGCGGAGCTATGTCACCGGCAACTATTTTTATAGAAATCAAATTTATTCTTCGTGACTGGCAACAGTCAAAAAGTCAGAGTTTGGCGTTCCCAGAGCGGGAATACTGCGCGTTAAAGGGTTAATTATTCGTCTGTGTCTATAAAATACTAATATATAGACATCTTGTGTAATGTACTTACTGTTCATATTATTGCCAAAATTGATTGAAATTTAAACAGTCACCTTTCGATTGTGGTTTTGCTTTATTTTATAAAATTAACAAAAAATAGTTAGCAAAGAGTTTTGACCCGGAAGAAAAATAACTGTGTTGGAGTTCGTCCTATAAAGAAAATGATTTGAATATTAAAATTTCAAAATAAATACAAAAAAAAAAGTATATAGCTAAGGCCCAGTATACCTCATACAAAAACTGAAATAAAGTGATTTTCTAGTAAAATATTAGGTTATTTTTAAAAGTATTTTTCCCCAAATATTAATCACTAACATTAGAATTTCATAAATTTTGTCGTTTGTGCAAATTAAAGACACATACAATTGCAAACTCTTAATGCACTTTTTAATTCTTTATATTCAGGTTTCTCAAATAATTATAATAATAAATTTATTTCTCCCATGAGTCACTTTTTAAAATCTTAACAAGGAGTATGTTCAATAAAGGAGAAATTTCTAACGAGCTCGAACACAATCGTGATTTTCAGAACAAAGTACAGTACTGTATAGTAAAATCTCGTTTGAATGGCCCTTGTCTTATAAAGTGTGTCTACCTGTACTTTAGACCTTAACATAACGATTGTTCTGTCTGTGAATACAGAGTACAATAATTTTTATCGCCGGCATGTGTTGTGAAAGTGCAGCTTTTTATTGTCACTTATGTTTTTTTATGACTTTTTTTTAGAATAAAACTTGAAACTACTTTAATCGTTTTAGGGGGGGGAGGCTTAAAACTTAAGGCTGTAGGTTGAGGGCAAATTCTCCTGTACTGAAATCAGGAACTAGCTATACGATGCAGAAAAAAATGGACAAAATATTAATAACTGTGCATGCTATGAATGAAATAGTTTTTCGCCCAGGATCACATGAAACTTTGCAATTAAGTCTTCAACATTTAGCTGATATCCTCTTAAGATAACTTTTTCCAGATAACATAAAAAAAAATTAAGTGCTGCATAAATAGTTTCCATAAAATCTCGTTAAGCGATTTAACGAAAATTTCCGCCTTTTGGTTAAACAAAAATTGCTTCATAGAACTGGACGGCTCCACTATGCCCGAGTGGATAAGATACTGTACATGGTAGACGGCTGAAGTGTGAAGGTCCCGTGTTCGGGCTTATCGCGCGACTTATCCACACAGCCATGGTGGGGCTCCACTTAACGTTATGATCTTTCACAAATTTACACCCTCTTAGAGAAAATCTCTTGATGTGCCTGAAGCAAATAATATAGGGTGTCCCCAAATTTACACAAGATTTGTAGTATTAATAAATAAAAAAAGAAAGCAGTTTGACAGCAGACAGTTTAGGGTTAGTTAAAATGCACCATTATATGAAAGAACAACACGTTTTCGTTGTGGAACAGCATTTCAAAAATAATGAAAGTTTGATTCATGATGATTTTGATGATGAATGCTGAGAAAGATCATGCGATTTATCACCATTGGATTTCTTTCTTGGGGGGTTATTTGGAGTCAAAAGTCTATGTTAACACTCCCGCATCCACCCGTAAGAAGGTTGTGCGGAGGATTGACTCAACGCTGCATCAACGAAATTCAGCCACATTCATTCGAAATGGTCCTGGGAAATTTCGACGAAAGAGTGCGTGTATGCCATCAAAGCCGCGGAGGTCATTTGCCCGATGTGCTATTCCATACATAACACTATCTTATGTACTTTATGTTTCAATTAAAAAAAATACAGTGGAAAGAAAAGAGTGTTTTCTATTTACTATAAACTTTGCTCAAGTTTTGGGACACCCTGCACGAATCGATTCTTAAGAAAAGTACCACACTTACCTCATCGATGTCAACCAGTACCACCTTCGCCCCCAGCAGGGCAAATTTTTGGGCCAGCAACCTACCGAGTCCGCCGCCGGTGCCCGTGATCAGGATGACTTTGTCGCGAACACATTTCAAGGGCTCCGGTATTATGCACCGGAACACCGACACGAGAACGGCTAAGACGGAGTTGAAAAGAACAACAGTGAGTTCGACGATGACCGCTAGAACACCCATAATCTACGGGTCGTCGGCTTTTGCGGAGAGAGAAAAAAAAAAACAACACAAACCGGCCCCACCACTCCGTTCCGTGCAGGTGATAAACACAGAATGAAGAAGATGAGAATGTCAAAACATTTCTTACGCTGGCGGCCCCGTGACGTCACGGGAGAAAAATAATAAAAAGTAGAATATAACAGGTGTATGGCTCTGCATTCGAACTGATCATTTAAATATGCCCTTCCAATTTTATTCTATTTTCAAATTTTTTATTTTGCAGCTGCGCGCGATTGAGAAGAAGATTCGTGGTGAAACTTGGATTTCTTGTTGTTGTTGCTGTATTTCGAACATTTATTTTTGGATTCGTGTGCTTGGTTTGAAGTAGAAGCTTTTAAATCCTCGTCGAATAAAGTGGACAACACAGAGACGGGTTTTAGTGACACAGAAAAAGGAAAGTTACACAACCAGGGGATTGAGTGGGAATCGAACCCACTACCGTACTTTGGCGATTAGCGTGGAGGGGGACGGGCTGTTAACCATAAACCATTTTCTCCAATTAGTTATGGAGTATTTACTTGATTTACGCATAGATTTAGGAAAACCTGGACCGCCCATCCAATGTTCATAATTGTGTATTTTTTGTTGCCGAAAACGCATCCCAATTTTGCCACTATCATGGCTGCCGTCGATGTAAAATAGAACATTCATTGTATTACTTTAGGAAAATAAATAAGTTCGAGGGAAAATATTTCGATACGAGTACTTTTAAAAATACAGATTGTTCTAAAATGATTGAAAATACCATTATAAATCAAGTTACACTGCCATTTTGCCATTCCGCGCATGCCACTAATGTGCCTACCGTTTAGAGGTAACAAGTTTTTCCCCGATATGCTCAACCTAGAGATTTTTATATCTGTGGATTTACGGCCTTATTCTCTCATCATACACTATACACGCGGATTAATCCAAACACACGAGTAAAAGTGACGGGTGAGATATCTTACAGATGACTTTAATACGGGTGTTTCGATTAATCTTTGATCCGTGCATGAAGTGCTTGGAGAATAAGGCCGCAAGAGTGCATACGTTCGTAATGGGTATTTTTGCGACAAATTGTATGTACGAAATCCAAAAAAATTACCATTCACAATAGAACTATGTTCGCAAAATAAATTCATCTGAAAAGGAACTTCGGGAGAAGCGTATTCAAAGGTGTAACTTTTTAGAACGATTCCAATATTTACGGATCTCATACCAGAAACTTAATTGGCGGTTGCTCATTTAGTCGATAGCAATAATATGTTAGAAAGTCGGGAAATTTCTGAATCACGATTGCCTTTCTGGTATCCCCGATAGAATATACTTGTTAAATGCCATAAAACAACCAGGATTTTCATTTATACTATACGACACCCAAATGACGTCTTATAGACGTCATAAAGAACGTGGTAGTCTGTTTATAGACATTTTATTGCAGAGTCTTAAACGTGAACATCTACAGGCCAGAACTTGTCCATAAAATGGGTAATCTGTGGAATCATATACATATACAGGGTGATCCAATAAAGATTGGGGCAAACTTTAAGGGGATGTAGGGCAAATAATATGTATTCAGAAGCACATAGTAATGTGTGGTTTCATCTGCTTGTTAATAATTCATTTGGAAAAAGTGTTGAAATGCTTGTCTAATTTCCTAACAGAGTTTTATTAACATTTGGTTTGTTTCCAAGAGTTTCATCAATGCATTGTTAATCCTTTTCATAAGCACAACTTGTTCGAAAGACGTTATCTGAACATCTTTTGAATTAGATTGAGAAGGCGTCTCTGAACGTCTCTGAACGTCTTCTCAATCATCATGCTGCAGATCGACAACATACCAATTAAAGCTGTATAAATTAATCATTATTAAAAAATATTATTAGATGTCAATAAATCAAGCATTTTGGGAGAAATTCTACCTTTCTCACCTTTTTCCACCCTCACCCCCCCCTCAATTTTTTTTTTCTTTTCCTCGCTACGTCCCTGCCTTCAGCTGTCGCACTATTAGCCATTGCAGCACTAATAGTGGTTTTTTTTTGTGTGTGTTGGTCAAATTTAGAATGTTAATGATTTTTTAAAAACTTCTCAGCTTAAACTGTTCACTAACATTTCAGTTACACTTTGGTATACTACAGATACATTTTCAAGCAATACAAAAATAAAAAATAACCGTTTCATTGAATTCTACAACAAAAACATTTTAGGCAATAAATTTTACAAGCATTACAAAACTGGAAAATATAAAGTTCAGTATGTTTAGAATCCGTTTCTGCACATTGCAGTTAAAAAAAAAAATTAAGTTGTTGATAAAGGGTTAAACTAGTAATTTTTGATGAACCATGGTCGAGAAGTTCACTATTATTTCAACACTTCTTCTAAAATGATTATTAACGCAGTTATATGGGGCCGTGGTAGCCCAGTGGTTAAGGCGTTGGACTCGTAACCGGAGGGTCGCGGGTTCGATACCGGCGTACCACCAAAGACCATCGTGTACATGCGGTGTACGTGCACGTTAAATCCGTGGTTCCGAAAGTCCTCTCAGCGGTCGCTAGCAGTTTCCGAGGGGTGCCAGAAGCCCCCACACCTTCCGATGAGGTTTCAATGCTCAAAAAAAGGATAAATGTAGCTCTAAGCGACACATTCAGTGACGCGAGCTGTCCTCTCCTGGCAACAAACAAATAAACGCAGTTATATGACGACGACGTTTCCGTTTACACATTCCTTTGAAATTCTGTATCCTTAGTATGTGTCCTATGGCCCAACAAAGTTTGCCTCAATCATTGTAAGTCACCCTGCATTTATAAAATTTATTATCTGTTTTTCTGTATGTGTGTTTGCAATAAGTGCTTGGATCGTTCGTCATACCTGAACCAAATTCGGAACACTGACTAAATAGCAGAAGGTACAGTTATTGCTGGGTAAATATATACATATAGTTGTTTTTTGTTTTGTCCGTTTATCGACGATTTTTCGCGTTGCCTTATGTTCTGGAAAGCGGATTTCTGCGATTTTTTTTAAAGTGTCGCCAGAAAATTCAGATTTTAGCACGCGTAATATTTATTAATTGGCTACAAGTTTATTTCTCAACATATTGTAAAAGGTTGATGATCATCCGGAATAAATATTTCATCCGATATTAAATATTAGAAAAAACGGTGTTTGGTATATATTTTTAAAAACTTTTAGTGGCACACACTTCGAAAATTTTCCCCTTCTTGGCTGTCCGATTCTTCCCCTGTTGAAGCAGAAAGTGAGAGAATGTACTGCTTACTTGTGTGTCTGTGTGGAAGGAGGATTTTTTAACCGCTGAAGAAGGGTGGGCACTTTATATCACCCTAAACGGTCCGTACACTTTATTTTTCATACTTATGTGAATTATTTACTAAATTCCTTATTATTTCTATCCTCAGAGATTGTCCTAGAAATTTGCTACCGTGAATTTTTAATAGCTATAAATAATGTCGGCACTTAGTAATAGTTTCATACATAAAATTTGAACGAATAAAATTTCAACGACTTTTTAATTACAAGAAAACCGTGCCTAAACATAGGATTCCCACTAGTTGCATTTTAATCCAAGAATTTTATAGATGCCTTTTTTTTTTCTTTCATGAAAGATGGCCACCCTCCCCCCCCTTTTTTTTCACGTCTACTCTCCTTGGCGGACGAAATTCAAAATTTGATGAAATCGATTTTAATCGTTAATTGGGAGTTTGTATTTTACAGCAAGCATTTTATGGATATCTCTTTTCTTCTTTAAGATCGCTTGGGATGTGTTAAAAGAACGCTTTGCCCCCACCACGAATAGGTTATGAACTTCGGAAAATGTTGTCTAATCTAGCACCTATGTTAATCCCTTAACAGTCGTATTATTTTTAAGAAAACTTCCATAAAAGTGCCTATTTTTCCCCCCAGAAAATTATATAAAAATATACAATAATACAATATACGTAATCATTTTAAGGGTTTGGACATTTTTTGAGCGCAAAAGAAAAAAAAAAAAGTTACATTTCTTGGAAAAGCCAGCATTCAGGGTTATTGTGATTGAATGTGTGTTTCGTAGTAAACAGGGAATCATTAAAAATATACGCTTTAAACACTAAAAGAGAATTTTATTCAGCTGACTTCGTAAAAGAAATAAATATTTGTGAAATTTTCTTTGTACATAAGTAAAAATTGAGCTAACATTGCACAGTGCATATTACAAATACTGCTCTGCCATCTATATAAAAATAAGCTATCTCCGAATTATGTTAAAAAATAGTCTGGTGTTGTCATCAGTTGTGAAAACGTCATATAAAAAAAATCCGTGCATATAAGAATTGAAATTCTCTTACTTATGCATAACATTTGAACTACTGGTTGAACTACTATTTGCTATATACTGGTGCATAACATTTGAACGCTACGGCCCGGCAGTATCACGGGCACGAGAAATAGGGGGGGGGCTTAGCCCGTGAGTTTGACGGGAGCGAGGCTTAAGGGGTTAACAGTAGTAAGATTTAACACAAAAAAGTTTGGTCGCATGCAGTATAGACAACAGTAAGCAGGGTTTGTATGAGTCCTGGATTTGCTAAAATTCCCCTAAAATGGCCTGATATTTTAACCCTTTGAGGCGCAACCCTTTCCCAATGCTGAAAAAAGGGCAGCCGTTACCATCGCTCGACTTAACTACCAGCAAGATGGCGGACGATCGAAACTTTCATAGCGTGCCACAGATCTAGAGACCCTTTTTTTGACGCAGCTGGCTGTGGAGCGATGGTAACGGCTGCCCTTTTTTTCAGCATTGCGCAAACTATCCAGCTGTTTTCGCATTCTTCCATTTTTCAGCAGATGTCAGTGCTGTTAAAAGTAATCGTGACAATTTTTGTAAGGGAAATGACTTGCTAAAAAGTAAAGGATTCCCGTGGAGCTATGTCACCCGTCACTATTTTTATAGAAATCAAATCTATTCTTCGTTACTGGCAACAGTCAAAACGTCAGTTTGGTATTTCCAGAGCCGGAACACTGCGCGTTAAAGGGTTAAAAATGGTCCTATTGTTATTTTTATAAAATACGGGCAGAAGTTCTCTAAAGTATCTGAAATAGTAAGATACTTTAGGATATAACAATTTTTCAAAAGTTTGGAATTTTTGCAAATTAGGGGCTCGTACGAACCCTGGTAAGGAGTTAGAGGGGAGCTGTCGTTAAGAAAACTCACACAGCATTTCATACCACTCGCCGTGCAATAAAAACTGTTGAGTAACTTAGTTCAACTATTCATGAATGAATTATCTATTACATGCGTCCCATGTTTTTCGTTTTAAATCTTACAAGTACTTTCATAGCTATTAAAAATTCGCGATCATAAATTTTTAGAAACAATCTATATGAGGTTAGAAATCTGTACAAGGTCGTGGAAAGTCTGACCGTGGGGACTAGGATAAATTATTTTATACTTTTCATTTCGTTTTAAAAAAGAGAAGGAGTATTTTTATCTTAAATATTTATTTTATTATTACTTAAACACAATATGGTTGAATTTGCAGTGGGAAGCATATTAGGGCTCCCGAGGGCTATATTTCTTTGTTCCCCCCTTCCTATGCAAAGGTCAATATGTTTATGAAGTCAATAATATTAAGCTTTTAGGAAAAGGATATGGGTAGTTCAATTGTATCTGAAAGATTTTCTTCTTTTTAACTAAGAACCTTTATATTTAGCAAAGGGAAAACTGGTCTTAAAGAGAAAAAATTATTACGTAAATAGTGATTCCGTTTAAGATTTGTTTTATATAAAAATAAATAGTTAGATAAAATAAATAAAAAGTGTAATAATCTATTTCCATAACAAGAGCAATATTTTACTTTGTTAAAAATAAACCGAAAAAAAGTGGATGCATTAATTGAAATGTGTTCTCGTTGTAAAATCAACTAAATAAAAATAAAGTAAATGGGGAAAAAAATCTATTTTTGATTTAATCAAAGACAGTTAATTTACATCGTTTTTTTTTTTTGAGTGGGGCTTTTTCTTTCCTTTCATAAGCCGCTTTGTTGAAACAAATCGTGTAGGTGTCGTCAAGCATGCATGACTGAGAGAGCGTAAAGAATTATCCGCCTCAATATAAGATTTTTCTTATAGTAATGAAAAATACACATTGTTACGGGTCTAATTTTTTATTCGTTTATTTATTTATTTTATTATTTGAGATCTTCGACATTTCGATACATTTCCACTATCTGAAAGGTTGAGACAAAAAATTCAGTTCACGGAACTCCATTTCACTGACATATATTTCAGTAATATTGTTCTCAGTAACAAATGGATCTAAAAGATTATGTTAGGTCTAACAGAAGGTTCAGTCATTTCACTAACATTATTTTCGCTAACATAATTAGGTCTAATGGAAAGTTCAGTCCGTTTGTGAAATGAAGGAATTAATACATCTATCACATATTTAACTGTAGTTAACGTGCAGTTTAATTTCCGTCGTTACATATGCTTCTTGCCAATGCGATGGCAAGTATCATTTTTGAAAAAAATACTTTGTCGCCTACTTAAACTCTCGAGAAATGTTTAGTTCTAATATTTTTTCGTTTTTAAAATTGAAATAAGGTTCTATGTCTGAGAAGTACGTCGGATGGCACAGTATTTCCCAGCCTAGCTCTGCGATTTTCTGACGAATTGCCTCAGCAGAATTTGGTCTGGCAGTATCGTGATGAAGTACACGACTGTTGTGTAGTCCAGGGAACATTCGGGGGGGGGGGAGTTGCGTACACCTTTACTTCTTTATTGATGAACCGCCCCCTCCCCGGCTGTTTTTTGTTTTTTCTTTCAAGGGGAATGCTCACACTTCTTTTTAACGTATTAAAATTTTCATTCTTCAAAAGGCGTCTTTCATACCACCTAAGTAGACCTTATTTTACGTACAATCTCTTCGCAAATACTAAATAGGGTAAATATATCCTTAGAAATAGAATACACACGTCATTCTGTGAAACGCACTCAGTGGTGTACCCAAGGGAAGGGAGTTGGAGGTAGAAACCACCTTCTTCATACGGGGTGGGGATCCATAATTTTTTAACCCTTTAACGCGCAGTGTTCCCGCTCTGGGAACACCAAACTCTGACGTTTTGACTGTTGCCAGTCACGAAGAATAGATTTGATTTCTATAAAAATAGTTATGGGTGACATAGCTTACGAGAATCCTTTAATTTTAGCACGTCATTTCCCGTAAAAAAATTGTCACGATTATTTTTAACAGCGCTTGTATCTGCTGAAAAATGGAAGAATGCGAGAACATCTGGATAGATTGCCCAATGCTGAAAAAAGGGCACCCGTTGCCCTCGCTCGACTTAACTAATAGCAAGATGTCGGACGATCGAAACGTTCATCGCGTGCCACAGATCTAGAGACTCTTTTTTGACGCAGCTGGCTGTGCCGCACAGCCAGCTGTAGCTAGATCTGTGGGACGCGAGGAACGCTTCGATCGTCCGCCATCTTGCTGGTAGTTAAGTCGAGCGATGGCAACGGCTGCCCTTTTTTCAGCATTGGGAAAGGGTTGCGCCTCAAAGGGTTAATTTTCGACATAACGCTTACATCTTTTAGGGTAAAGATTACGTCTATAACCGCCCCCCCCCCCGCCAGCGTTCATGAACGAAGTCCGTGTTGCGTCACTGAACGCACTTTTGGTCAGTATGCTTTTCCTAACTCGGTTACGATCTGGTTAAAAAAAAAAAAAGGTTAGCAATGAGTACATTTAATAATAATAAAAATACCATTCATTTTAACTTTAGAATTGTTGATGGTGGTTCAGGAAAAAATTATGTTTGACTTTAGTCACTGTTGGTCAAAATTATATTGTTTTTACCAGGAGCGTAGCCAGGAATTTTTTTTTTGGGGGGGGGCGGGGATATGAAATGAATTGTGAATAAATAGTATATCTGAACGATATAAAACTTCTAACTAATCTGACAATTTCGGGGGAAGGGTATATCCCGATATCTACCCCCTGGCTACGCCCTTGGTTTTTACATTCAAAATTTCATTTATTACACCAAAAAGTAAGCAATATTAATTCCTTAATAAATAACTAAAACCAATGACATCTTTAATTTTATTATTATTTTCAGCAATAATTAATTAAAATATTTACACATACTTAAGAGCTTTCTTAAAAGTGAGTGTTCCTCCACTTTTTTTTTTCTTAACTCTCTTAAGGCCATGGTAGCAAATATGCTACCATCCTTCAAACGCTTTTTTTTTAAACCAGAAAAATGTTTCGAAATGTCATTTTTGAAGACATAAAACCATTAACTCTAATTAATAATAGTAGTAGTTTGGGTCCACAGGCTCCAGTATTATTGGATAAAAAATATTAAAATATTTCACAAGCAACATGTTCATACTCTTTTGCTCTACTTGCAACATGTTCTTCTATCAAGTTTTTCTACTATTTTGATAATATTTAATATAAAGAAAAAATAATAATTTCCATTTATATGTAAGAAAATATATGTTTTTTCACTGGATACAAAATAATTTAAAAAAAAGTTTCATTTACAATGTTTAAAAGAGTTTTAAAATCACAGTGCTACCATTGAAAGAATATATAAAAAATAACTTTTTCACAATTTTTAACACTTTCCAACAAGGTTGAAAAGTGTTTATGATTTCGATTTGTCTGTCTGTCCGTCCGTCCGTGCTCTAACTTGCGTAAATATGCATCGATTTCTACAAAATTTAAATATGTTATTCTTATGTACAGTACCATGTACCCTATTGAAAATGGTCTATGTAGAATTTATAGTTTTGCTACAGGAGCACTCAAAATATTCCCAATACATTGGCTCTATGGGAATTTTTTCTTTCAAGCGTATCATTCTTACCATATAGTTGCGCTGACCCCTGACTTCAAGATAAAAAATTTTCTGACATTACTGCAAAAACATCGTAATGTCAAGGACAAAAAAACTAATAATTTCTACACCAATTGTACGATCCGTTTGAAAATTTTCATAATTATGTATAAAAATATAGCAAACAATCTACGCTACTTTAAAAATCTGAAAATCCACCCGTTCCCTCATTTTTATGCGATTTTTCGCTATTTTCAGCAACATTTCATTTCCGAGAGTCAAAAAAGTTAATCATTTTCGTAACAAAATTAGCTATTGCAAGTGACAATGACTTCATTTTGACGTCATACTTAACAGCTCTTTCAGGATTATAAGTTTACTAGCTGCTACCCGCGACTTCGTCCGCGTCGGCTTTAGAATTAGGTCCCGAGAGAAATGTAGCATGTGTGAATAACAAATATTGTTGCGACAAAAGAAACTGCATTTAAATATTATTTGCTTTTTACTTGTTTCAAATGAAGTATAATTCATGGTAGTATACTTCATTTAAAATAAGAGAATATGCAGAGTTACTAAATTTAGATTTTTTTCAGGCATTTGGCGAATAGAGACAGTTACGACAGTATTTGCGAACTGTTTTGTAAAATAAATTTTTATACTGTATGCATGAATTTTAGTCTATGTTAATCAGGAATAGAGCAGCTTTCTATTAGTGAAAAAGTTGAGAATCGGTTCTGTAGTTACAGAGATACCCAGAGAGCCTTAATGTATTAGAATTATTTTGAGTGTTCCTGTAAAGGAACTATTTACGCTACATGCATGAATTTTAGCCTATAATACTCAAGAATAGTGTAGCTTACTATCAGTGAAAAAAGTTTAGGAATCAGTTCAGTACTGACAGAGATGCACATAGAGCGTAATGTAATTCTTATTAGCATCCCTGTAAAAGAACTATCTGTGATATATGCATTAAAGGTAGCCTATAACACTTAGGATGCCACCAGTATCTCAGAAGTTCTGCTCTCAAAACTGCAAGGGGGAGGTGCCAGGTTCAAACCCCGGTCGCGCTTGTCGACCTAGCCGCTCCCAGTTTTCCGTGGTTTTCTAAAAAACCTCGCGTAAATACGGGCTAGGATCCCTTAGAAAGTCCCCCACAGAGTAATTCCCCATATAGGCCTAGGACCCTAGTGCAGTCAATCGGTCTTAATCCAAAAACAAACAGACAATAATACTCAGGAATAATGTAACTTTCAATCAGTGAAAAAAGTTTTAGAATCGGTTTAGTAGCTACAAAATTTCCATAGAGCGCAATGCATTAGAATTATTTTGAATGTCTTTGTAAAAGAATTATTTATGCTATATGCTTGAAAGGCTGCCTGCATCTTAATCCAGGGTATAAGCTATTTTCATTACAAATTTTTCCAAATCCGTTCAACCATTTTTGTGTGATTCAGTCAAAAACATCCAAACACACAAACGTACACATTTATATTATTGGTAGGATTTGGAAATTTATGAACTTTTAGAAACACATCTGGTCTTTTCTTGGTACTTACGTATTATCCCGGCGGTCATTCCCGCCAAACTTTTTTTTCGTCAAATGAGTTGCCAAACTGTTGCCAATCGTATTCAAAACCATTAATAATTTCATGTGCCCGGCATTTATTTCGGCAAAAAATCGCTTGTCTTGGCGGACCGTCGGGATAATACGTAAGTACCCTTTTCTTTAGTTATGCTTTTTAATTTGGCGTAAAATCAACATAATTTCCATGTTTTTCAAATGCATGTGATTTTGCAAATAGAATTTCTGCTTTATTTCAAAAGCATAAATCACTTTGTGCGGGCGATAAAACGGCTTTTAATTAATAGTTAGAAAAGTAGTTAAAATTTCAAAATTCTGAGCCTCAGGTGCACTTTACCGAAGTTATGGGCTCAGTCATGCTCAAATTTTCAAAGCTCTGCTTTCTGTAGATTTGTCTGTAGGACATTCATTTTTATTATTACAGATAGATAGATTTGGCATAAAACTGGCTTAATTTAATGTTTGGCGTTAACTGGCGTGGTATTTAATGTTTTTCAGATACACGCGCTTCTTTATTGAAGTAATAGCATTCCTGTTAGCTCAAAACATGAATCATTTGATACGTGCGAAACTCGCCAAGCATGGCAACGTAAAAACGGTTTTTAATTAATAGTTAAAAAAGTAATTAAAAAATCTAAAATTATAAGTAGCCTATAACCATCTCCGTGGTCCCATCTATATCTAAACCAAAATGCATCCTAATCGATTCAGCGGTTTAGGCGTGAAAGCGTCATAAACAAACAAACTCACTTTCGCATTTATAATATTAGTTAGGATTTATTTATTTCTTTTATTTTTTAATAAAATGATTTCCTCCGGATGTTCACAGCAAAACGAAATCTCTCGAATACGAAGAGTTTCCGCACGTTACCAGAAATTCTGATTTGGGTACATATAATAAAAATTATTTATTTTAGTTGGACGAAGATGAAATATATTGAGTGTAGACATGCTTTCGTTAAATGTTTTTTTTTTTCCAGGACCCGTTGCAATTGCTTCACAACGGTCTTTGACTTCTAGTTTTAGACATATTCTGTTATTTGAAATGAAACAAAATTGATTAGATTTTAGCACGTGGAAAATTAATTTTAGACGCCACTGCATGTAACCTATTGAAAAGGGTGTAAGTAGTATTTATAGTTCTTTTATAGGAGAAAAAAAAATCCAATACGTATCGCACTGTATCGAAAACGTATTTTAGAGATATTCGGTTTTTTAAAGGAAACAAAGTTGGCAAACATATTATTAAGGCTCTCAGAATAATGCTGTCAATTGAAAATATTTTCAGTATTATTAATAGTTTCTACAGGAACACTGAAAAGAATTCCAATACATTACAATCTGTGGCATTTGAGGGATACTAATACATTTCGAGCACAAGACAATGAGTATAAATTTTTTATATTCTTCAGTTCAACTATGAAAAAAAAATTATTCTCTATTACAGGGTCTTATAAAAATGCATTTATAGTGATAATACAACATTATCTTATCTCCGAAATCTCGCCAGATTTAAAGAAAATACACCGCCAAACATGGTTTAAAAATACTGATGTGCTGGAAAGTGTTTTATAATCGATGCGTTAGGCATGACTTATCTTTCTTGTTTATTATATTTAAGTTATTTGGCTTAAAAGAACACCATTTCAACGAAAAAAAAAATTTTTTTTCCTTGAGAATTCCTGATAGTGGGAATAAAAGGATTAAGGCTGCACCACTGGTGTATGATGCAACTCCCTACTGAGCATCGACATCTCTTCCGAATTTTTTGTTTACACTGTCTTTTTTCTGACAATACCTCCTCCAAATTAGTTTATACCGGCGTTTCCCAAACTTTTTCTATGATGGAAATTCTTCTAAACATCTTCGATGGTATTTGAATGTTGATGAAACACTCTACAGTTTCAGGAAGCATTTTGTATAAATCCGAGTTTAGTGTATTGTAGGCTAAGACAGCGATAGTTTTCTCCAACACTTGCTGGAACACAGTTTGAGGAGCTCTGGTTCAAACAACTCGTTGTTTAAACCATATAAGAAGTGTTTTCATTACCGAATATTTTCAAACCAATGCGCACAAAAAATAGTTACATATATATACTTAAAAATATTTTATTTGGATTAACTAAAGATTAGTATCTTACTATTAAAACGTTTTCTATTAATTCGTCAAGCTGCAAAATAGGGGAAGGTGGCCCAAAATGATCCCTCTAAGATTAAAACTTGTATAAAATAACGTAAATGTTTAAATAAAACTTTGGCCTTTTGCTATAATATTTTATATACTATATTTTGTATCATAAACATATTTTAACAATATAAGCAATATTTTACAATGAGTAATTAAAAAAATAGAACTTTTAGAAAAAGGATAATTTTATCCTCTGCCTTAGGGAAAAATGATCCTTCATTTGAAAATAATTTTAATATGTTTTGTATCGGCAAAATAAACGATATAAAAGCTTTTATGAATATGTATAATGAAATAAAATAAATTTTACAGTCATGTAGCGTGTATGATTTACTTTATGAAAATTTTAAAATAAAAAAGTGTCACAAACAATAAAATGGAATATTTTAAAATTAGAATTAAAAATATTACGGCCTACAATAAACACAGAAGTAAATTAAATAATGTAATGGGGAATCACGCATTTTGAGAACGATTGAAAGGCTGCCATGACGCTTAGGGCCCGGTATTGGAGTTTATTCACTCTAGGGATCGTTTTACCCGGCAGTATGGCTTTCCACTTTAGATCATATTACTGGAACACGTCGAGAAGCATAACAGACTTAGCAAGTGTAATTCACATCTAAAAACATACTCTATTCGGTAAACCAAGTCGTATTTCTGCACATTAAAGACTGTATTTCTAAATAAATAGAAAAGTAAGAGCTTACCTTATAAAAGATATGATAAAACCCAGTTTTTTAAAAAATTCTACTCAGACACTTAATACAACGATCGCTTAAATACCGACATTGCTTCTCCTTGAGTTGGCACAACTAGTTTATGTATTACCTGGTAGAGAGCGCTGCGTGTATCTAAAATAACATATGTGAATGGTTATGCACGTTAGGATCATTTTGGACCACCTTCCCTCGACTATAAAACTATTTAGTGTGCAGTAACAACAAAGCTCATAAGTGTCACAGCATAATTATTATTCCTTCTGCACAAAAAACGACTTTTTTACAATGTCTTTGTTCTGTTTCTTGAAAAGCTGCAATTAAAGCGTTATTATCTGATGTTTCTCTGTATTTTGACGAGTTAAAAATTGTGTTTTATGTCATTTGGTAACATTATTGGCGTAAGATCAAGACTGCAAATGGGACCCTAAATAACCATCAGTTTTCAGCATTTGCAAAACTTTGCTTGTACATGCCTTATCGCACTCTGAACCTAAAAGTAGTGCTTTTAGGCGTATGTCTATATCAGCGGCTTCCAACCAGTGGGGCGCCCCACCCCCTTGCAGTTTGAAGACAGTTTGAAGGGCGGGCGAGAAAACAGAAAAAGAGCAAGTGATAATGGATTTTTTTTTTCCCAATGGCGGGCACTTGCAGTTAATAGGCTTTGGCCACTACCAAGTCCGGAATTACTGGTCTCTTTATTATGGTAGCACTTAATGGGGGACCAGCGTTGCTTTCTATGAAAGGAAAGACGAAGTTACACCCAAGTCTTTGACGGAAATGTAACCCTGACCCGTAGTGTTATAGAATGGCTCTCTAACCCTATAAAACACGGGCGGCATAATGCACGTTTTAAAAATCTATCTTATTTAGTCTCATTTTCACTCCAAAACATTTAATATAATTTCGCTTAAAATGTTTATTCAAACTTTACCGATAACATTATTTTATAGAGAAGGCGATTAAATGTTCATTGTTGAAGAATAAAAAACGGTATGTAGGGTGAGGAATGTAAGGTAGGAGGCGCAGTCGTAAGTTATCCTTTGTTGGGGGAGGGAGGCACAATGTTAAGAGCTTGGGAACCGCTGGTCTATACAACAATGTGTCGTGTTATAATTAACGTATTTCTCAAACTACGCCGACAAAACTGAAGAATTTCTTGTGAGATCCTAGGTTAAAGTTTACGGCTAGCATCTGGACACATTGGGCTGACAAAGTTAGACTTGTTAAAAAGACAAAAAAGAAAGAAAGAAACAAACAAACAAAAACTCTTCACGAAATCATAGTCTGCAGATTCCAAATCCAAAGGTTCTACTCAAGACAGTGTCACAGATTTCTTATTTTCTAGAACTTCAGAAGAGTGCCCAGATTTTGGAATCTCGTTTGCTCAGGAAGATTTCCTTGTTGTTGGAGTTCATTTAAAAAGTCCTATAGACTCAGTGTGACAAAAGGGCTGTTCCACAAGACGACGGATATATGGGCCATTTTCAAAATTCGGTGCCATTTGCTGTCCGCGCGTAAAATATTTTTTTTGCAAGGTATAATAAACTTTAAACGATTTTTCTTCTTATCATGGTTTTTATCAACTTCCAGGACTGAAACAAAAGATTAAGAAACATACTTTTTAATAAAATTTTTTTAAACAAGAAATGAGTAGAGAAGGTACAGAAATATAGATGTCCGAATCCTAGAGCATAAAGAGTGTTACACAGAATTACTGTCCCAAAACTAAACTTTCTGCCCTGACATGTTTTAACATTGTGAAATAGGGTCTAAATTACATTATGAAAATGTTTTTATTAGGTTATAAGAAAGATATAAAATTTTTGATAATTAAATACAGCTGTCCAGACATTGATGTCATGCCTGTTACCATACATTATTTTCAACTTCTTAAACAACAAAATTGAAATTTGAGAGTAGCGACACCTGTTTACCATTAAAGTATGGTCAAAATAAAAATATAAAAAGATATCTTGAGTTTTTGGAATTTGACTGAAAAAGCAAAAGCCTAGTTGTGATAAGTATTTTTATTGTATGTCTATGTCTGTTACCTTAATTGGTTGTACAAAATATATTTATTTATTTTTTAATTCAATTGATTAATTTAGATCATTCGATTTTTAGTCTAAATTATGTCTATTTTCATGTTCTTGTGGAATTATTTAGGCTTATGAATTTTTCTTTGAAATGTCTTGCCTGTTACGGGTCATGGTCTGTTACTATAAAAGTAACAGTCATGACAAACTTGTTAATAGACATGACAAACAAAAATCGACAAAAATATAAAAAATATTATTAAACGGAAAAGGCACCATTATATGGACGAAAGGACTCTGCACCTATGTAATACATCATTTTGCATTATTTTGTTCTGAATATAGGTGTACAAATTTCAAAGAAAATGTCCGGTAACAGACATGATTATTATCAGATTTTCATCAAGTCTGATAATAAAATATCTGAAAATTAAGCAACACATGCATGAATAATATTCAAATAATGTGCAGAAACACAGTATGTTTTATATAATGAAGGGAAAAAAAAACTACTTGGAATTTTATTCTTGATACTTAAATTTCTAAATGGCACTCAATTATGAAAATCACCCATATAGGAAAATTTTACAAAAGGGTTCACCACACCTGGAGATTTCAAGAAACGGAGGAGGTGGCATCGTTCCTTTCAGAAGATGTCATAAAATTACTTCAGCCAAATGATTACACTGAAACATCTGATTTCAAAGACATGATAACCTTTGTGAACACGAGTCAATTAAATTTATATTAAATCTTTATGTTTCTCATTTTAAATACATTTTATTTACAATATCTTTCTTGAGTTCAAAGTAGTTTTCTAATTTTAAAAATATTATACCTTTACTTGGACATGTAATAAAGGTTTTGACTGACTTTGAAAGGTAACTGCGTTGTTTCTATTCGTTATCGTCATTATTACTTATTTTTATCAACCCTATGAAATGCTGAGTTGAAACAAACAGAGATTTTAATATGCGTTCCGATTCCTGTTCAGAGAATGCATTTTTTGAAACATCTGCAAAGAAAGCATAATGAACCAACCACACATGTCAATGATGAAATTATACTAGATGCCTATTGGACCTCACAACGCAACCTAGGCCCTTGGCGGCGAAAGTACGAACTATTTTTTTTTTCAATCAATGCACCATGGTTTAAATCAGATATGAACAACTTTTGGGAAATTGCGGGCCAAACTTTAGAATGTTGGCGAAGCTGCGGGCTGTTTAATTGGGATTTTTAATGGTTTTCATGGGTTTTATGCTCCGCGCAGGCCAGATCAAAACCTGGAGTGGGTCACATCCGGCCCGCTTGCCGGAGATTGCCCATATATGGTCTAAATAATATTTACTACGATTTTGGTTCAATTTGGCCCAACAGTTTTCTCACAATCGGACCGTAAACACCTCTACGGGTTCTCAGGCTGTAAACACTTCTGGCCACCCTGTATATTCACAAGCAATTAATGATTGAAACGTAAAGTGCACTTAGCTACATTCGAACACCGTGCATAAATTTTTAGATTTTCTTTAACACAGTACAGTAGATGGGGACGGATTTGAAAAAGCCACAATACCATTTCTTTCTCATTATCAAAACTTGAATATCATTATAACTCTGCTGACCACCTAACTGGGGCATATGCTTATGCATCCCCAAAGCCCATGGTCGCGAAGGCGTGGATGGGCAGAGCATGTCTTGGACCCATGTGGGCTACTAAGCGACTAAGCCGATGTTATTATGCTCGATAGTACACAAGAACGATTAAAATTTGGAAAATATTGACAGTCATTTCTCCCACTTTATACAAAAAAAAAAAAAAAAAAAAATTCTGAAATTGTGATGGAAAAATTTTGAGAAAGTGATATAACTTTCAAATTCGGCGCGAGATTAATAGCACCAAAGTGATATAAATTTGAAAGGTAATTCAGCTCAAAAATGTCAACCCATGGGATAAAAATATCACTAAAGATCAGAAATATACACATTTGAACCTCGTTAAGTTGATTTCAAAGGAAGGCGCCACTGCAATTGTTTCGTGTTAACCAAATTTTATGCTATTCGACATATTAAGCTTGTAAAATATAAAGAATTATGTTCTGACGGGAACCAAGCACATGTTTCGTATAAACCGATATTTCATGCTAAGTGGTTTCGCGTCAACAAGGTCCGACTGTATTAGCGAAAAATAAAATTTTAATATTAAAAAATATATATACCTTCATTATTTTTCATCTAACTTTTAGATTAAACGCATAAAACAATGGAGATAGCATTTAAATTATATTTATTCCACTTAACAATGTAAAATCTTTATTTGTACACCATATGGGCTTCGATGCAGGAAAGTATCAAACTACTTCCGCAGCTTTTTTTGGTTCCTTTGTAACGACAGGATCGAAACCGTAACTGACGTATTCCATAATTCTTGACCGCGTCCTTCTGCTGAAGCATCTGTGAGTGAATAAAATAATTCGACATGTTATTAAATCAGTCAGTTATACTCGTGTTCGTAAACGCATTAACCTCGTGCCACTAATTTTCGTACAAAAACTGGAACAGGTATGTGTGTGATTAGTGTAGGGTCCCCAACCCTAGGCATTTTATGTCGTTCTTGAAATTTAATTTCTGGCTCATAATCTCTTTGGCATTATGTTTCAATAAATATTGGTAAGAATATATTCTTTTTTAATATAGGATCCTGCAAGTTTTTAAATATGAATATTTTTATTGAATACGACATAAAGAAAAACATGATTAAAACATAAGTAGAAAGATAATATTAAAAGCTACATTAAACCCATACGAACATTCCTTGGTGAAATACTGGCCAAAATAGATCTTATTATAATGCTTTCTATAAATAATTTTTACTATTGAGATGATGGTTGTTTTCTTAATATCAGTTTCGGGCTCTATGTTGGAATAAAATCTGAGGTCCGCTGTTACATTAAATTTGTTTCTATACTTTGTTTTCATGCATAACATAAATATGTTTGCTGTACAGAACGAAATCAAATGTTGCAGTTGTTTATTTGTACCTTTGTTACAATTTTCTTGAACTGTGCAACTATTTTTTATGATTTCTCGGACTCCTAGGGGTGCGTTTAGGAATCCCTGGAACACAGTTTAGGAACCTCTGGATTAGTGGTCGTTGCTTCTTTTAGAATGACTTCAGTCTGTTCACTTTCGTTGTCTATGTGATGCGTTTGTTTATCAGAAGATCCTAGGAGGAACTGCACAACAAACTAACAAAAATTGAGCAAACTAGCGCCTGTCTCAGTTGATTTAGTTTTTCAACTATATGGCACTCAGTTGACTTTAAGAACGACGGTCAACTTTTTACTTCCTTGTACAGAGTATAAGAAAGTAATGTGTGATCGCGAAAAATTTTGCGAGCCAGATTTCGACAAAAAAAAAAAAAAAAAAGATTTTGACTACCTCTAAATTTAAAGAATTTTTGCAATTCATCTCATCGTACGCATGCATGCATGCACGTTCATATAAATGCATGTAAAACCCATTTTGAGCCGACCGCGAGTCTAGTTTGACCAGTTTTTCCTTACAGTCAGTACGTACATATGTATGTAACTCACATATCTCAAAACTATTGGCTGTGGAATGTTGAAACTTTACATTTAAGATTGTTGTAACATCTAGGTGTGCACCTTCCCTTGTGATTCCAATCGACTGGATAGTTTATCTACGGGGCCGCCCAAAAGATTCTAAATACATTATCCTCTATGGGCAGAAATTCATTAAACTCGCATATCTCAAAAACTATTTGTCCTAGAATGTTGAAACTTTAAATTTAGGATTGCTGTAACATCTTATTGTGCACCTCCCTTTTTGGTTTCAATCGACTGGATAGTTTATCTGCAGGGCCGCCCAAATGATTTTAAATACATTGCGCTCTATGAGCAGAAATTCACTAAAGCGTATTTTAGAGGTATTAGGATATTTCAAACGACTCATACGTGATATATGTTGTTAAGGGTTACAAAATGAATTTCTCCATCGAAAATAGTGTCTATATCATGTATAGTTCTGTTTCAGGAAGACTCGAAAGATTTCCAACACAATACGGTTAATGTCAGTTTGAGGAACACTCATCCATTTCAAGCACAGTACCGTCCTACCATATAATTAGATAATGGTCCGGCCACGGTCACGTGCCTCCCTCAAAAATTACGCCAAAAGTCGCAAAGCTTGGCGAGTTTCATGTCTCAAAAACTGTTAGCCGTAACTTTAACTCTCATATCTCAAAACTATTAGTCGTAACTTTACTCTCATATCTCAAATACTATTAGTCGTAGAATGTGCATCTCGATTTTTGGTTCCAATCTACTGGAGAGTTTATTTACAGGACCACCCAAAAGAATTTCAATACATCAATGACTACGGCCATCTTCAATATATTACGTCTGTAGTCAGTCATTGATTGGTCTGTGCCCAAAATCTCGCCATTTGTCATCGAACTTGGAGAGTTTTGCCAAGATATCGCAAAATTTGGCACCAAAAGTAACTTTGTATTTCGCATAATTCTAAAACTTTTAACAGTAGAATGTTGAAATTTTGTATTTAGAGCTACTGTAACATCTAACTGTGAATCTCTTTTTTGATTGCAATCGACTGGATAATTTATTTACAGGGTCACCCGAATGACTTTAAATAAGTGAAGGTGTATGGATATATTCAGTTCCTTAAAAGTCTGTGGTCAATATTTTTTTTTAGCTATCCCCAAAATCTCGCAAACTATCTCAAGCTTGTCGATTTTTGGCGAAATATCGCAAAATTAAGTGTCAAAAGCAAATCTTTCAAATTGAACCCAGCTTGTCGATATCGGAAATATTTGGCTAGAAATCGCTAAACCTTACCTGCAGTATTTTATCTCTTTCAAACAAAATAAGTTTAGATGAAGTGCGCCGAAAATATTTTTGTTTTAATAGACGTGCAAGGAAGTCGTGTTGTCCACATCAGATTTCTTAGGTTTAAAAACTGAGCGTTTAAGAACGCCTAAATCTAAAACCAGTTGCACGAGTGGCACTCATTCAGCGTTTACGAACACGTCCGAAAGTATGACCAAGTAGATGCAATTTGTCTTGAATTACTTACTCAACGAAATCATTCAAGTATTTGCTTCGTTTAGGAATAAATACTTCCTCTTTCTCTCTCAGTATACCGTTCACTACAACATCAGCAGTTTTATCGACTGACATCAGGGGCAGCAGGCAAGGGAATCTGATGGAAAAGACAGATATCACCATTAAAAAATATCATATACATATAGTGTTCTTAAAACACCAAACAAAATAACAACTCAGTTCATTTTAATTACATGAACCCATAATTAAGTTGCTTCATCATTTTAGGCTTTAAACATAAATCAATAGAAGGAAAATACGAAAAATATATAATACAAATTATAATTGAATGTATTTGAATGAATTCATATTGAGAATGATTGAGGTAAACAATGAGTGAACAATGTTCGGAAACGAACTACTTCAACACGATTTTTAAGCGATCTTAAACTGAAGGATAATGTTTGAGATCATGCATTGATGATGCAATTCTGGTACTCTTTCTAGAAATTGCTTAAATATTCTACAGCTTGGATATTTGCAGCCCACTGGCGAGATGAAGCAGACGGTGGTATTAATCGAGCCATTATGGCATTTTCAATCACAAGAGTATATGGAGAATAGTTTTAACGGAAACCTTAATGGGAAATTATTAACGATTATGCGGATGCATAAATCGCCAAAGAATAAAAAGTCGTCATGGGTGGCAAATGTTCAAGCTGTTCAGTTTCTTGTCGAGATACAGTATGCATATTTTAGCTTTTCTGCGCATAATCTAACTTTATCTTATCGTTCAGACTATTTATTGGAACAGCAAGAACGATCAATTATGACGAAAGCATTCAATATACACACTTTTAAATTCATTTATTTACCATACTACTCCATGACCATACAAAGTTGGCTCCTATCGGTGCAAAGACGTAATCGTGCGAGCGTTCTAAGACCGATGCTGCGAAGAATTGCTGGACACGAAAAGAGAAGAGGACACTTCACTGTTGCGTCCTTGCAATGATGAAAGAGAATAGGTTACAGGTAATACGCGAAACTAAATTTCCTTCAATTACTATTCTTTGAGTAATTTTACTTATCAGGTTCCTGAAAAGAGCTATAAATGTCAAATCTATAGTGATAGAGAGAGGCGCGTAGTCATAAATTAATAATTTAGAAAAATATGTATCTAAAGTGCATTTTAAGTGAAATCTGCCTGTAGGCTGAAATACATTGGAGCTCTTGCGTGATTTTATAAAATCTGTGATTGCAGCATTACTTTTTTTTAAAAAACAAAAATAACAAATCAATAACAAACATGAATTTCGGTATTTGTTGATAATTCAATCGCCAAGCATTCGATATATATCGCCAAGGTGGTGGTGGTGAAATTTCATTAAAACGCATACAGTCTTTAGTATAATGCAAAGGTATCTGCGTTATCATTGTTTAGTTTATCCGCGATCTTGGCGTGATCCTTATTCTGTCAAGCAAGCTCAGCGGCATCCATAATCCACCGCAAGTACCTAAATCTATCATATATTCTCGCGGTGGCCTAGTCACTAAACTCCGTTCCCTCGTAACAACATGGAATGTGAAGTAGTCCCTGGCTTGGCTAATGCTTGGGAGGGTGAACTCTTCTAGCGGCTGGGCTGCTGTGGGACCGTGTACGCTAATGAGAGCTGGTGCACGTAAAATACGTCGTGGCTCCAATCTCCTTCATGTTCAACACTACTTCTGGGGGTGCTGATTTCAGCTGGTTGGTCCCTCATCTGGAATTGGTTCGAAATTAGGGGACCCCGCCTCTTCCGCCCAACGCCTTCCTATTACGGGGATCTGGCACCGCTCCGCGGTTGCCAGAGGGCATCAGCAACAACAAAAACAATATATATTCATATTAACCGAAATTAGAGCACGAACAGATAACCTGATTTCCTTGAAAAAAAAAAAAAAAAAAAAAAAAAAAAAAAAAAAAAAAAAAAAACGACAACAGCAACAGCAGCAGCAAAAATAAATAAATAAATAAAAATTTAAAAATAGAAAAAGCGCGTGGAGTATAAAACCTTCTCTTTTTTGAAGTAGTTAAAAAAAAAAAAAAAGAAATTGGTTGGAAACTTGGAAAGTGCTGAAAATAAACATTTACAATTAATGTTGGACTTATAGCAATAAACGTACCTTGATTTAACATTCGAAATGAGCCCAGTGGTTATGATGATAGGATTGATAGTAGTTAACTTGATATTTCTTTTGTTTATAGACTGCAGTTCCATGTACAGGGATTCCATCATGCCTACAGTTGCGTGTTTGGAAGCACTGAAAAATCGATATGCTATAATATTTGTGAGTAAAAAAAAAATAAACAAACACACTGAAAGTCATGGGATAATAAAGTGAAAATTTACAAATGTCTCTTACAAATTCAAATTCATATATAGTTGATTTTCAGGTCTGATCAATTCAGATGCAGACAAACCGATTTAAGGAGACAATTCATGTCATGGTATGCAAATCTTTGCCGCTGTTTGAGTAGCGTAATTGTTTCACCAGTTTATTTATTGTTAATAAAATGTTTTACAAACTTAAAAATTAATTATTCTATATTATGAGTTGGAAAAAAAACGAGTCTTTGCCAAAAAAAAAAAAAATAGATTTTTTCAACATGGTTGGATACCTGAAGCGTTGTAACGTTTATACGATAGTAAGTACATCATCTAGTATGTGGAAACGTTAGAGTTACTTTCGCTGACTGAAAGCTGTATTTCTGTTGGCATGTGGTGCAGCATCCGTGGGAAGCGATCATTGTCATATATATTTACTAAAATTTAATAAGTTTGGAGAACAAGTGAAAAACCCTTTCCGTAAGTGCAAAAAGATATATAACGCATGATAAAAGAGACAATGCAGTAAACTTGCTCTACTTGCAACGCGATCTATGTTATGCGAATAGGATAATACGTGAATTTTTCACGAGTAATGTATCTCAGAGCTAAAGAGGACTCATTGCCCGCAACACATTTTCGACAACAGTATGAAGCCGCAACCAGAAGTGTTGAGTGTGATGGAAAGTATCGTCTTCGTGGTTGGCTGCTGAAGAAGAAAGCCCATCAGCGATCTAGCGGTATTTTATTTCTCGTAGCATCACTGAAGGCTAAACCGCCCCATTCTAAACTTGGCTTTATTCATTATTTTAAGAGGGGAATAGTAATATGCAATTAGGGAATGATTTCAAACTATTTAAAGGGTGTTCATAACTGTCTAAGTAACTGCGTATGTGCTTTGAAAAAGTCGTCTATGTACACATTTCACAACTCGAAATTTTCACTTACGCAAGCGGTCTTGAAACTCATTCCTCGCGTAAATCAAGATACCACTGTAATTCACCAAGTTAATCCACGAACAAGTGCTTTTTAGTTTATATAAAAACATCTTTGTTGCCTTTTTCGTTTGCTTTTAGAATTTTTTAAAATTTTATTCGATCGTGAGCTGAGAGGAAATACATGTTATACATTTTTGAAAACATGTTTCCGCTTTACACAACTTAATATTGCCTTTAAAAAGCCATAGTGGTATGCAGTACATATTAAGATCCTGAGAAAGGGGTATTTATTACGTCGAACAAATGCGTTCATTATTATCTATGCTTATAATAGCTCCTAAATATGTGGAAAACAAATTAATTAATTAATTAATTAAAAACATTAAGGTAGCCTGTTCTGTCGTAACTATCACGGGATATATGAACATAAAGTGGGATTACTTCTTGTTTAGTTAGTTTTAAAGTTCCCGTTAAAAAATAATGAATAGAACAAACACTTTTAATTTAAAATGTACAAAATGTTTATTAACACTGTATTTTGAGTTTTAATTCATATTATCCTAAAACAGATATTAATACTAATACTCTCTGTATTCGTTTTTCCCTTTGAAACGCCCCATTTAAACATTTAAAATCTCCATAGTTCACCAGAAGAAAATACTTTTATTATTTTTATCTCGAACAAAATATCTATCTATGTAATCTCGAAGAGCAATTTAGAGTTGCACAAATTGTGAGTATGACGGAAAGTTTTTGTAGCACAGTTTATAAATCTCACGAAATTTTAAATTTATGGCATCTCGTTTCTGACAGCAGTTTAAAAAATCCCAATTACTAAGCCCAGTTCACCTGGGTTAATTTATAACGGAGTAATATTGAAACTTGCAATGTGTTGACAAAAAAAAAAATATTTTTTTTTCTTTACACAGGATAATACTAAGTTAAAATCGGGATCAACTAAGTTAAATCGGGAAGTATCAAATGTCCCAGGTTGAAAAAATGAATACGTACGTTGGCCAAAAAAAAAAAAAAAAAAAAAAAAAAAAAAAAAAAGAAGAAGAAGAAGAAAAAGAATGAATTCCAAAATAAATAGATTTCGAAACAACGCAAATTATGATTTGAGCTCAAAATTGAGGAAAAAAAAATTCAATGCCTGAATATTATTTTGTATTTGTAATTGAAATTCTAAAATGTAATCTTAGACCATAAATATGGAAAATAGTTTTTAATATTATTCTGTCACTGCGATATAGCAGTCGATCTTAACGAATATTTTTACTATTATTTATAGAAGCTAAAAATGCAAAATTTGTACATAGTAATGCTAAGCTTTCTGTTTGAGCACAATTTAAAAGTTAAATTCTTCGTCTAGCATTTTATGCATTTAAAACTGTTAAATCGTTCAAAGCTTGTTTTAAACCACAAGTAATTTCGAGACTTTTAGAAATGTTTTTTATCATTTTGATATCTTGATCCTGTAAATTTATCCCACCGATTTCAAAGACAAAAAGAAGCATGCGATGTTTTGTAAATCTTGCATCTTAATTTTCTGAAAAATTGTCAGCATTTGCGATTAAATATTCTCCCTATGCTGTTGCAAACTGTTTAATCAGTGCGCCACTTTTTAATAATTGACTTAAGTACTATACTTCCGATTAGAAAACTTTTCCAATGACATGTAGTTACTTTTTATGAGTAACAATTATAAAGGGTCTTATGTTAAAAAAACTTTTTTTAGGATGACCCTGTATACAAAAATGTCTAATGAGAAAAATATTGTTCTGCCATAAAAAATCATTCGCAAAAGACTGCGCATGTTTAAATGTAATAATCACGGAGTTATTCGACATTAAAGTTTTTTGCAGTAATCGCCGTTGACTAGAGGGTGATTCTTAATTTGTGAAAAGATAAATTACGTACAAAGTAAATAAATATTTCTACGATTCAGGACTGTACAAAAAATGAGTGAAGACCAGTGTGCACCAGGCTATTACAATCTGAATGTTAACATCGTACTTTGTTTAGATTTAATAAAATGTTTCGGCAGTTGGATTGAAATTTTTGATTTTGTTTAACTTATCTTTTAGTTCCACTGAAAAAGAGTTACTTTTTTCGTAAGTTTTATTAGCATCATGTTACTAGGATCACAATGAAACTGGTTTCATTGGGTACTGATATAAATAAGTTTTGGGGAATTGCATAAATGCAAGACTCTTGATTCTGTTCGAAACGTTTTTAAAAGTTGAGTATAAGCTCCTATAACAGTAAGAAATTAAATAGATAACTAAACAAGAACTTAAAAAAATGATAATAACTAAATGTTCATAAAACCAATTTGATGGTATAAATATGATCAAACAGGAAAGAAAAATATGCTTTAAGGAAACGTTTATATTCAACTAGCTGCTTCGTCCGCGTCGGCTTTAGAATTAGGTTCAAAGTGAAATGCAGTATGTGTGAATAACAAATATGTTGGAGCTATAGACAAAAGTGACTGACTGTATTTAAATATTATTTATTTTAAAGGAAGTATGATACATTGTAGTAGACATCATTTAAAATAAGAGAGTATGCAGAGTTACTACATTTAGATTTTTTTTAACGCATTTGGCGAATAGCGACAGTTACGACGTGAACTATTTTGTGTTCTTGTAAAAGAAATATCTATTTGCATGAATGTTAGCCTATGTTGATCAGAAATTGTGCAACTTTCTATTAGTGAAAAGTTTTAGAATCGGTCCTGTATAGTTACACAGATACCCATAGAGAGCAATATATTAGAATTATTTTGAGTGTTCCTCTAAAAGAACTTTTTATGCCACATGCATGAATTTTAGCCTATAATGCTCAGGCATAGTGTAGCTTCCTATCGGTGAAAAAGGTTTTGGAATCGGTTCAGTAGTTATAGAGATACACGTAGAGTGTAATGTAATTCTTATGAGTATCCTTGTAAAAGAACTATTTGTGATGTTTTCATGAAAGGCAGCCTATAATACTCAGGGCTCCACCAGTGGCTGAGAGGTTCTGCTCTCGAAACGGGAAGGCGGGAGGTACTAGGTTTAAACCCCGGGCAGGCCTGTCGACCTAGCCATTCGGAGTTTTCCGTGGTTTTCTCCGAAACCTAGCGTACATACGGGCTAGGTTCCCTTAGAAAGTCCCCTACAGAGGGCATTCCCCATATAGGCCTAGGATCCTCAAAGCAGTCAATCAAACTTAATTCACAAACAAACAAACAATAATATTCAGGAATAGTGTAACTTTCAATCAGTGAAAAAAGTTCTAGAATCGGTTCAGTAGCTACAAAATACCCGTAGGGCGTAAAGTATTAGAATTATTTTGAGTGTCTTTGTAAAAGAGTTATTCGTGCCATATGCATGAAAGGTTTCCTGTATGTTAAATCCAGGGTATCTGGATTCAGTCAGTCACTTCATTCCACATTTTATCCAAATCTGTTCAGCCATTTTTGTGTGATTCAGTCTCAAACATCCAAACACAAAAATGTACAGATTTATGTTATTGGTAGGATTTGGAAATTTATGACACTTTTGGACTTTTCTTTCTTATGCCTTTTAATTTGCCGTAAAACTAACGTAATTTCCATGGCATTTCATGTTTTTCAAATTCACGCAATTCTGCAAATAGAATTTCTGCTTTATTTCAAAAGCATAAATCATTCAGTGCGGGAGGAACTCACCAAGCATGCCTACCTAAAAACGGTTTATTAGTTGTTAAAATAGTTAAAAAAGTAATTAAAATTACCGAATTTATGGGCTTATATGCTCCAAATTTTCAAAGATCTGCGTGATGTAGATTTGTCTGGAAGACATTCATTTTTATTATTATAGATAGATAAGATTTGGCGCAAAAATGGCATAATTTCCGTGGTATTTCATATTTTTCAAATGCACGAGATTCTTCATTGAAACAATATAGCATTTCTGTTAGCTCAAAACATGAACCATTTTATACGGGCGAAACTCTCGAAGTATGGCAACGTAAAAACGGTTTTAATTAATAATTTAATAAGTAATTAAAAATCTAAAATTCTAAGTAGCCTATAACCATCTTCAGGGTCCTATCTATCTATATACCAAAATTCATCTTAATCGATTCAGCGGTTTAGGTGTGAAAGGTGTGTGTGTGTGGTGTAACAAACAAACAAACTCACTTTCGCATTTATATTATTAGTCAGGATTAGGATTTATGCACAGCCCCTTAATTAGAAATTCATATTTTAAGAGCCAAAATATGTGTAGTGTGCCAAAATGTTTTGAATACCTCGTTAAGAATGAATCTTCAGCATCTTATTAAGTATTACATTTTTTAAAAAATGAAATTTTTTGAGAATGACTTTTTGAAAGGTCGGACTTTATTTTCTCAATGGACTCTTGTGTACAGGGTCATTCTAAAACGTTATTTTTATACATTTTTAAAAGTATAGATCTCATTATTAAATTTAATACATAAATGGTAACCTTTTTAGGGATTTACAGAATTGCCACTGGTCAAGAAAAACTTGAAATAGTGAGGAAAATTTATTGTAACAAAAAAAGTAAGGGAAAATTGCAGATTTTGACTGAAAACCTGTGAAATTTTTAAATGTAATCTGGAAAATTAACTGAAGTCTATAATTATAACTAATGTTACATTTGCCGCAATTCTGGAATGATCGAATTGAATTCGACAATGACTTGACATCAGTGCACACAATTAGGGAACACAGAAGGGTTTTTTTTTTTAGGGGAGAGCCTAGTAAAAGCAAAAGTTTATTTAACCTAAACAAAAGGTACAATAAAGTAAAATATTACTCTTAAACAATCTTTTCTTTCTTCCTTTTTCTTGTAAATAAAGTTTTATAGATAAAGTCATAGTAGTACAGGCATCAGAGTGGGAAAGTTCTCGCGCACAACAATTCATTGCTCACTCACCAATAATCTGTCATATTTGCCACTCCTTGATGACCCGCTATAGAAGCAACTGCCACAATGTGGCCTCTGTCCAATTCTATCATTCTTGGCAAAAACTGCTGGAGCATCTGAAATTATTAAAAAATTCCGAAAGATTAAAAATTCCATAAATGGATAATCGATGCAAAATTAATCTTACAATTTGGAAAAAAAAGCATTAAAAATTAATCGAAATTGCAATTGTAGTGGTAAAGTAAAAATAGACCTGTATTTTCTTTTTTTAACTTCTTGATTAAAGCCGCGACAAAGTATCAGAGACGTGGTCTGCAATTCTTGATCCTTATTCACAAACTAGTTAGGTTTGAATACGCGACGAGACAGACGTATTCATGATTGCTATATAGGAATTTCCCGAGACGAGACACAGTCCTATTTTCCCGTCTTGCGCCCATCTTTAAAACTAGTCGACATTAAACCTTTTAAACACTTTTCAACCAGGCTGAAAAGTGATGAATGAATGAATTAAGTACTTATCAGTATTATAGAAATAGGATATATGCATAAATGGATCACGGAATAATGTTTTAAAACAATTTCACATCCATATCATTTTTAAACATGGGCATTGCATGAACATGGAAGAACTCAGGAACGTTTATATCCTAATAATTTCTGAATTCTGTCCCAGCTGTGTCCTAGCATTGCACAACCACGAGATACTCAAAGAGCCCTGCCGGGAAAGAACGATGGGCACAGAAAGCGATTCATGGCCGTCACAGCTCTGCGACCAAAAGAGCTAACACCTTAATTAATCGTTAAGTGTACAACCGCATAAGATACTGTGTTAGAAAATGTTTTGAATTCCGTATGCCATAATTTATGTTTTTGGTTTCAATTTTATTAATTTTAATGATGATGAGGGGGAAAAAATCACTGTTTTCCGTTCTTCCCTTAACCCTTTAACGCGCAGTGTTCCCGCTCTGGGAACACCAAACTCTGACGTTTTGACTGTTGCCAGTCCCGAAGAATAGATTTGATTTCTATAAGAATAGTTGCGGGTGACATAGCTTCACGAGAATTCCTTACTTTTTAGCACGTCATTTCCCGTCAAAAAATTGTCGCGATTATTTTTAACAGCACTGACATCTGCTGAAAAATGAAAGAATGCGAGATCAACTGCATGGATTGCCCAATGCTGTAAAAAGGGCAGCCGTTGCCATCGCTCGACTTAACTACAAGCAAGATGGCGGACGATCGAAACGTTCGTCGCGTGCCACAGATCTAGAGACCCTTTTTTGACGACAGCCAGCTGTCGTCAAAAAAGGGTCTCTAGATCTGTGGCACGCGACGAACGTTTCGATCGTCCGCCATCTTGCTTGTAGTTAAGTCGAGCGATGGCAACGGCTGCCCTTTTTACAGCATTGGGAAAGGGTTGTGCCTCAAAGGGTTAATAATCGCCAGGTGGTGACGCACGTTGTTCTACATGGGGTCGATGCATAACGAAGTAAATACTAAGAGAATCTGTTGATTTCCATCTTACCCAGAAGTGAGCCATGGAGTTGACTTCAAAGCATCTTCTGATAACATGGCTGGGTAGATTCACCAACGGCTGCCCAGAGAAGACTCCGGCGTTGTTTATCAGAATGGAAACATCTCCGACCTCTTGCTTGACTCTGTTAGCCGCCTGGATCACTTCTTGCTCATCGGTGACGTCCACGCGATAGGCAAAGACCGTCCTCCCCGCCGACCGGAGCTTGGCAGCCACCTGTTCGTTATTGTCCTGAAAGGAAAACAATGTCCTCCGATGAACTTGTACGTTCTTATGCATCAGTCGAAATCAAGTAGAGAAAGCAGATAAGTCCATTAAATGGATTATCCATTGTCCATGACACAGACAAAATCAAGTTGAAAGTGTAGATAATCTATTAAATAGACCACCGGTTCCCAACCGGTGGTTCGCGAACCCGCAAGGATTGACAAGGTGCATAAGGGGATTCGCGAAAATAGTATACTTGTGTACAAGGACTACGCAAGGGGGATCGCTACATTCTTTCGGATTTTAGAATGAGTTCACAGGGAGAAAAAGGTTAGGAACCAATGGAATAGATTATCTGTTGTCTATGACGCAGGTATAATCCATTGAAGGATTTAGGTTTGTGGTTCATGACATAGACAAAATCAAGTTGAAAGCGCAAAAAATAGATTGAACGTAGAGGGTGTCCAGTGCTAACGGTGTCCAATGGCTATTTCCTAAACTGTTAGTCAGAAACACATAGTTTCATTTGCAAAAATTCTTTAAATTACCAGAACAATCGAATTCAATTAATTAATTCTTAAAAAAAAATTAAATTTTTACGGTCCCCCGTCCTACCAGTTATATTTGGACATTTTTTCTTTATATAACTTGCTGCACAGTAAAAAAAAAAAAAAAAAAAAAAAAAAATATTTGTCCTTCTACGACGAAAATTTACGGAGTTATAATGCAGCAAATATTTTGACTTAAGTCCCTTTTCCACGTTAAAAAATGTCCCGCTACGGTAAACCGTTAAGGGACCATATAAATATTGAAATTTTAAATTATAGGTTTTAATTTAATTTTCTGGCATAATGTGGGGAACGAATCAAAACTAATTTTAGAATACTAATCTTTTTAAGCAGAAGGTTATAGCAAGGCTCTATAAAAATCTATCCGGGGTCAGAGATACTAAATCGTATATGTTTAGCACCGAGTACCCTACGCTAAGTACATAAAGAGTTTTCTACACGGGTTGTACTGCAGCCGAAAGGAACTACTTTTGCGCAAATGTTATGCTATGTCCAGTTAAAAGCACGGATAATCCACCGAAGAGATTATCTGAGGTTGAAAGTAAATTGAAGTGTCTAGTAGAAAGGGCGATTTTTGTTTACAAAATCGAGCTACCAGTGACCATGAGTTTCCAGATCCGTGTGGTAAGATTGATCAAGGCCATCTCGAAAAGTGAGCTCACAATTTGATCTACGGTCTGAGCCGAAGTAAGCTAATCGCAAACTTAGTTCTATGTTTTTTCTAAAATGACATTGTGTGGACTTGGACAGTTCTTTCCCTGGACTCTACAGCTCTGATATGGTATTATTTCTTCAGCTTTGCAAAATTTAATAAGAATGGAATTAGCAACCCAGTCCGCTGTAGATCATGTCTTGCAACAGGAATTCTTAATTTTAGTTTTCCTAACACTGACACTGTTTATTCGCAGATTTTATTTGGTACATTCCTATGTCTATCTCCTCTTTTTTTAAATTGTAGGTCGATTTTCCGGAAAAAAAGGGCCTTTCGCCAGGACAGTTGCAAAAACTAAAAAAATAAACAGACAGAAAACGTTTTAACCAACGTGCAGTTATCTAAGATGACAAGGACGCACAGAATTGATAAGACTTCATCGATAAGGCTTTTTATGATCCTATTATACAAGCCTGTAAGCTGGTAAGCACTTCTCCATATGACATAAATTTTACCACAGCTTTTTCCTTTACTTTAAAAAAGAAAAAAAAGTATTCCGAACATTAGTTTTAGGGGAAACTTTTATCAATAAATTTACAGAAAAGAAAATACTCACAAACTAGTTAAATATCCTCACGTCAATCTTAGAATTTTGTCAAAATTCATTTTATTATTCGGGAAACAAAGCCAGGAAAACTGACTAATTTTTGAGTATTTTTACTAGCAGTTGTCCAAATATTAGAATATAATAGTTTCCCTACGAGAACATTGATCCTTTAGAGGTTAACTGACCAAATCCCAAAATATTAACTCGTATTACATTTTCAATACCATGTAACATTGGTAAATATTTTCAGAGCATATAAATGATGTGCAGCATTGTATAAGTGTGCACTGACATTTCAACAGAATGTTACATATTATTATTTTTTTTTTCATGATGTTATATACTTATGACTATTAGTTTCTGAATTAGAATACAGTGCTTGAAGTGAATAACTGTAAAAATGGCCATTTTTATCAGCAATGTTTGATCAAAATGCAGTTTATACATTAGTTAGTTTTTCCGTTGGACAAATTTATTGATTGAAAAATTATTGTTACAGAAAACTCTGCTAGTTTCCTGGGTTCGTCGTTCTAAAGTCCAGTACGTGTAGAAAGTTCTAGAAAAGCGTCCACTTGTCAGGATGGAACACAAAGTTTATTGCTTCTAGAGCTTCGTCGAACAATCAGCTGTATGAAATTCACAGGCACTAACGGCCAGTAGCTCGTTTATAACAGTCCGCTCAGTTTCGAAGCTTTGACAAATGCTGTAATTCTCACACAAAATAAAACACTTCCACAGGTAAATTCAGTGGAAATATACGAGAGATAACATTAACAGTCCCTCAAGACTCAGCAATGAATGATTTGCACACAGCACTTAAAAACAAAGCTTCATAGAGAAGCGCGAAAACACCACTTCTATCACACAGTTCACAGAGCAAAGCACCGTACTCATCGGAAGCTCGATTCACACTGAACTGGGGACTCTGCCATGCTTGTACACATAGGTGACACAGAAGCTACAAGAAGCTTCAAGAAGAATCTATTTCTCGAAGATTCCACATAAAGCGGGAATTTTGATTACGTCATAGGAGAGAAATATTAGGCTATTATGCATATTAATGCAGAAAAACTAACTTTACAAGCCCCATTGGGAAAATCGCACCAAATGACCAAAATGTTGCCAAGCTTGGCGACATTTTGGTGCCAAAAATAAGTGACCAAAAGTGAAGCTACCGAAGGTCTAGGACCAATATTTCTCAAGATTTCTTGAAACTGCAATCGAAATGAATAGGGAAACCGAAAGCTCCGTATCTCCGGTTCTAGTGGACCGATTTTGAAGCAACACAAGGCAAAATTTAACTATTTGACGCGTAGAATACGAATTTTGAACTATTTTAAACCACAGAGCAGCGGGTTGCCCCGAGAATTCGTAACATTATTTTTATTCTGAGCCACAAGTCCGGTCGCGTTATGTTGGCGCATTGATCTTCTGTTACACAGGTCGAAGGTCCAAGGTTCGATTCTTTGGCTGTACCAGATTGACTCTGCTTTCATTGAATAAAGTGAGGACCGAGCTTGCATGGGGAACTAAGCACTAAAGGCGAAAGAGGGGGGGGGGACGTCAGGATAATTACCTGCGCAAGGCTTATGGTTGAAAAGGCGTGTCGCAACGTTTGTCCCTTACGTGGTCTGTTGTGCCACTTTATTTTTAGTTTTCATAAGTTTTATTTTATGGTTTATAAATTTTATTTGCAATTTTCAAAGGTTTAATCAAGGTGTTTGTCAATACCGACAAATCTATTCGTTTACATCAGAGTTCACTGCTCATTTCAAAAGAGGCTGGGTGGACAAGAGCCATTTAGTATAGTGAAATATTTTGCACTAATCTCCTTGAATCCTTCTGGTTCAAGTATAATTTATCAATTGATAAATAAATAGAACTTCGAAGTATGCCTGGATGTATAAAAAAACTAAAAAACAGCTTTTATTGGAAATCGAACTAAAAAGTGAAAAATAAAAATATAGTTTAAAAAAACTAAAAAACACGCTTTAGTGATAAATTGAACTAACTAAAAAGTGAAAAATAATTCTTAATATAGAAATAAATTAATGAACGAAAAATAGTATCTCTCTATTCTAAAAAAAAGTAAGGGCCGCTGTCGTCGCCTATCTTCTCCTAAACCGTGGGGATTTGAATTTCGAGAAACATGTCCACGTATTCGGAAAATTCCGGGGAAACTGATAAGCTGACTTAAATTTCGAAAATCGAATTATTTTAGACGATATTAATAAAAAAACGGTTAAAAATAAACATAATGGTTGCCATATTTCGCATAAAATCGTTCATTCCTTTGCAACAAAGCAATTCCAAGTATGTATAGAATCGCGTGAAATTCACAAACAAAGTCGAATTACACCAATATTACGCCAAATTAAAAAGTATATGAAATAAATAACTCAAAGTGTGTTACACAAAGTTGACAATTTTCAAATAGTAAGTTTGCTTAGACTACAGGAGTTTAGAATGAGCGACTATTCGTTTTTCCAAAACAGAATAACTAATTGTAAATGATTTTAAAAGTGCCATCTTGGCATTAGGAATAATCTGGCAAAATGGTATCTTTCCAAGCAGGGTAAATTTCGCGTTCCAGAATGTTAGAACCCAGTATCTTGAAAATGAAAAATAATTAAAATCAAGATTATTTTAAAGCTGGTTCGATCCAGAAGCTGAAGTATTTGCTACCAGTAGACATATTTGGCGGCGTTAACTATGCCATTATAGCAGTTATAGTACACTTTGGATATTTGCCAACGCGGCGAGATGATATAATTCGTGGTGCTAAATACACCTATCTGCAAAGGATTATGAATATGAAAATATGGATAACGGCTTTCCGGGAACCTTACATGGAGCAGTAATTATAGGTTGTGAGCATGTGTAAATCGCCAAATAATGAAAAATCGCCATGGGTGGCAAGCTATCCTAGCTGTTCCGTAGTTTTTATCAAGGAAAACTTATAAAGTACTGTTTTCTCAGAGCTAATTATAAACTATACATATACGTAAGTCGCCAAATTATGAAAAATCGCCATGGGTGGCAAATTCGCAAGGTGTCCAATAGGTTTTACATTATTAAAAATACAGCTGAAACATATGTTCTGATTTTATTACGCTTTAGCTCCTAATTAATATAACTTTTGAATGGCAACATTAAATATCATTGTCTTTCTGAGGAGTGCAAATAATTTTTCCAGCGATTATAAGCGGAGTCCGCACTCCAGGTGGAGTATAGCTCAGGACCCGTACAACATGGATTACCATAACAAAATATCTTCCGTGTTATGAGGGGTAGGGGGTCTACTGTAGTGGGAAGTTTAAATTTTTATGTACCAATGAAGATGCAAGAACCAAGCAATGTGTAGCTCAGTAACATTCTATCTGATCCAATCTTCGGGTTTTGTCTGTTGAAATTATGTCTTTTTTACGAATAAGCCTGATTAGGGGCCGAATGCCTCATACGAAAAGCGAGCGTAGCGAGTCTGAGGGCCTTGGCCCCTAGTATAGTAAAATAAAGTTTTCAGGTAAAAAGGTGTTGTAGGTAGCGTAGGTGTAGGTAGCGTAGCGAGTCTAGGGGCCTTGGCCCCTAGTTATTGTGAAAAAAGCGTGGGGTGCTCCATATATCAGTTCTTGAGAATATTCGAGAGACGATTAGTACAAAAATAATACCAAAAATATATAGCACAAAGCGCCTCACACTTTTTTCACAATAATGCTATTTTTTTCAATCATTAATTTATTTCTATATTAAGAATTATTTTTAACTTTTTAGTTAGTCCAATTTATCACAAAAGCGTGTTTTCTATTTTTTTATACTAAGATCATCATCCCAATAGTATATACAGAATTCCTCCTTTATATTTTCCCCTTTGGGACAAAATGTTTAAACACTTCCGAAATTTTCTATGATCCAATAATATTTCTTACTATAATCACTTCTGGGCTTTAACCCTTTCAGGCATAGTGTCCTCGCTGTGAAGACACAATTCTGACATTTTGATTACCCGAAGAATAAATTTGATTTCAATAAAACACTTAAGGAAGACATAGTTACACGAGAATCCTTTTCAATTTGGCACATAATTTCCCGTAAAATTTGTCGATTATTTGTAAAATGGATGTCAGAAATATTTTTAACAGTACTGGCATCAGCTGAAAACTGGAGAATACGATCGAAATACTGCCAGCTGGCTGCCGCACAGCCAGCTGTGTCAAAAATGGTCTCGATCTGAGGCACGCGATGGGTGATTCGATCGACCGCCATGTTGCCAGTAGTTAGTGCGCAAGCGCTACGCTGGGCTCCTGCGGGTGTGTTCAGAAGAACAGACTGGAAAGCAACGTCGGTCAAAGAAGGAGAGTCTTCTCCGTTGCGTCTTTTTAATGATAAAAGTGAACAGGATAAGTATGGGTGGAAGATTAAAAATGAGCAAGTGAAGATACAAGAAAAAAGATTGATCCATCTTTTTATTCTTCGGTTACTATGTAAATATGTACTTAATGGGTAAGTCGGTGCAAAAATGGTGATAAATAATTGATAATTACAGACAAAGATAAACTAGGGTAACAAACGACTAAATAGAAGTTAATAAAATATATATTTAGCTCGAAATAAAATATTAAGAGGACAATAAATGAATTTCATCTGCATTTCGTTTAAAATTTATTAGAGGGGCGTAGCCAGGAATTTTATTTATTTCATTTTATTTCATTTCATTATTTATTATTATTTTTTTATGGGGGAGGGGGGGGCATTAGGCGGTGAATAAGTAGAGGAGAGGAGGTGATTATGGAATAGTCGGGAAATATGGAATACCGAGTTTTTGGCTCTGTTAGTTGTTATTGCCACAAGTTAATACCATGAACAACTCAAGAAAGATTCCCGTCTTACAATGCAGTAAGAGTTGACCGCTCTCTGTTGCCGTACCACTCGCTACAGAACAAAGTATGTTTTGTGATTTTCAAGAGTTTTTGTAGATAAGTTTTCAAACATTTTAACTTACTAGTAAACACGTGACATGAACATTGATGTTACGCATAATGTACGCATAATGTAAGAGAATGGTAGTTTGTTCTACTGTGGTTATTTTTTAGATGACAGTGTTTTGCCAATTAGTTTTAAAGGTTCGTTTTCCGAGATGGCGTGTCGGGTATTATGGAATACTGGATAATATTGTAATGGATTTCATGTCATCCACTAAAGACCCGGAAAACAAAGACGCTGAATGCATCTTTTGCCACGAAAAATTCTCTAATGATCAACGACGATAAGTTTGGATTCAAAGATCCAGCTGTTCTCTGTGGGCTCACCATGACTGTACCGGAGCAAAGAAAGAAAATTATATCAACAACTTTTCTAAATCGACTCGAAGCAGAAATGACTCGAATATAATAATTTGAACTACAAAACATAAAAATTTATTTTATAGTAACAAATAACTATATATGAAGCAATATGAATTGCTTTTCATCGGTTTAAACCATCTATTCCATATTACCCGACTATTCCATATTATACTCCATTCGTAACTTTTTTTAAAAATATTTTTTTCTATAACAACAAAATAAATTGTGTATTTCTTTGCAATCGACATTTCATTACGATTAATTATAGCATGTACTCATGCTGTTTTGGGGGATTTTATTTAAAAATTTATGAAGTTACAGTTAGAAATGTAAATGGTATTCCATAATCACCTCCTCTCCTCTATATAAACGCAATTTCTGAAAGATTTACAAACTTGAAAGCCCATACTTACTAACGAGAATTTTTTTTGTTTAAGGGTATGATATATCTTAATATCTCTCTCTCCCCCCCCCCCCCACTCCATGGCATACATCATGAATAAATGATTCAAACGATTTTTTTTTAAAGTTATATGCAGTGGAAAATCATTATTTTTTCGTAGGATACCTTCAATATTTATTCGTATCTCTCTTCGGTTGGCAGGGAAAGTTGTTTTTACTTTAATTGAGAGTCGGAGTGATAAACGATTTCTAATTAGGCTTGTGTTTATAATAAATTAATTATAACGTACGCATAAATTAGTAATTTTCGCCGAACCAGGCTCGAAAAGAAAGATTGGTGATAATAGCCAGGAAAAAAAGAAATGCTAGATGGGAGAGATATACGATTCCTAATTCGTCCTTTGTTTACAATAAATTAACTCTTTGAGGTGCAAGCATTTTCACTTCAATATAGAAGACCAACTGGATAGCATGCCCAAAGCTGAAAAAGTGCAGTCGTTGCCATCGATTCATTTAACCCTTTGAGGCACAATCCTTTTCCAATGCTGAAAAAAGGGCAGCCGTTGCCATCGCTCGACTTAACTACCAGCAAGATGGCAGACGATCGAAACGTTCATCGCGTGCCACAAATATAGAGACCCTTTTTTTGACGACAACTGGCTGTTCCAGCACAGCCTGCTGTCGTTCAATCGATCGCTATGTTGTTGGTAGTTAAATGGATCGATGGTAACGGCTAAATTTTTTCAGCTTTGAGACAATTTAACTGTATTCGTTTTTTTGCGAGTATCAGTTAAAAGTGCTGAAATAAGGTTGTTTCATGGCGCAACCACAGCGCGTCAAAGGGTTAATAAACCTATGCATAAATCCGTAACTCTCGCTTAGGGATGTAACGAATATTCGGTCGCTATTCAGTATTCGGTCTATTTGGCTGTTTTTCCGAATAGTTGACAGGCCGAATATCCAGTTGGCCGAATATTCGGTAAGCCGAATACTGAACAGATATTCGGCCGAATAGTTGTGGCCAAATATTGCTACATATTCAGCTGAATAATTTCTGAACACTTTTAACATGTGTTTTTGAATGCATTTACAAATAATATTGATTAGTTATACTTCAATATGTTAATTTCATATTATAAAATAGCCTAAGTCATTGAATTTTAAGCTGAATGAAAGATAATCTAATGCAGTTAATGATATTACAGAAATGGAGACTTTTCTAATTGGTGACACTACTTGACTTGGTTTTCTACCTTCTTTATGGAGTGGAGGCAGGAGGGATCTTTTCAGATCCTCAATTACAAACATGATTTTGAAAAGCTGCTACATATCATTACCCAGAGGTTGTAAAACCCAAAGCATGATGTGATTATGCATAGTTACCAGATTAATCACATTTATCATAGCACATTTATTAAATTATGAATATCTCAAAATATGATTATGTTGCTATTATTGTTTTACTTTGTAAAAGATATTTTTTCATGACCAAGATTTTTCATTTTTACAGATAACTAGCTGAAGTACCCGTTCTTCGCACGGGAATGAATGGACTTTTTGATATTACGATTTGTGGTGATTACTATTCATTGTAATAAACAGATATAGCAAAGTGGATATCGCGTTATATTGTGTCCAATAATCATGCATACCGAATTGCAAGGCAATCGTTTGTACGGTGCAGAAGGCCATGCGGCGTAGCGCAATCTAGTGGCGAGTTTTAGCAAAACGGATACGGCGAAAATATTTTTCGCATTCAGATATCGATGTATACGAATTTTCATGACTATCTGCTGGACAGTCCTGAAGTTCATGTGTTGACGCGACATTTAGTGGCAAGTTATAAGAAAATGGATAGCGCCAAACTCTTCCCCGTGTTCAAATATCTATGTATACCTATTTTCATAGCGATCATTTGCACAGTCAAGAAGTGATACACTGCAGGGCCATCTAGTGGTTCAATAAAGTAATGATTTGCTAGAGTACCGTCAAGTGGCGAGTTATAGCAAAATGGATAACGCCAAAATATTCTCATTGTTCAAATAGCTATGTATTCTGATTTTCATAGCGACCGTGTTCAACTATCTATGTATACCAATTTTCATAACGATCATTTCCACAGTCAAGAAGTGATACACTGCAGGGCCATCTAGTAGTTAATTAAAGTAATGATTTGCTACAGCGCCGTCAAGTGGCGAATTATAGCAAAATGGATAACGCCAAAATATTCTCATTGTTCAAATAGCTATGTATACTGATTTTCATAGCGACCGTTTGAATGGTCAAGAATTTGGCCTGCTGCAGCGTCATCTAGTGGCGAGTTAAAATAATAATGCATTGCAGTGTCATCAAGTGGTGAGTAACATCAAAAGGAACGCAGTTAGAATATATTCTTCGTGCTCAAATGTGTAAGTATAAAAAATTTTATGCCGATCGGTCAAACGGTATAGAAGTTGATGCTTTTCAGCGCCATTTAGCGGCAAGTTACAGCAAAATGGATAGTGAAAAATATTCTCCGTTTTCTAATATTCGCGTGTACCAAATTTCATCGAAATCGGTTGGACGATATTCTCATAGCAAACGGCTAAACGGAATAGAATTCGACGTTCTGCTGCGCCACCTTGTGGCAAGTTAGAGGAAAACGGATAGCATAAAAAGCTTCTCCATGATAAAAGACTTAGGTGAACCAAATTTCATGGTGCAACGGTGCTCAACGATGCTGGAGTTTTTCAACCTCATACACTCATACCAACATTCATTTTTATCTATAACCAGTGTCATTATATATCCCAGTCTCAAATAAAATCCAGTTTCAAATCTAAGCCTCGCCAAAGTGCCAACATACGCCATTTTGCAAGCGTTTTTTCAGGAAATCATTCGAAGCATTGACTTAGCAGCAATAATATATGGGAAATGGTTCGACCGCGAAAAAGTAAAGCAAGCCTTTATTTGAAAAGTTGAATCCCTTAATACAGCCGAATTTTTTAAAATTATCAACTATAACGTGTTTTATTCATCATTACTCCGATGTACTAAATGAGAAGAATTCAATTTTCTGAAATTTGGCGGAATTCCCCCAACTTAAATCAATGTACTCATTTGGCGAGAATTCTGGAGATAGATCAATTGAAATCCCTTAATAACTGCATTATTTCTTCACGGATCATTAAAATTTAATGCTGTATTCTAATAAAACCTTTGCACTTGTTTTCAAAAATCTATTTCCTTAAGCTCTCAATAAATAGCGCCAAGCCGAAATCTGTGCAAACCGCTAGAACTCACTTTCACAAAATCGGCATTTGAGCCATTTTATTTTTTCGCCAAACTAAAATAATTTACCTATTAGCCTCGGAAATCTTCAATTCTTATTGTTTTGCGTGTAAAGCATTACATTCCTGCTCTGATTTCCCATGCACACGATATTATAATTTAAAAAAAATAACCTTACGAATATAAACTAACAAAAAAAAAAATCATTATTATTCTTTTATTTTTACTTTGAGAATTTAAAACATTTTATTCGGCAAAATCGCCACAAATGGCAACCACGATCCTTATTTCACACTTTTTTCACTACAGGGGTTACAATTACGGAAAGCTTTTTGCGTGAATAGCATAAAAAATCTCTTAAATTCCGGGAACGGGTGGACTTTCAAAGTTTTAAAGTGGACTGCGATTTATTCTATATTATTTTACATATCTGTGCTAAATTTCAGGCCGATAGGTCCATTTTTGTGGATTTGTATACGAACGACATTTTATTCGGCAAAATCGCCACACATGGCAACTACGATCCTTATTTCACACTTTTTTCACTACAGGGGTTATAATTACGGAAAGATTTTTGCGTGAAGAGCATAAAAAATCTCTTAAATTCCGGGAACGGGTGGACTTTCAAAGTTTTAAAGTGGACTATGAGTTATTCTATATTATTTTACATATCTGTACTAAATTTCAGGCCGATAGGTCCATTTTTGTGGATTTGTATACGAATCAAATCCACAAACAAACAAACAAACAAACAAACAAACAAACAAACAGAATTTCATTTTTATTTATAAGATATACTGTTGTGTGTTTTTAAGTACCTAAAATAATATAAAAAGAATTTTAATAGTCTTTATAAGAATTTTAATTAGTATTAATTAGTATTTAATTAGTCTTAGAATTTTAATTAGTTATTTAGTATTTAATTACAAATGGGCATTTTATTTACAATTAAAATGAAATTTTACAATATTCGGTATTCGGCCTAAACTATGTGCCGAATATTCGGTATTCGGCCAAATCACTATTCGTTACATCTCTCGCTAAACAAGACTAGAAGAGAAAGATTTGTGCACTTACCTGGTTTAAATCCCACAGGACAAGAATAGGTTCCATCTCGGCTAATCGAATAGCTATTTCTCTCCCGAGTCCATGACCTGCACCCGTTATAAGAACTATTTCACCCTTTATGTTCTTCCTGGATCTCGGGCAAAGCCACCGCGCCAGTCTTATGAAGGGATCTATAAACATCCAGAAAGTGATTTTTATCGTGTCTATGATATCCACGCAGCATCCCATGGTGGAAGAAAAGGTTGAGCTCCTCTTTTTTTTCCTTCAAAGATTGATTATGAGGCGAGTGGCCAATTCGGAGGATAAATTCGACTTTCACATTCAAGGCGGCAGTTCACTTGAGTAATTTTTGAAAGTACGTTTCTAGAAGTACTTAAATTAGCTTTGTGTTAAATAAATATATATTTCTAGGAGAATTTTTTAATCTCAGTTTTCTTACAAAGAATTGCTCTAGTTCTTAGATCACATCAGTACTTACGGTCAATTAGTAAAATACTTTCAGTATTACAAAATTATTTATTTTAAATCATTTCACTGTAAGCCTAATTTACTGCTGAAAAGTTATTCCATTACTTTTTCTAAAAGTTAAACTCTTTTTACATTTCTTCTGCACAAACCAAAAGTTCTTTTAAAACTATATTCATCTTTTTCGAAATGCATAGAATTTAGGTGAAAGTTTTGACCATTTACTGGACTTGGAAGGAAAAAAGAATTAAATAAATATCACTAAAAAGTTTTGTTTAAGTCATTAAACTTCGTATATTTGACGTCTATGAGAAATTACAGTAAATTCAAAATTCATACTACTGACTATCTTTTTCCAAGAAGAAAGAATATTCGATAATAATTAGTTGCTGTTGTACTCTGACGTCATTCAAAACTGCGACCACACTTTCTTCAAGTCGCAAGTTTTCAGAAAATGTCGAATCACATCTTCACATCTCCCTGCCTCGAATGCTACTGGCATGACCATAAGAGCCTTTCACTTGCAGTGTCGATATCAAGACCAGAATGCTCACACCACCCCAGATCATATTTGCTATTTTCACAACAATAAAATATTTGTACGATCTCTTTTAATCTTTGAACTGGGAGCTAGCCATTTAGATTAAGGTAATGAAGAAAAACACTTACGAAAACACCTTTCAAAAGACGTTTCTGGTTTCTACCCCCCCCCCCCCCACTCCACAAACACACACACACTGTCTGTCAAAATTGGGAGCCAGCAAGAAATTTTGTTGAAAAACCATTCAATATTCCAGTAAATTCTTTTTTCAGATTAAATCAATCCTTACCATGTTCTAGAAATGCCACTTTTTTGACGGATAGAGAAAAGATGCTTCATCCAGTTTCCTGAGCATTCGGAAAAGCGAGTAAACAAAAACCCGCAAGGTCAGTGTGTGCAAAAGGTGTCCTTTAGCGTTTGGTTCACGAGATGGTCTCGTAATAATTGTTTTTTCTTTTCTAAAAAGAGAATTGCACCTTTCCTTTCTATTCTGACAACTTTTGTTTAGAATTTCCTGAATTTTACGCAGAATCCCGAGTAAAAAAAAAAAAAAAAATAAATAAAAAAATGTGATTGCGGATAGAATAACATACACTGGAAGGGGGAAAAGAACTGATTTTCTAATACATCTATGTGATGGTTTGACTTCAAAAGATAATAAAATGACTCGTGAGCTTAGCCAGGAAGTTTACAGAGTTAAAAAATATCATTGAAAATGAGGCCATCTGCTTGTGATCACTTGAAAAATTTAATCAATGAAGTTATTTTGTTTTCCAGTTTCATAATTGTCTACAAGAGAATTTTAATTTGGGCATCAAAGCATATCTTTTGGATTTTAAAGCATATTCATATTCAAAATTCAAAGGCGTATTTTTTATTAACTTCAGATAATTGAGACGGGCGAAACGAAAGAAAGTCAAAAATGGTGATACGCTTAGTCGATAGTAAAATTTCAATTATTGTACATTATGTATAAAATAATTATCTTTACTCGTAAAAGAAAAAAAAAAGTTTTTGATACAGAGAGAAAAACAGTTCATTACCCGATGATGAATTACGTAAATAAACTGCTTAGGGGAACAAAGAATAGGTATTTTTTTAATCAAAAATATAAGTAAATTGTTTTTAAATAATATTTCTGTTTTAGCTCAAATTTTCAGACATTAGTTGGGAAAATTTATACTCATTAAAGAGTTTATTAAATGCATTTAAAAACATTAGCCTTTATCTGCTTATATAAACCATGTTCTATTCTTGTGTCAACAAAAATCTTCTAAGAAACTAACGTTTCTGAAAATTTAGAGAAGTTCTTCTTACTATTTTCAATTGAAGTATGACCTGAACATCTTATTATCAGAACAAAGTAGTAAGAACTTTTAAAAATATCTTTCTTTCTATTTATGTTTTTGTGTGGTGGTTTGAAATGGGTTTACTTTAGAAGAAATCCCCGCTTGTACATTAAATATATACTTACTGATTTGTAACACTCAATAGAGAAATAATAATAAAAAAATTCCTTTTACTTTGATATATTTAGTAATTTTTATTTATATTATCCAAAACAAATGTTATTTTTAATTTGAAGCTAATTTTAGACAAACAGTATCTCCATTTATTCATTTTCTGGCAACATAAACAGATAATTTTGATTATAGGTAAAAGTTTTTTTGCCATTAAAAAAAGAAATAGGAAGGAAGGAAGGAAGAAAAATAAATAAATAAACACATTCATAAACTACAGATAATGATAAAGAATAAGTAAAGAAATTCTTCCGGGAATTTCTTTTCGGAGTTAATTGAAAATTCCAAGGAGTTTATCTACAATTTTTTTTTTATTTCGTAGTATATAAAGCAAAACAAATAAGACTGGTTAATGCATTTTTAAATGTGTTTTCTCCTATCTACATGCATGAACAGGAATTGATAGATTGGAGAGATCCTCAACTATTTTACCGTTTTTCGTCACTGTGTAATCTAAATATAAGCTGTCTATCACGTTATCACAGGCGACCCTAGCAAATTTGCACTAAAAATCCCACAATGAAATCAACAAAACATATGTCCCATTTGGAAATGTTTTAATGAACTTAGAAACCCAAAACACTTAGGGAAAGACTATTTTTATTCATCTATGTCCAATGATCTTGAAGAAACGACGTGATCTGGAAAAGTGGCTGCCACAATCACCAGGGGGCGTTGCGAGAGTGGAACTACAGATATCTTAAATTATATATTTTGGTGCTAGATAAAGATCTAATAAGTTTCATAATTTTACCAAAATGTGCATGAGTCCGTTTTACCCCGGCTTGATCCGCTGCACTAATAAAAATGAGAGTGCACAAAAACATCATTATTGCAAATCAAAATTTAGAAATATGTAAAATGTCGGCGGATATGCACGATTGTTTTATCGCATCATGCTAAAATTGATACATAAGATAGTTTAGAGACATTAAATTATGATAAAAATACTACACTAGCGTACAAAATTAAGATTACAAATACAAAAATCTGTAATAATTAAGAAATACTCAGTTTATTGAGACAAATTTGGCACAGAAACTACGTATTATGGGAGGAAGCATAGAGAACATAGCACTTAATAAAGGATGGTTGATACACAGGTTGATGGTTAATATACAGGTTATATCATAAACGGTCTAATCAAGATGGTACCCTGTAAATAATATACACCCTCTTAAACACTATGACGGCTTATTGTGAGGCTCGTTTAGCAGTGCAGTGCACGGTAGACACATACTTTATTAGGTGGATCTTTCACGAGAAACATTATGATTAGACGGTTCCCGATATAACCTGTATATTAACAACTAACAATTCACTTTTTTTTTGGCTATGTTCTATATGCTTTCTTCCATAATAATACGTCAAATTTTGTTACAATAAACCTAGTATTTCTTAATTCCGAGTTATTACAGATTTTCTGCGTAACCTTAACTTTGGACATGTGTGTAGTATGATAATTAGGATATCGCATGTGCATTTTTTTGTTTTTTAAGTCTATACTCTTACGAAATAACAAGGCTCATAGAAGAAGTTTAATTAAATTACACATCAGGCATAATTCTGATTTCAGCAAATTATGACCCAAAGGTGAAATTTCTAATATGAACCATTATTATTTACTAACCCTTTAACGCGCAGTGTTCCCGCCCTGGGATCACCAAACTCTGACGTTTTGACTGATGCCAGTCACGAAGAATAGATTTGATTTCTATAAAAGTAGTTGCGGGTGACATAGCTCCACGAGAACCCTTTACTTTTTTAGCACGTCATTTCCCGTGAAAAAATGGTCACGATTATTTTTAACAGCACTGACATCTGCTGAAAAATGGAAGAACGTGAGAACAGCTGGATAGATCGCCCAATGCTGTAAAAAGGGCGGCCGTTGCCATCGCTCGACTTAACTACCAGCAAGATGGTGGACGATCGAAACGTTCATCGCGTGCCACAGATCTAGAGACACTTTTTTGACGACAGCTGGCTGTGCACAGCCAGCTGTCGTCAAAAAAGGGTCTCTAGATCTGTGGCACGCGATGAACGTTTCGATCGTCCACCATCTTGCTGGTAGTTAAGTCGAGCGATGGCAACGGCTGCCCTTTTTTCAGCATTGGGAAAAGGTTGATCCTCAAAGGGTTAAGCAAAACATGCCCAAAATTGGAATTTCTATACTATTTATCCGATCCGTCGATGTTTTGAGCTTCCGTTACCCCATTTCATTGTGTTACGACGGAGAATGAGAGGGCTGACAACCAGGGATTGCGCCAACATTTTAAGTACTTTATTCAAAAGCTGAAAACGATTATTCGGAGAATGGTGGGAAATCTGACGAACCTTAAGAAGCGGAGTTTCTCAAGGACTCGATTTTAAATATTTCAACTTATATATTTTCAAAACTACAGGTCAGAACGGAATTGAAAGGGATTTTTTAGGTGTGTTCTAAACCACACATATTAAACAACATTTATGAGTGTATCCCTTTTTAATACTTAAAAAGATATTCAATAATTCATAATTATCATATGCAGGGACGTAGCCAAGGGGTCCATGTCGCCATTCGAAGTTGGATTTTTTTTAATTGGATGGCAATAATCAAGCTTCTCTGAGACAAAGTTTATCTTTTCCACCTTGCCCCACACCCCCGAAATTTCATTCTGCCTACGTGCCTAGCCATATGAAAGGAAACTATAATTTAAAAAAGCATTATAGTTCTTTACGGTCTTTGATGACATATTTTTTCATCTTCTTCTTCTTCTCTTCTACGGCGTTACGAACAAACGGCTACACTAAGAAACACCAAATGTGGTACTCAGCAAGTTCTAAACATGAAGTTGTGCACCTCGAAGCGATTTTTTAAAAATTCGACCTACAATTTTTTTAATTTTATGTTTTATGCGATTTTTGGCATTTTTAACACGCTTTTATTAGCTTCACCTGTATGTATGTTTGTATGCTTGTATGTTTGTAACCGACTCCTTTGAACTCACATTTGGCACACTTTAAACCGTTAGATTTAATTTAAACTTTGTACATTTATGAAGAACCGGTGACAATACAATAATTTTATAAGTTTATCTCATTATCCTGATCAGGATCGCCAGGATTAAATAATTTCCTCATTTCTTATCCTGATTCAAAGTAGATCACTTCGAAAGACTACAATCTTAAGAAAACTTTTCTTACTGTGACCGTGATCGTATAGTGGTTAGTACATTGCGTTGTAGCCGCAATAACCCAGGTTCGAATCCTGGGCACGGCAATATTTTTATTTTTACAAAATATCGTGATCCATCACATTATGGAAGAGTTGAGTACAAGAACATGTTAAGGCCATTCTTTTTAACACGCTTTTATTTGTTGATTAGAGACCTATTTTTCCTTTTTAGTGAGGAAGGTAGCATTTAACTGCAGGTTGATTAATACGTTGGTGCACAGCAGAGGCGTAGCAAGAGGGGGGGCTCAGGGGGCTGCTCCCCTCCCCCGTAATGGGATCCTTTACTTAGCATACAAGTTGATATTTAGCTTACAATTGAACTTTAGCTTTAAATTTGATACCCAGCCCACCCCGAAATAAAATCCTGGCTACGCCACTGGTGCACAGTGAAAATAAATTATCTCACAGTTTATAAAACTGTGTGCTCCAACTTAGTGCTCCTTATTGTCTTATGAGAGATATCGAAATTTAAAAATAAAATTTAAATACATACAGTTTAACAAAAACTAAAAAACACGCTTTTATAGCAAATCGAACTAAAAAGTGAAAAATAAAAATATAGTTTAAAAAACCAAAAGACACGCTTTAGTGATAAATTGAACTAACTAAAAAGCGATAAATAATTCTTAATATAGAAATAAATTAATGAACGAAAAATAGTATTATTGTGAAAAAAGCGTGGGGTGCTCCATGTATCAGTTCTTGAGAATATTCGATCGGTACGATTAGTACAAAAATGATACAAAAAATACAGCACAAAGCGCCCCACGCTTTTTCACAGTAATACTATTTTTCGTTCATTAATTTATTTCTATATTATGAATTATTTATCGCTTTTTAGTTAGTTCAATTTATCACTAAAGCGTGTCTTTTGGTTTTTTAAACTATATTTTCTAACATAATTCGTAATAACGGCTGTAATAGCGCTTGCAGGAAAACGACATTTACATCATCGGATAGAGGAGAAAATTTTCTTTTAAAAGCAGTTTTTTTTCTGAATATGTAACATGATTTGCAGATTTTTAGGAATTTTTTATTTAAAGGTGACATTTGAAAAAAAATTGTTCGTAAAATAATTTTAAAACTGTCGCATTTTGAATTCTACCTGTCATAACTCTTTGATATTTTGGCAAATGATAAAACAGACATTTCGCGCTCTTTTAAAATGAAAACTAAAAGATTATATAAATTAATTGAATTTTTAGAATTTTAATGTAACATAATGTTCCGAATTTAATAGCGTCAATGTGGAGAGTTTACGCCATTGCATTAATAAATCATGGCACGAGAATTTATGTTGGTCTGTTGCCACAAAAAGGATTAGAAAAAGGTTTTGCAACCTATCCATAGACATTTTTAATGGGGCACCGTCCGTATTTTCAATTCGCAAGTGAGGATCTATGACGTCAGTTGCTTTAAGATGCGTAAAAATCACGCCACCATTTTAACGCATTTTCCCGCTCTTTTTTTAACACAGGGAGACGATATTTTGATTAAAACTTACTGTTGAAATAAACTAAGAAATTCACGATTATTTTTATTATAAGTGGTATTTTAATCCGTTGCTTATTTAAAAATTGAAATGTCTCACGCAGCTGAAAATGTTCTTCATTTTAAAAGTTGCAAAGTTCGTTTTAAAGCGAGATATATTAAAAATTTTCTATTTACTTTTTTTATTTTTGACATTTAATTATGGCGCAGGCATATATGTTTCCTAACATACGCATTTTAACGTTGGATTACGTTCCTCGATAGTGGTCCCTAATACAATTTTATAATAGTAAATTATAAAATTGTATAGGGACCACAATTTATACAATTTACTATTATAAAATTGTATAATATTGCTTGAACCCAAAATTTTTTATTCTTCACATAATTTAAGGTTTTATTTTATTAGCTTGTATGAAATAAATGAAACATTTCAGTAAACTTTTCAAGTTTTAATGTTGTCCCTATCAAATTAGAAGTAATTTCAGAGTGACACGAGAGAAGTTGACGATAAAACTATTACGAATGATGATGATGATTGGTTTGAATTTAATGACTCCGAATTATATACCACAAATTCTCGAAATGCGATTGAACTTGAACTGCTGCAGTTTCTTTCCGAAAAATCAACAGATTTGAAAGTTCTAAATTAATATCCGACAATAAAAGAACTTTTCATGAAATTTAACACAAGTTTGCCGACCAGTGCTCCTGTCGCAAGACCTTTTTGCTTTACAGGTATTATAAATGCTCCAAAAAAGAAATTTACTAACCGATAATCAGTTCGAAAAACTAGTTTTTTTGAAAGCAAATTATTCTCTTTCTAAATCATAGTGCTTAGAATAATTATGCCATCTTTTAAAAATAATTTTCATAATTTCTTATTAAATTGCATACTGTAAAGTAAATTAATCCAATGACACACTTTTCTTTTGTAGTAATATATGAATGCATTGTGTTTGCTTGATTATGGCAACGCTGTACTAGGGCAATCTGCCAAGGATAGGGGGTGCCTAGGGAGGAGGACTTTCTAGGAGGCTCTAAGGCGCATTCATGTTACATCTGGAAAAATCCTACCAAAAATCCAGACTGTTAGATCGACAGCTGCGCAATGGGACCCGAGCCCGGGACCTTCACACTTCGGCCGTCTACGATTTTCAGTGACATAACCACTGTGCCATGGTAAGGCTATGAATGTATCTTAAAGTAGAAATATAATTCAACTCATCTTCGTTTAGAAATATATTTAATTTTATATTTCAATTCCATTCATTATCACTCACAAATAAAGTTCAATAAATACTTGCCACATTTTTGCTTTCATGCCTTTTAACATGCAAGTTATTCCAGGAAAAATTCATGTATATATAAAGTTACTATTACATTTGTTTGTTCATCTTAAAATACAATGGAATAAAATAAACTAGAAGTTTCTGTATAAAATTTTACTTAATTGAAGTTTTTGACGTATTTTGTACTTTGTGTGCATTTTGAAAATACATGTATTTTGTATTTTGTATTTTTTCAATTTAGAAAGTATTTTGTATTTTGTAATTTTTTGTGTTTGAATAAATGTAATTTGTAGGGATCGACCGATACCACATTTTCACTGATGACCGATAGCGATACTTTACCTGTAAATTCATTTTCAGAAATAGCCGATACCGATACCTTTAAGTTATGGTATCGGCCGATACCGATACTTAACCGATACCGATACTTTACATAATTTAATGTCATTTAAACCTACATCTGTATTCTGGGCAGTTTTTGTAACGCGAGTGTAGTTCTCGTTAAAATGAATAACAGCATGATGAAATTTGATCCCAGCAGAAAGCATTAACCCATTTATGCCTAGCGTCCCTTTTTTGGGACGGCATTTTCGCTAGTAGTCGAAAACGTTATTTATTTTTCCTAGCCTTTATTCATGAGTATTGAGCCTCAACTCTACAAAATATTTAACATGACCCAGTAGTATGTTGATATTTCAATTTTTATGCATAATGATTTTAAAAGAAATCATCCCTTGTTCAAGAAGGTGACATCAGAAATTTATCTATTATTTCTGTTATCAGTAAAAATCGAAGAAAGTCGCAAAAATATCCAGGCACAAATGGGTTAAAAAGAAACACAGTAGATACATTGAAGTGCGAATTTACAGTACTTCTAGACTTTCTATTCAATCTTTTCTATTCAATCATGCCGACGAATGGCCGATTTTATAAAAAGCTGAGCACTAGGAAGCGTCTTAGTGTGCAGGTTCGGAATTCTTCTCCTCGCGTGGCTGTTGATCTAGTGGTCTAGAGTTTTGAGCGGTTTTCTACAGATGTTACGTGAATATGCGTGACTCCCTTAAAAAGTCCTCCGCCGAAGCCCCCCCCCCTATAGGTAGATGCCCTCATTTAGGCTTGGCAGAACACAAACACCGGGGGAGGGGGGTGTTTAAAGGGATATATTAATAAGAGAATCCATTTCCAGTGCCAACTGGTGCAAATATTTAAATCAATTTTTCTCAACCTCTATTTTGTCGCCTAATTGTTGCTATGCGCCAGATAAAAGGTTTCCATATTAGACCCAAAACAGCTTCCTGCTTGCTCTTACTATATGTGTCTTTGTTTTTGGTTCATGCCTCGATTTTGTGCTTACAAAAGTAAACACATGAAATTTATTCAACTTCAAAGCTTGCAAGTTTTATTTAGATTTTCTTTAATTATAATTCTTTCACATATGAAAATATTTTTTAGATTACTTAAACTGCATTAAATTGTGATAATGTATAAACTGTACAGTATTATGTAAGTACATATGCATTTAGATATTGTTCATTAAATACGTATGTAAATTCTTCCCTTAAAATGCATAATAAGTTCACATTAATTAATGGTTTTATTTATCTGCTCCAATTATTTAACCACTAAGTGAATTATTAAATGTTTAGCAAGATTTCTTTTTAATATGAACTCATATGATCATTTTTAAGTTCTTTTTAAAAATCCAAATATTTTGATTCTCCGGACAGGGTTAAGTCACAATTAATCCGAATGATCCCTGTATTTGATCTTTTCCGTACTAAGAACAGGTACACACCGATTATTCCTGTGTTTTCCTTATATATAAACCAAATACTATTCACAGGAAATATGTTTTTTACCCCAAAATTTGAAATAAACTAAATAATAATTAGTATTACTAATTATACTTATACAGCTTCAACTTTTTAAATTAACAATATAAATAATTATTAGATATTGATAATTATTACACTTCTCAAAACAGAATGATATACAAATCCTACGTTCTCTCATTAATCTGATAGATAATAAAATCATTAAATGTTTGATAATTCGTACTTTTGATAGTGTGTAATGTCTTAAAAATGAATCATTTAACTTCTGGACCAACATAATTACAGTTCACGGGAGTCGCCAGTTTTCAAGCCACTGCCAAAAAGTTAACTTCTTTGCGACACAAAAAAGGAATAAATTGTTTTTACATATAGGTTTCGTTTATAATTTTAGTATCATTAATTTTGTCATTGAAACAGCTACAATATGAAGAAAAATATTTTTGCTCGATTTCAAGCTACGCCTTGGAGGGTCTAAATAAAAGTTGCCTAAAAATGACGAGATTAAATGAAGGTTAAAGAAAAATCCAAAAATGATAAACTAAATTCAATTTTCAAGTCTTAAAAAAAGTTGCTACTTAAAGTATCCATATTTAATGAAATTGATCTTCAGTGTTTTTGTTTTTATGATCATTGTTAACATGTTTTTCTGTGATTGATATGAACAAATTTTATCTGTTTTAATTCTAAGCTCTGAGCAGGGGCGGCGTGGCACGGTAAGCAAGGTCTGGGTGCTATCGTCGAAAGGGGGGGCATTTCGAACTAAAACTGAGAAAATCTTGATCTAGAGCAGTGGTTTCCAAACTTTTTTCTCCTTCTCTTCAAAAACTCTTCAACAAGATTTTTTTTCGCGACCCACTACTACATAACGCTAACCAGTACAGGCTATATAAAATAGTATAGTTTACTATATATATAAAATACTAAAGTTTAATTTTTCCCACCCTTTTCGACCCATCGAAATTGCTCCCGTGACCCAACAATGGGTCGCGGCCCATAGTTTGGGAACCACTGATCTAGATCACAAAAGATGCGCCTTTTTTACGTGTGCGGGGCACCAGGGGGGGGGGATATGTCCGACAAACGTCATTCGGTTCAAACTCTATCCTCGTTTGCATGCGCAGAAATACGATTCACTTACGATAGCAGAATGCTACATTCGGTTTCAAATATTTCCGGCTGACTAATATTAAAATTTCTGTATCTGAAGTTCTATAAGCTAAATAGAAACAAATTCCTCAAACGTATTTCGAAGGCTGAAATATTAAACTTTAACACACATATGGGCAACCGCCGGCCCGTGGGCCGGATGTGGCCCGCCACGGCTTTTGATCCGGCCCGCCACGGCTTTTGATCCGGCCCGCGAAACATTTGAAAACTCCGTATAAACCATTCAATATCCCATATAAATCCCAATTATACGGCCCGCCACTTCTCTAAAATCCGCAAGTTTGACCCGCGACTTCGCTAACATCCTAAAGTTTGGCCCACAACTTTTCAAAGGTTGCCTGCCCATACCTGCTTTAACACTTTAAAGGTCACCATCCCCTGAAATATCAAACGATGTCAAGGACCGTCTGTTAGAGATGAGACGGGCTCAGCCCGAGCCCCAGCCCGGGCCCGAACCGGGCTCGGGCGGGCTCAGGCTCGTGAAAAATTTCTATTTTATTGAGCATACTCCTTGAAACAGATTTTTAAGTGATTCATATGGAAAATAAAAGTACATATAAAAAAAATAGCGGCACGGGTGCGTAGAAGGCGCGTGAAGCTCTTTGGGTATTGCAGAATGGCGGCTTATATTGCTTAGTTAGTCATGAAATCGGACATTATTTCATAAACATAGATAGTATAAAGAATTAGAAAGTGCATTAAAAATTTGCAAGTATAAAGTAAATAAAAACTTTGTAAAAAACACACATAAGATGTTATAGGTAAGAGGATACGTACGTTTCAGCCAAAAATTGTTTTGGCCTTCTTCAGTCCAAGCCCTTCGTTGCAAGCAACACAGGGAACTGAAAAGAGATTTGTCTTTAATTTGCACAAACGGCAAAATTTATTGTATTCTATCAAAGAATTACTTCTTAGAATTTTATTGAATTTTATTTATCTTTAGCTGAAATTTCTGGCTCGGGCGGGCTCGGATTAAAAATCTTCGGGCTCGGGTGGGTTCGGGCTTCAAAAAGTGAGCCCGAAATCATCTCTACCGTCTGTCTCCCCCATCAATTTTGATATCTATATCATACCCAAGCCGAATCAGATGTCCTTGCGCCAATTTTTTTAAATAAAACTTTAAAGCATGTCTCTTAAGCGTGAAATCTATATGAAGAGCTAGACTTTCTCCAACGATATCAAAAGCCTATATATACAGTAGAATCTCCCTATAACGAAGACTCTTTACAACGAATTTCTCCATATAACGAAATTTTTCATGGAAACGTAACTTAAGTAACACTATAAACATTCTCCATATAACGAAGAGCTTATCTTCCCACAGCGAATATTTCAGATTTACCTTTGATTTTTTTTGTTAGTTTTGAAGAAAATTTTAATTTTTGAACATACCACTTAGTGTAAGAATAACAGATGATAAAAATGGAGGCGAGGAAAATGAAACTGACTCCTATAATGAACACATTTCACCAGCGCCCGATTATGACCAACAGGGGCACCGGGCATTGATAGATTTGTGGGCCCCCAATCTATGAAATTTGTTATAATTTTTTATAAAATTGTTATATAAAAAGAATATTTCAGAAAAAATATTTAAAATTGGGGGCCCTGGGCAAAGTCTCGATTAGCCCATATAATAATAAGGCCCTGCGCTTCACGACTAAAACCACATCGAACTTTAATGCTTCAACCTTTCAAAACCATTAAAAAGAGGTTTCCAAATGGAAGAAAATGTGCCTCACTCTATTTTCAGCGGACTTTTAAAATGTGAATATTTTTATGAAAATTTAAAATCACAGAATGCAAAACAATGTAAAATAACGGAATATTGAAGTAAAATAAACGTAAGTGTATTACATATTTTATTCTCTAAATTCGTGGATTGTCTTTACTTTTGAACATTTCATTTATACAATGAAAAGTAAGAAACCGTATGTTTAACAAATTTATAATAAATACCAATTTATTTTTAATTGAAAGTCATAATTTAATACTTTTAAACATCGAATTAACTAAAAAGTTTGTAATATTTTCTGAAATAACTGCAAAAATCTCTGTACAACGAAGTTTTCTCTATAGCGAATTTTTTAACTGAAACCGAGCGAGTTCGTTATAGGGAAATTCAATTATGTATATATATATATATTAATGAACTCTTTTTCGAGTTCACACAGTGAGAAAATAAACGTTTATAAAACTGAAGTAAAATTATAGCCTACCTCTCGACATTTGTTTTTTGCAATCCTTGCAGATAGCGTATTTAGTGTTGGGTACCAATTCAAAACAATTTAGAAGAATAGACGATTGTCCTGTTAAACTGTCATCTAACGATTCTTCGTCCATGATTTCGACCACACTTGGTGATATGACATCCATTTAGCGATGGTTAGAATTAAAAAAAAAAAAAAGAGTTCGAAAACACTCGCGCAAACAAATGTGCCAATGAAACGACGCCTCTCATCTCATTACCAAAATAAAGATTCTAGAATGGTGTTGCGCCTGCGTGGTTTCTTCTGAAAAGCGAAGTATCGGTGAAAATGCATGAAAGCAACAGAAATCGATACTTTCCCGATACTTTTAGAATCGAACGAACCAATACCGATACCTAAAAAAATAGGAGGTATCGGCGCCGATACTATCGGTCGATCCCTAGTAATTTGTATTTTGTATCGAAAATACATTTTTTATGTATTTTGCCCAACTCTGCCACATGGGGAGCTTTCATAGACCCGAGTGACTACAGAGTTTGATGGATTGAAGAACATTTAGATTTACTTGGAAATGTTAATGCAATACATGCAACTTTTAACAGGCATATAGCAGGCTATAACAATAACGCATCTGTATAGTTAATTGCAATAACATAAATAAATTTCTTAAAATTCGAGGTCTAATTATGGCAGTTCAACGGCCAGACAACTTAATTGGAAAGTGTCAAAGAGGCAGGAAAAACGTGCATAATGATAATATTAAGTTACGCACAGTTAAGACTAAGTTCAATGAAGAATTGGGTAAAAAAATGACACTGAAATGCAGTCACATTTTAATTGTGACAGTAACTCGTTTTTCCGTTTGTTCAATCTGACACCAACTCTTCATCACGGCCCAGTCGGAATGAGAGTTTTCCGAGTTAAAAAATTAAAAAGAATCTGGAGAACAAATATCCTTCTAGAAGGGTAGCGGAAAAAAGTAAATAAATAAAATTCGGGCAATTATTTTATTGAGGAAAAATATTGAGATATTTTCAAAAGCTTTCTTTTTGTGCGTGTGAAGGTGGTATTTCATGTAGCTTTGTCCGAGGAAAATATGAACAAGAAATTCAAGGATATATCAAGAGTAACATGCTTCCTTATTGGTTTTATTAATAAGGGGCCGCACGAGATGGCTAAATAATTCGCAGGTTATATGCTGAAGTAGTTTTTCCAGGGCTATAAACCCCAAGACAATATCCCCCTCTCCCATCTTTCTTTTCTTCCTTTTAATAATTTCATGCAGCAGTTAAGAAGCGTTTGATAGTTTTGATCGTGAAAAGTGTTTATGACTTCGGTTTGTTTGTCTGTCCATGCTGCATCCGAACTATCGAAAAATATGCATGTGTTGCTTCAGAATATTTGTATCAATGGGCAATTATTACGTATTTGAAACCAACTTACCTCGTTCTATTTCTAACCAAACAAAATTAATACACTGGATGAGTCAGAACTCAGAAGGAGAAAAAAATGGCTAAAACTTTTTCTGAGCCCAGACAAATAAATAAATAAAAACGTTGATTCCTACAATAGCATAAGTTTTAATCAAAACTCTATAGGCAGTCATAATTAAATCTTAAATTATACTTCAAACTCAGGAAGAATTTCTTCTGAAAGTATCCTTTGCACTTCTGTTGTAGACAACTTTTTATTCCCACTCGCTCGCTGCAAAACTGCAATTTCGTATGAAAAGCAATACTTTTGCACATGAGGAAACCCATATCTCACTTTTAAAATTTAGGATAATGTTTATATTTTAATCTGATTCTGAGTAAAATTTTGACCATAATATTTGCTTAGCTGAATGCACGCTTTATTGGCTTCGAATGCGGATAGCGTTAGTGTGGAAAAAAAAGAACTAATCAGATTATTTTTTCCAATTTGATGGCAACTCTGCTTATCTAAACAAGCAATTTTTGTAACATAAAACAGGGTTCTACCTTAAAAGATTAAACTCTAGATGTCAATGACACTGAAAGGTTGGTTGGTTGGTTGGTTAGTTGATGTTTAATGGCACAAGGTCCAGAAAGGACATACTGCGCCAGACTATGTATATATCTCTCTATTCTAAAAAAAATCTGGAGTGACTCCACTCGACTTTCCGAACACTTACGATTAAGATCATTACCAAGCACTTAAATAAATTTTAATCGATGAATAATTCAAACATATATACCAAATTGAAACTCAATCGAATGCACCGTTTAAACGCTTGCGCACTTTCAAGAATTTCTCCCCATATGCCATTATGCCATAACATAAAAGAAAGTTTTGTCGTAGCCCTTTAGGAGAACTATAAGTCCTATACACACCAAAATCAATACCGGTCTTAGGATGGTGGTTTATAACATGTATACCGAATTTGAGCTCAATCGAATGTATCGTTTAAACGCTAGCGCACTTTCAAGAAATTCCCCCCATAGGCCATAATGTAAAAGAAATCTTTGTCGTAGCCCTGTAGAAAACTATAAGTCCTATACACACCAAAATCAATACCGGTCTTGCAACGGTGGTTTATAACATGTATACCCAATTTGAGCTCAATCGAATCTACCGTTTAAACGCTAGTGCACTTTCAAGAAATTCCCCCCATAGGCCATAATGTAAAAGAAATCTTTGTCGTAGCCCTGTAGAAAAACTATAAGTCCTATACACACCAAAATCAAAACCGGTCTTGCAACGGTGGTTTATAACATATATACCCAATTTGAGCTCAATCGAATCTACCGTTTAAACGCTAGCGCACTTTCAAGAAATTCCCCCCGTAGGCGATAATGTAAAAGAAATCTTTGTCGTAACCCTGTAGAAAAAATATAAGTCCTATACACACCAAAATCAATACCGGTCTTGAAACGGTGGTTTATAACATGTATACCCAATTTGAGCTCAATCGAATCTACCGTTTAAACGCTAGCGCACTTTCAAGAAATTCCCCCCATAGGCCATAATGTAAAAGAAATCTTTGTCGTAGCCCTGTAGAAAATTTATAGTCCTATACACACCAAAATCAATACCGGTCTTGCGACGGTGGTTTATGACATATATATCCAATTTGAGCTCAATCGAATGCTCCGTTCAGGAGCTATCGTGTTCACTCACACACACACACATACACACACACACACACACACATACACACACACACACACATACACACATACATACATACATCTCGTAAAAATAGCATAAATGGATTCAGAAGCCCTCAAAACGTGTAAAAACACCAAAATCTCGAAGTCGAATTTTTTCATGATTACAATACTTTCCTTACATGGTGCATGTTCGGAAAGTAAACAGTAAAGGCCGCTGTCGCCGCCGCTGTACATGTTCGGAAAGTAAAAAGTAAAGGCCGCTGTCGCTGCCGCTGTCAAAGCTTGTCAGCTTATCTCCTCCTAAACCGTGCGGATTGAGTTTCGACTAAGGTGCCCATAGATTCGAAATATTCCGAGGAACCTGCTAAGCTGATTTAAATTTCGAAAATCGAATTATTTTAGAAGATATTAATAACAAACTGAAAAAATAAACCGAATGGTTGCCAGATTTGGCATAAAATCATTCATTCCTTTGCAACAAAGCGTTTCCAAGTATCCAGAATCACGTGAAATTTACAAACATGAGTTAGAATTACGCCCATTTTACGCCAAAATAAAATGTTCGTCCGTGCTCTAATTTCCGTAAATATGCATCCATTCCTACAAACTTTATATATTTTACTCTTATCTACTGTACCATGTACCCTATTGAAAATGGTATTTGTAGCATTTATAGTTTTTCTACAGGAGCACTCAAAATACTCCCAATACATTGCGTTCTATGGGAAGTTATTCTTTAAAACGTATCATCCTACTATATAGTTACGCTGATCCCTGACTCAAGATAAAACTCATTTCCACCATTACTGCAAAAAGATTACGAAATTAAGCACTGAAAAGCCTAATAATATCTACACTATTTGTACGATGCGCTTGAAATTTTCCATAAATATGTATAGAAATATAGAAAATAGTATGCGCTATTTTAAAAATCTGAAAATCCACCCGTTCGCTCATTTTTAAGCGATTTTTCGCTCTTTTCAGATCCATTTTATTTCCGAGAGTAAAAAAAGTTAATCATTTGCTTGACAAAAGTAGCTGTTGCAAGTGAGTATGACATCATATTGATGTCACAATTATACGGATTTTTCCTGATTTATGAGTTTAATTTTTTTTCATAAATAAAATTATTTCTTCGGGATTGCGAAGGTATATTATAGTAGTGGGCACTCTCCATAGCGGCTTGCTTAGGTCTTTGGTACCCAAACTAAGTTTCAATAATGTAAACATTGGAAATTTGGTAAAGTGCAGCGATCCTAACGGCAAAGGAATAAAACATTTCCCGCCCTGACACTTAACCAGTTTTATGTTTTTAATTTTGCAACCTAGAATGTGAACGAGATTATAAACACCAGCACTCAATTTTAATATTTTGTTTCACATTTGCTACCGTGGCTGCCTTAGCAACGAATGAATAAAAAAAGGGGGAGGGGAGGTTCTATCTTGAGATTATTAAAATATATGGAGTTCATATTTGTCAACGAAAAGTTTTCCTCTGCTACGGTGTATATTTACATTAGAAAATAACTTTGAATTGATTACTGAGTTTTTTGTGTAAAATGAATTTTAATTTTTAATATGAGTTTAACGGTAACTTGAAACTGTGTTAAAATTTATCGATGCATGAAATAAACGTATATACTGTTTGAGTGTGATCGCCATTATAAAAAATCTGATGTGTCCAACACATGACTTCCTTGCACGTCCATTAGATCAAAAATATTTTCGACGGACTTCCTCTAAATTTATTTGTTTGAAAGAGATAAAATATCAATAATAGTAAGGTTTAGCGATTTCTAGCCAAATATTTCGATATCGCCAAGCTGAGTTCAATTCGAAAGATTTCCTTCTGACACTTTATTTGGCGATATTTCACCAAAAGCCGACAAACTTGAGATAGTCAGCGAGATTTTGGGGATAGCCAAAGTAGTCATTGACCACAGACTTTCAATGAATTGAATGCATCTATACACCTCAATGTATTCAAAGTTATTTGGTTCACCATGTAAATAAATTCTCAGTCGATTGCTGTCAAAAAAGATATTGAAAACAGTTAGATATTACAATAGTTCTAAATATAAAGTTAAAAAATCTACGGGTTAAAGTTTTAGAGTTATACAAAATAGGAAATAATTTTTGGCGCCAAATTTGGCGATATTTCGGCGAAAATCGTCAATGTCGACGACATTTGGCGAGATTTTAAGCATGAACCAAACAATGACAGATTATCGCCAAATTTGGCGATATTTCGCCAAAACTCGCTAAGAACGATGACAAATGGCGATACTTTGGGCATGGACCAAATGACTGACTGTCGCCAAATTTGGCGATATTTCGCCAAAACTCGCCAAGGTCGAGGACAGACGGCGAGATTTTGGGCATGTACCAAACAATGACTGTCTACAGTTGTATTATATTGAAGATGTCCATAGACATTAAGGTAATGAAATTCTTTTCGGTGGTCCTGTAAATAAACTCTCCAGTAGATTGGAACCAAAAATCGGGATGCACAACTAGATGTTACAACATTCTTATATATGAAATTTCATAATAGTTTTTGAGATTTGAGAGTTAAATATGCACACACATACGCCAAAAGTCGCCAATCTTGGCGACTTTTGGCATAGTTCTTGAGGGAGGCACGTGACCGTGGTCGGACCATTACCTAACTTATGTGGTAGGACGGTATTGTGCTTGAAATGGATGAATGCCCTTAAAATTGCTATTGACCGTAATGTATTGGAAATCTTTTGAGTGTTCCTGTAGCAGAACTATAAATGAAAAAGACACTTTTATTAATGGAGAAATTCATTTTCTAACTCTTTACAGCATATATCACTTCTGAGTCGTTTGAAATAGCCCAATACCTCTAAAAAACGCTTTGATGAATTTCGGCCCATAGAGCGTAATGTATTTCGAATCTTTTGGGCGGTCCTGTAGATAAACTATTCAGTCGAATGGAACCGAAAGGGGAGGTGCACAACTAGATGTTACAACAATCCTAAATATAAAGTTTCAACATTCAACGCCTAACAGTTTTTGAGATATGCGAGTTTAATGAATTTCGGCCCATTGAGTGTAAGGTATTTCGAATGTTTTGGGCAGTCCTGTAGATAAACTATCTAGTCGAATGGAACCAAAAGGGGAGGTGCACAACTAGATGTTACAACTATCCAAAATATGAAGTTTCGACATTCTACGCCTAATAGCTTTTGAGTTAGGCGAGTTTAATGAATTTCGGCCCATAGAGCGTAATGTATTTCGAATCTTTTGGGCGGTCCTGTACATAAACTATCCATTCGATTGCCACCAAAAGGGGAGGTGCACAACTAGATCATAGAACAATCCTAAATATCAAATCTCAACATTCTACGACCAATAGTTTTTGAGATATGCGAGTTACATACATACGTACGTACGTACGTACGTACAGACGGCGTGGAAAAACTGGCCACAGTAGACTCGCCACTGGTCAAAATGAGTTGCAGACTTGTTAATATGATCGTGCATGCTAGCCTACGATGAGATGCATCGAAAAAATTTTTTTAATTAAATTTAGAGGTAGTCAAAATCGGTTTTTATGTCGAAATTTGGCCCCCAAAATTTTTCGGGATCACATTACTTCCTTATACTACGTACAAGGAAGTAATTAACAGTTTTAACGCTTTCTAACAAGGTTGAAAAGTGTTTATGATTTCAGTTTGTCTGTCTGTCCGTCCGTCCGTGCTCTAGCTGTCGTAAATATACATCGATTTCTATGACATTTATGTATGTTATTGTTATTTCTCTCTATTCTAAAAAAAAAGTAAAGGCCGCTGGCGCTGTCAAAGCTTGTTGGCCTATCTCCTCCTAAACCGTGGGAATTTGAGTTTCGACTAAGGTGCCCACAGATTCGAAAAAAGTATGAGGAACCTGCTAAGCTGAATTAAATTTCGAAAATCGAATTATTTTAGAAGATATTAATAAAAACTGAAAAAATAAACATAATGGTTGCCAGATTTGGCATAAAATCATTCATTCCTTTGCAACAAAGCGTTTCCAAGTATGTAGTATCACGTGAAATTGTCGAACATGATGTAGAAATACACCCATTTTACGCCAAAATTAAAACTATATGAAATAAGTAACTCAAAATGTGTTACACAAAGTTGACAATTTTCAAATAGTAAGTTCGCTTAGACAACAGGAGTTTAGAATTAGTGATTATTCGTTTTTCCAAAACAGAATAACTAATATATTGAAAATGAAAAATAATTAAAATGCAGATTATTTTAAAGCCGGTTCGGTTCAGCTGTATTATTTGCTAGCAGTAGAAATATTTGGCTGCGTTAACTATGCCATTATAGCAGTTATAGTACATTTTGGATATTTGCTAGCGCGACGACATGGTATAATTCGTGGTTCTAAGTACGCCAATCTGAAAACGATTATGTAAATGAAAATATGGATAACGGTTTTCCGGTAACCTTAAATGAACAGTAAATATAGGTTGTGAGCATATGTAAATCGCCAAATAATGAAAAGTCGCAATTGGTGGCAGGCTATTCTATCTGTTCCGTAGCTTTTATTAGCTTTATATGTACGCAAGTCGCCAAATTATGAAAAATCGCCATGGGTGGCAAATTCGCAAGGTGTCCAATAGGTTTTACATTATTAAAAATACAGCTGAAACATATGTTCTGATTTTATTACGCTTTAGCTCCTAATTAATATAACTTTTGAATGGCAACATTAAATATCATTGTCTTTCTGAGGAGTGCAAATAATTTTTCCAGCGATTATAAGCGGAGTCCGCACTCCAGGTGGAGTATGGCTCAGGACCCGTACAACACGGATTACCATAACAAAATATCTTCCGTGTTATGAGGGGTAGGGGGTCTACTGTAGTGGGAAGTTTAAATTTTTATGTACCAATGAAGATGCAAGAACCAAGCAATGTGTAGCTCAGTAACATTCTATCTGATCCAATCTTCGGGTTTTGTCTGTTGAAATTATGTCTTTTTTACGAATAAGCCTGATTAGGGGCCGAATGCCTCATACGAAAAGCGAGCGTAGCGAGTCTGGGGGCCTTGGCCCCTAGTTTAGTAAAATAAAGTTTTCAGGTAAAAAGGTGTTGTATAAAACATGTGAAGCTAAAATCCAGGAGGTCTACAAGCGATAAAAGCAAGCTGTAGAAAGGTAAAAAGTAGATGAAAAATAGACAAGGGCATCTGGATGGGGGTTCCCATCCAGATACCAGTCAGAGAAAAGTATATACTTCACTGAGAGACACTGAAATAATGTAGTGATGAAAGAACTAGCCAACTAGCCTCAACAAACAGCGCCTCCAGCATTTCAACACTTGCATTATGCCCCTACTTTGACTGGCAAAAATCGCTTGTTTAGATATGTTCTGACTCACCTTGTACAGTAAGTAATACATGGTAAGGAAAATTGCATTTTCAAGAAATTTGAAAAAGTATTTCTTAGAGTACACTATACAAGGTATCCAAAAACAGTGACGACTTTTGTTCCTTAAATATTGATGATACAAAAAATTACAAATTTACGTAAAAAAAGATACAGAATTTTATGTTATCGATTAAAATTTTCTGGAGATTAAATCTAAATAAATTTTTGTTTTTATTTTTATACAGCCCCGGTACACACACACACACAAGAAAAAAAAAACCATTTGTAAAATCTGAACCATGCGTTAAGTAATATACAAAATTTCAGCCTTTCATCAAATAAAGGCTCATATATGTTTTTTAAAAAGTTCGTAGGTGTCTATACAAAATAAGTAACAGCAAAATATGTATTTATGCAGTCATTGTTTTATTTTGTGATTTGTGAAGAGCCCCTGAAACACGATCTTCCGATGTGATTTTTTTCTTATCGAGAGCCATTGAAACGTGGTTTAATCAACATATATTAATTTTCATATTTCTGAGCCTTTGTGTGATGAAAGGCTGAAATTTTGTGCATCATCTTATAAACGCATGAGGCACACTTTATTAACTTCGAATTTTTTTGAATGAGGACTGCATAAAAATTTAAATTTTGCACTTAAATGGATTTTGGAAAATTTTAATCGATATTATAAAATTCTGTGCCTTTCTTTGCGTACTTTCATAATTTATTGAATTTGAGTATTTTCGAATTTCGTGAGACAACATTGGTAAGTGGTCTCACGCCAATGAAAACAGTTCAGTACGAAACTTATTGTAATTGGTCAGTAATGAAAAGAATGTCCTCTATTTTGCATTACAAAACAGCCCTATTTCCGGGCTTTTGAAGAATGAAGTGCAATGTCGTCCAGTTTGCATAGCGAAACTTTGTCGTCTGATATGGGCTTTAACCGGTGTCCCTCTCTGTGAGGACAGAAAAATGACAATTTAAATGTCGGTTGCAAAAATACTCAAGCATCAGTCAAATTTGATATCAGTAAAATACTTAAGGGTGACACAGTTAAACGAGAATCCTTTTTTTAAGGACTATAATTTACAGTGAAAATTTCGAATTAATAAGAACAATGTCAGAAATATTTTTACTAGTACTGACATCTGACGAAAACTGTAGAAAATTAAGAAGAAGTATAGACGTGAAAGAACGTCGGCCCAATTATCTCTAATGCTGAAAAAGTGCAGCCGTTACTATCTCTCGATTTAAGGCTGTTCTTATTTGGAAATCATGCAGCTTTTTAACCCTCTTATGGCCATGGTAGCAAATATGCTACCATACTTTAAACGCTATTTTATTGTCAGGAAAAATGTTTTGAAATATAATTTCGCAGTTATAAAACCATTAACTGCACCTTTAATTAGTAGTAATAGTAGTAGTTTGGGCCCACTGGTGCCAGCATTAATGGATGAAAAATATGAAAATATTTTAAAAGCAACATGTTTTGTTTATAATCTTTTGTTAAACTAAAGTTCTTCTACTATTTTAATAATATTTAATATGAAGAAAAATTAATAATTGCTATTTACATGTAAGAGAATATTTGTTCTTCACTAGAAACAATTTTTTTTAAAGTTCCATTTACAATGCTTAGAAAGTTTTAAAATCATAGTGCTGCCATTGAAAAGAAATATAAAAAATAACTTTTTTCACACTTTTTAATTGTATTTACGTTATTTGACTTAAAAAAATACCATTCCAACGAAAAAATAGTTTTTCCTTGGAAATTTCTCATAGTTGGAATAAAAGGGTTAAAGAATTCGTTTGTCCTGGAGACTCGGAAAAATTGACAAGCTCTACTGTGAACTATAACAAGCAATGAACCTACAGGACTTACAGAAGACTCGTGATAAAATGTTAAACATACGGAATTTTGGAATATTTCTCTCAACAGGTAACTTCCTCGGCGGAGGCGATTTTTGTGCTTATGAATGTTTTCTGAATGTTGCGTGAGACATAAATCTTTACTGTAAGTATTAACACTTTGAAGCGCAACCATTTCCTAATGCTGGAAAAAGGGCAGCCTCTCGATTTAACTACCACCAAGATGGCGGTCGATCGAATCGTTCATCGCGGGGTACAGATCTAGAAACTTTTTTTTTTTTTTGACACAAACTAGCTATGCCCCCTCACAGCCAGCTTTACGCCAAAAAAGGTTCTCTAGATCTGTGGCTCGGTATAAACGATTCAATCGACCGCCTTTTTGCTGGTAGTTAAATCGAGCGATGCCAACGGCTGCTCTTTTTCAGCATTGGACAGTCTCTATTCAGTTGTTCTATATCAACGTACTGCCATCGCACTCTACCAGTTCTCAGCAGATGCTGGCGCTGTTAAAAATAATCTTTACAACTTTACAAATAATTGACAAATTTTTACGGGAAATGATGTGCTAAAAAGTAAAGGATTCTCGTGTAACTATGTCACCCTCAAGTATTTTTATCCAAATCAAATTTACTCTTCGTGATTGACAACAGTCAAAAGATCAGACTTTTGTGTCCTCCCGCGTATTTAAGCGTTAATCCATTCATTGCATTGGATGCATTATTCATTTTTTCGAGTATTAATTTAACAGCACTGGTTTGTTTACAGAGCCGTTCAAAAGTCCATTGACGACGATCGCTCATCAGGTGGAACACCCATAACTCTTTGAGGCGCAACCCTTTCCCAATGCTGAAAAAAGGGCAGCCGTTGCCATCGCTCGACTTAACTACCAGCAAGATGGCGGACGATCGAAACGTTTATTGCGTGCCACAGATCTAGAGATCCTTTTTTTGACGCAGCAGGCCGGCTGCCCTTTTTTCAGCATTGGGCAATCTATCCAGCTGTTCTCTCATTCTTCCATTTTTCAGCAGATGTCAGTGCTGTTTAAAAAGAATCGTGACAATTTTTTTACGGGAAATGACGTGCTAAAAAGTAAAGGATTCTCGTGGATCTATGTCACCCGCAACTATTTTTATAGAAATCAAATCTATTCTTCGTGACTGGACACAGTCAAAACGTCAGAGTTGGGTGTTCCCAGAGCGGGAACACTGCGTGTTAAAGGGCTAACTACCAACAGCATGAAGGGGTCGATCGAATCGATACGCACTTGCTACAGGGATAAAGAACTTTTATAACACAGCTGCTGGCTGTGCGGCCTTTTGCAGCATAGGGTTGTAGGTTGTATGCCCATTTTTTTTTTCTATATCCATGTGTTAATGGTTGCGCTCCAGAGGTTACAACCTCTCTGAATCCACCACTGCGCCTAAGACCGGCTCTAAGATAGTTTGTGCCCCAGGCAAGCTAATTTTATGCGCCCTTTTTAAATAAGTAACTCGTTTATACCGATAAGTAGAAAATAGTGTAACTCGTCACGCCCTTATTTAAGAAGAGCCCAGATTTAACGAGGAAATCGGAATACTTTACTTGTACAATGTAAAGTCTACGGGAGTATAACTTGCTTTTAACGAATAAACTCCGGTTATATCGAGGAATATTTTCGTGATCTATGGAATTTCTATTGACTTCCACCTCCCAGGCTCAGATACTCCTTTCTTGGAAAAACTCTTTTAGCATTTCGAAGTTAAAAAAAAAAAAAAAAAAAAAAAGATAATGACGAAAAATATGGAGAAGCTACAAAGGGGGTTCCTCTGACCAGTAGCGGATTCAGGGGAGGGGCTAGGGGGTTTCATCCTCCCCCAAAAGAGATTGCTAAAGGGTAACATTCTGCTTCATTATGCACTTCGAATATGTAAAGTGATCTTTTTTAATGCCTTAGCCCGTCCGACAAATTTTTACATTGGTTTAGACTAAAATTGTGCTTTATTGTATAATTTGTTTGGGTGACAAAAGCTTTTTTCAAAATTTAGCCCCTCCCGAAAGAGAATTTCTGGATTCGCCACTGCCCCTGACCATGGGCAGGTGGGCCAGTCTGACCTTAGATGCTCCCCCGCCCCCCTCAAAAAAAAAGAAATCAGTTTCCTCCCTCCTAGCATCATGCTTTGATGGCGCCCCCCTAAACACATGGCTCCCCGGGCAGATGCCCGAGTTGTCGGTACCTTGAGCCTCAGCAAAGGCGACAGTTTAGAATACTCGAGAGTTCAGTGTATATTACAATATTGATCTCCCGCTATCCGCAAGTGGGAAGCACGGGAGCCGTTCCCGGATTCTCCTCTCATTCTAGCTCTCTACTTGTGCGCAAGCGCCCGGAGAACGAACTCCATCCACAAAAGTGGAGGGGGAGGTGGCATACGTATTTCAAAATCGTTCAAAAAGTTGACAGTTGATAGTTGACTGTTGTAGTTGGTTGCATATGCATAATAGTTCGGCCCTGATGCTCATAGCCCGCACTGCTATTGATTCCAGAGAAAACCGGGAGCCGGCAATATAACTACGCATTCCCCAGTCAGATGAAAAAAGGTTTGCGTTGAAATGTAGACTTGAAATTTTCTCCTGCAGTGTGAAATTACTCAGAACTGTGCTTCAAAAAAGCGTGGAATATTTATTTACACACACACATATATACATATTTCGAGAATCCATTTTCCGTATAAGAGGTAAGAAACGTGCTTGCTTTCTATATGTTCCCTCTGAATAATTTTAGTGTTTGTTTATGCCAAGAGAAAAAATATAAAGTGTGACATTGATGTTTCTGTTCTCTCCCCGTGTGAATATTACCTCATATATATCTTTTAATAAATGCATGATTATTGTTCGGTCAACTGATGCAGGGGGTGTATATTGAGATGAAGTATTGCATCGTGAAGTCTACCTAAAATATTACAAACGGGCATTTGTGAGTGCACCGCATGATAAAAGTCAATATTTTGCGATGGAATGCAAGTAGAATAATCTTACAAAGGTGTTTTGCTCAATCAAGCTAAAATCGTCAAGCAACTGAACTGAGCTTTTCCGATTCAGAATAAAAATAGACAATTTATTTTACGAGTTATGTTGATTTTATCAAGTCAGGCGAAAAAAGTTAGGATTAATGCTCAGTATCAGTGGCGTATCCAAGGGGGGGGGGGTTGTTGGGGGTTCAACCCCCCCCCCCTTGTCAAATTTTTTTTAACAAAATGTCCATCAATTTTTAATTTTTAGCTTAAATATTACGCATTTTAACACAAAATTATGTTTATAACACCCCCCCCCCCCAATTTGAAGGAAGTCTGCATACTCCAGTGCTCAGCATGATTGATATTTATTTATTTACGGCGTCCGAGTGGTGTAAGGTAACTCAGCGTACTCACATTTAGGAAACACAGCTGAACAAAATTAATTTAATTTTGTAATGGCATTAACCGATTACAATTAGTAGAAAGGGGTTTTTTACATGTCCTGTTGGAACCCGGAATGGAGCATTCAATGATTCATCCTGGAAAGCAATACTGGATAAGGAAGGAGAATCTTCACTATTGTATCATTTTTAACGATGCAAGAGTGAAGACGATTAAAAATGGGGGGAAAAAAGAGACAACCCATCTTAAGGGATCATTTTTCGCACTCAGTGGAGGAATCAGCTACTGAAATGAAATACTTAGGCGTTTGTTTCGCTGTCGCGCAAAGCACATTGGGAGAAGAGGCGGCCTTTTCCGCTCCTCCGCATCATCAACGATCGATAGCGAGCCACGACCGTGGCACGTGTGAGAGTCACCTTGATTGACCTCGGCACGTGCGCACTCTTTTCAGGCGGGACAGAAAAATATGGAAAATGCATGTACGCCTCCGAAAGAAAGCACACCCTCCAAAATAAATCAATAAATAATAATAATTATTAAAACAAATAAAGCAAAGTTATATGTAGAGGAGAGGAGGGTATTGTGGAATAGTCGGGAAATAGGGAATACCGAGGTTTCGGCTCTGTTAGGTGATGTTGTAACATGGGAATAACACGAACTGCTCAAGAAAGATTCCCGCGTCACAATGCAGTAAGAGTGGACCCCTTGTTGTTGCCGTACCACCCTCTACAGAAGAAAGTGTGTTTTGCGATTCTTAAGAGTTTTTGCAGATAAGTTTTCGAACATTTTAACCTACTAGTATACGTGACTTGAACACTGAAGTTATGCATAATGTTGTGGGGGAAGCCACAGGCGGTTCGAACTCACGGAATTCGCGTGGTGGAATGAGGCGCAATCCGGCTCGGCCAAAAGGTAACCGTTCGACTAGCCTTCAATTGCCGGGTGTTGTGTGTGCGGAGGTGATCGTGCCGCCACAATGCACACTAAAATAATTGTAGTTTGTTGTACTGCTTTTATTTTTGAGCTGACAGTGTTATGCCCATCGGTTTAAAGGTTCATTTTCCTAGTTGGTAGTAGTGTGTGTAATATATTTCATGCCATCAACTAAAGAACCGGAAAACGAACACACTGAATGTATCTTCTGTGACGGAAAATTCTTCAAAGATCAATGAGGTGAAATTTCTATTCAATGCTTCAGATTTTCTCTGTGGGCTTACCTTGACTGTACCGGAGCAGAGAAAGACGATTATGTCTGCGACTTATCTAAATAGACTCGAAGCAGAAATGATTTGAACATAGTCTTAAAAATATGGTTCATAGTTAAAAATAACTATTATGAAATATAGTCAGTTTTTCAAGGTTTAAACCACCTATTCCAAAGTGCCCGACTATCCCATATTATACTCCATTCGTAACTTTTTTTTAATAATTTTTTTTTTTCTGTAACTACAAAATTAGTAGTGTTTTTCTTTACAGGTGGCATTTCATTACAATTAGTTATAGTATGTACTCATGATGATTTTGAGGATGTTATTCAAAAACCTGTTTAGTTAGAAATGTAAATGATATTCCATAATACCCTCCTCTCCTCTACCACACACACACACACACATTTGCTTACAAGTAATTTAATTTCCTATTCATACAATTTGAATAGGGGACCATCTTCATATATAATTCGGCATCAACTTCTTTTTTTTTTAATGGAAACACCCTATTTTGTGTTAATTAAATGAAAAAAAAACTTTCAAATTACCCTAAACATATTTTCTCAAATTTTCTGCAATAATTTCCGGAGAAAATCTGAATTCTTTTTTGCGCAATTTTAAGGTATTATCTTCAAATTGAGAAAAATATATTTTCCATTTTCAAATTTTTCGACTTACATCAACTTTTCTCGCAGAGAATTTAAAGAAATTTTATTTAGAAGGAAAATAATGTTTCTATTCTTAAAATTTTTGCAATGAGAATATAAAATGTGATAATATTTATCATTTCATTTAATTTCAAATCGACAGTTCAAAATATCTGAATGTTCAAAAGGATTAAGACAATACATTATTATTGCATAAGAAACAAATTTTTACTGATATCTTTCAAGGCAATTTTTATTTTTTGAGAAATTTAATATTTAAAATAATTACTTTTATAATTTGCGTTAGTTTTTATTTACATTACGAATCGAAATTATTAATTTAAAAGTATAGTTTCAGTTAAATTGAAGTAACAAAGCACCTTACGTTTCATTTATTTAAGATAAAAAACTTTTCTTTTTATAATTTACGTGACGGTGTTTTAATCAGCCGACCTTTAAGCGTTCTGTATTATAAAATTAGTATTAAAATTGTTAGCACAATGTTACAGAATGCAATATTGTTTCTATACTGTTCTAATAAATCATTGAATATTTTAGAGTTTCATTAATATATTGAGATTTTCCATCAGAATATAGCTTTAGTTATGATATTACTGATCTTTAAGTAGTAAGACAGTGGTATTTCTCTAAATGAGCTTACGTTTCTTGTAAAACTTTCGCACATACATATGAACACTCTCTAATTTATATTGAAATTGTTATTGAATATTTGAAGGTTCCCTCAGAAAAGTGAAATGTTGCTAAAAACATTGCCAAGAATGTGAGGCTGTCCTCTGCTCACCTGGCCAATAAGAACATGAAAGTTATTTAGCAACAGCCGAAGCTGAAGGATAATTTTCTGTAAAATAAGGAAATAAGGAGAGATTTTCATGTAATTATAGATAATTTCCATGCAATTAACATACAAAATTGAGTCTTAAATATTATTTCTAAAAAGGATTTTGAAGATTATTTCTTAAAAAGAAATTGGTCTAAATGATTTTATAAAGTATCTGCGAACCGAAATTAAGCACCATCAAACTTTACAAATCTACGATTTATTTACTTCAAAAAAAATTTTTTTTTTTTTTAAACTTCTAACGTTTACTATTTTTATTCAAAACCATTCTACTTACATTATACAGATAAACATGCATTTTAAAGATCACTTTCGAAAATTACCACTTTATCGGTCTCTTAACTGAACAAAATAAGACATTTTAATTTATATCTAATCAATTACTTAAAATATTCGAAATTTTGCACAGCCATATAAAATTATTTTCTGCATCTATTCCCGGCGAAATTTGGCTAAGTCGCTATTCATACTTTTTTCCAATATTAATTTAATAATTCATAATATTTCATTAAAAATTATAATAGTAAATTGTTCTTGGGCTGTTTAGTTCTAATAGTACGAATAAAAATCAGCTTCTTAATATCAATATTAAATGAGATATGAAATAAAATATGAAAAAATATTTTAACACGGAGGGAAATTTAGGAAGCTCATAATAACTCATTCATTTTTAATTCGAATGTTTTGAAAAATTGCTATCCGGGGTTAAAATGCGCTAAATTTTTTGAAATATGATTTGGAATTTAGGTGCTGTCATTGGAAAAAACAAAGTTGATGCATATTTAACTATGAAGGGGGCCTCTTAAGCAAACTTTATGTATAGCAAATTAAAGTGTATGTTATTCGTAGACGATTGGCATTCGTAACTTTACAGTTCGACGAGCGACGACAGAATAAAGTACAAGTGGGCTTTTTTTTTTTCCCGGGGCAGTATACCAGTATATTTGGGAAAAAAAAAACTGCGTACGCCCCAGCCCCCCCCCCCCTCCAAAAAAAGCTAAATTTTCATCGAAGAAGTACTGTATTACAATAACGATACCAACTTATAATTTTCCCTTCAACTTAAAATTATTTTCAACTTATAATTATCCCTTCTAAAACTCGTTTACTAAACAATTCACATAACAATTAACATTTTTGGTTAATTACTGGGCACCCTATATATATACAGGGTTGTCCAAATTAAACTTCCCCAACTCAGAGGCCTGTGCAGGATGTTGTATGGGTCATAATGTGATGAAACTTTGGAAACAGACACTTCAGATCACGCGCTCGTGATTTATTAAAAAAAAAAAAAAAATTAGTAGTACAAGAAATTTCCGATAGGTGACGCTGTAAAACTCGTAATTTGCATAGTGCAACAACGTGATTTGCAGAAATAAAGCTTCTGCGCAACGTATACAAAAGACGAGCCCTACAAAAGTGGAAGAAGGCCTTGCACAGCAGTTGTTTCCAGCTCGCTGATGCACAATGGCGACTTTGAAAGACAAAGCTCTGTTAGTGAAACTTTTCTACCAGGATGACGAGAACTCCTGTGCTGCGAGCATTCCGTCGGCTGAAGAACTTACACCGAGGACCAATGATACCACGCGCTTTACGAGACATGATGAAGAAGTTCGAAAGAACCGGGCAGCTGGGAATTTTATCAGGTAGAGGACGACATGTTATGGATTCTGGACGCGTACAAGACGTTGCTTTGGCGGTCGTGGACGCCACTAGCGAATCGCCACATGGTGTTGTCAGTGTGTCAACTGTTTCTCTTTGCTGTTGATATGCCCTATTTGACCACGGCACACATATAGAACATCTGTAGAACGTCTTGTTGGTCTGCAGCGCCATCTATTGGCAACTTCTTGTACTAATATTTTTTTGAATAAATCACGAGCGCGTGATCTGAAGTGTCTGTTTTCAAAATTTCATCATATTATGACCCATACAACATCCTGTACAGGCCTCTGAGTTGGGGATGTTTAATTTGGACAACCCTGTATATATATAGTAACAATCAGGCGACAAAATTGTGTCCATGTTTACGATTTTGGCGACGATTGGTTCCGATGTGGTGAGATCCCTATATATGTATATAATAATTATAATAATAATAATTTAGTTTAAATTGATTCAAGCTATGATGTTAAAATTAATTTTATCTTATTATTTAACTAATTAACTAATATGCCATAAAATGAATGAAAGAAAGATAAAAATACTTCTTCCCGTCTCGGGAAATCGGACGAGCTATCTCAGGATCTCCAACATAACGGGTTTTCCGATCGCGTTACGATTGTCGAACTGCCGTTCATCAAAACAGTACGCAAGTAGCATACGCTGATTTTCAAATGTTTAGAACGTGATTTCTTGAGAATGCCTGAATGTTGGGTTCTACATTTTGCATCAGTGATTGCATGTCTTACGGGCTGCATCGGGGCCATCGTGATTCTACCGGGCCTGCTTGTCGATCCGATGAGTCATCCAAAGAGGCCTACGGATGTTCACTTATTGGTTCCAACACTTACATACGTCATCGAACGGCCGAATCTAACCAATGAGTAAACGTACGTAGGCCTCTTTCGGAGTGCCCAAGCAGGCCCGGTAGAATCAGCATGGCTCCTGCTACATTTGCACAAAATTTCATTCAAATCGGTGATGTCAAGGTCGCGCCCTCTCCTTGTCATTTCAGACTATAATCGCGCTTCAGTTTTTTGCAGTTGTAAACTACCTACATTGTTTCTACGTTGAGGAAAATCGCAATCATCAACTAAAGTATGGTGTTTCTTAATTTATCTATTAACTTAAAAGTGAAGCTAAGCAGCTTTCATGATTATCGTTTGCCTATCTGTACTACAACTGCCGTAGATAGTCATTGACTGTCACGAAATTTATGTATGTGTTAGGAATTTTCGAGATTATCTGCTCTTATGAGGTTTAATTTTGCCTAATATTCGTATTCTAAGCGTCAAATAACTACATTTTGCATGTTGTTGCATACAAGTGGGTTAACTAGAAAGCGAGACAGGGACCTTTAAGTTTCCCGTAGGATAACATAGGGTGTGGCAGTTTCTCTCCATATATTGGCGATATCTTTTTGCTAGATTCAGTTTTAGAGACTTATTTTTGGCGTCAAATTCGGTGATATTTAGTCAAAAATAGGGATGGACGCGAGACAAAAAATAAGCATCGCGCCTAAAAGCTTTGTCTCGTCTCGCAAAAATCCCTATATCGTAATGTTAAAAATGTGTGTCTCGTCTCGCAAAAAAGCTGTAAATCTCTGTCTCGTCTCGCAAAAAAGTCGTCTCGCGTCCATCCCTAGTCAAAAAGTCGCCAAGTTTCGTGACATTTTTTTCGCGATTTTATTAAAGCAGCTTGTAATGTTTGTTTTCTCGCAAAGATTAGTATGATGCAATCGATTTATGTGACAAATGAGCAATGCACCCGAAGTAGAAGTGTCTCAAAATTACTATAAATCTCGCCAAAAGATATAAACACAAGGGGCAGGTCAACCACTCAGTCACTTTTGAATTCTCTGTTGTAGAGAACGCTGAGTGAGAGCCATACCTCTGCACTCTTGATTTGAACTTTCAGAAGCATTGTTACCCTGGTTGTTTTAAGAAGCTGTATTTTGAAATCTGTTTGTGAATTTTATATTTTTGTGTGCTGTGGAGCAGCTAAAAGTTCTGCTTGAGGATTTTACCGAATATTTAGTCTAGTCCCAAACAGCACATAAGTTTAAATCAAGCTTGACATTTCCTTGAATTTGACGTATTAATACAAGCTTGACTTTAGCTTGATTTTAGCTTTCGAAAGTGTGCAGTGATGGCGCCATCTGTGAAAGAGAATGGACATTAATTGTCTAGCGTTTCTCAAATTTGCTGAAAGTTCGTAAAAGTTGTGTTTTATTTTATTACGCACAAAACCTGGACATTAGAACACGCAAGGGGAATGAATGAATGGGATAAGCCCCTCTGAAGTGTAACACGAGGGGAGTTTTAGTTTTATTTACATCTAATTAACATTAGTAATTCCATTAACTAATTAATTAGCCCTAAAATAAATTTTAATATAATTAACGCAATTTAGTTTGTTAATATACTTCACTTTATGGGTGGTTCACCATAGAATTAAAAAAAAAAGGATTCTATATTTCCAAATATGGAAATTCTTCAAAATAAAATACAATTATACTACGAAATTGATTTCAAAATCAGTCGTTTGTCTCGATTTTGGCCAGCAGTATTTCTCATGAGTGTTGCGATATTAAAAGTTTTAAAACGTGTGCTGCTGTTAAGTTTATATTATGTTTATTTCCCTATTAGTAGAGTCTCTAAATCACACATTATTTTAATTTTGATGCATCCCATGGAAAAATAAAAAAAAAACTAATAACACATCGCCCACTTATCAATCTGGCCAGAAAACGGCGTGATAAGTCACTTCAAACTTTAGTCATAGCTACTCGAGGCTTAGTGGCGGAACGGATAGCATGCTCACCTCCCAAACGAAAGGTCCCGGGTTCTATTCTAGCCCCGGACACTGGATGGAAACAGATTAAATGAAATTGAAGTTTCAGCGTAGAGGCGAAAATGCGTGATAAAATATGTGGGGCGAGTTCGGCGCCCCGTGTATTTGGGAAAATTTTTTAAGCTTGCTATGTCAAGCTTGATTCAAGCTTGAAATGTCAAGCTTAATGCAAGCTGGGGAAGTGTAAACTAGAACACTTGATTCAAGCTTGCATTAAGCTTACACGCTTGAAATTTTCAAGCTTAATTCAAGTTTATTGACTTGATAAATCAAGCTTGCTGCAAGTTTGCTGTGCTGTCTGGGGTCGCCCTCAAACACTGACTGTCATAGATTGAAATACTGCCTGTGAATTCGCATTAACTGTGCATTTTTTCATTAAGATTGTTCTCCGAGTTTTTAGAACCAATAAAATTAGTGTTTCATCCTGAAAATTCGAGAGGGGTGGGAATCAAGATCAGATTAAGCAACTTGTACAGAGAACGAAAAATTAAGCGTCAAACTGATTCATTTTGAAAACAACATATTAAGTTTGGAAAAGTAGAAAAATGAAAAAAATAATTAAGTATATTTTCTTTCATTTTTTAAAATACATAATTAATTTAAGCAACAAATTAATAACATTAAAAAAAGGGGGAATTGAATCACATACCCTGCAAAATATTCATCCTACAAGTATTATCGTAGAGGACCCGGTTATCCGTGCATTGACTAAACTCAACACACTTCAACCCTAACTAATTCCTTATTACCTATTAGATGAGACAGATAAGCTGGCTGTTTAAACAGGCGACTTGTTTCAAGAGATCACACAAAGATAATGGAGGGGGAGAAGACATTTTTCATACCGCAATGTAGAATAAAATTTTGAATGTGCTATATAGTTGTAAGCTATATGTGTAATGTGAAATCAAACATATAATTTATGTTACTCATAATAAAATTTTTGTTAAAGATCAATTCGCTGGAAATGGCCTTCACTTGTGGAGCGAAATTAGCAAAGAGCGTTCTCATCAGCTTTAACTTTGTATTCTGGGTAAGTTGTCATTTTACTTGTAGTTCTTAGGTAACAAAGGTTTCTAAATCAGAGTCGTTGCTAAGCGTCATGAGCGCCCCTGGCAATATCTGAATTTTGCGCCCCTAAGACTGTTTTCTTATTTACAATTATGCGGGGAAAAGCCTGCAAAGTGCGCCCTAATGAGACTCACGCACCCCGAAGCTACCCATCTGGCCAGCCCCTAGCTAGGCATTGTTCTAAGTGTCTCAAATTCATTTACTGAAATAAATTTGGTTACGTTAATTACACGAGTTAAATGGATGGCCTGTAGTTAACTCGCATAAAAAGAATCGAGCTCGTAGGGATCTTTCCCTCATAGGGGCACCTGATTCTTGTAAATTTTAGTTGTAACGATACTTGAAGCTTAACCTCTTACGACCTGCAGTGCACAATCAGGTACCTTTATAAACTCCTCAGTCCTATGTATCACAGGTGATACAAATAATCGTGCGGGCTTTAAAATTTTGAATAAAATAATTTTAACTCACGTGAATGTAAAAATTCAAAACAAATATTTTTACTCTCACAAAGATTTTATTTTTGTTTGTTGTTACACAAAAAGATATTTGAATTTCAGTGAAATTTCCCATCCCCCCCCCCAAATTTGCGTTAAGATGACGAGTAGTTGACCATTTAAGTACGCTTAGTTTTCATTTTTTAGTGGATAAGTTGAGACGTCATGCAAAAACTCGTCAAAGTAAATTCAGAGATTCAAAGAGATGTCAAATTCGATTTTGTCCGTCAAAATCTAAATACTGAAAATTTTCACTATCACTATACTTCACTTTACTTCATACAAGGAAGTAATAATTTCAGATAGCAGAATAATAACTGCACACTGGCAGACAACTATCGGTCCTGGATGTCCCATAAAACGTTTTTTGATGACGTCTGTTGAACTTCACATTTTCTTCTTCAGATTTCAGGTTGCGCCCTGATTGCCTTGGGAGTCTACAACTTGCTAGCAGACCAGAAAACGACTCTCTTTGTTCTGTTCAGAAATGAGGAGAGCTACGCCGACCTGCAATTCCTCTCGTACGGTTTCATTGCTATAGGGAGCCTGGTGTTCATAGTGGGTTTCTTTGGATGCTTTGGCGCTATCAGGGAGCACAAGACCACGATTGTTGCGGTAAGTCCTCGTCTATATTCATACTCTATTCGAAACTGAAGACTGGAATACGCCACGTAACTGGTAAAGCTGCAAGCGGCAAACTGTTTTGAAAACCGTACTGCTTATCGTGTAGAAGGCTAACCAAAAATTTCGGGGGGCACCAAGAGGTGAAAAAGGCTAAATTTTTCACAAAAAGGCTTCATTATTATTGTTTTGTTAACAAAATTTTAAATTTCGGGGTCGGTACGGCCTTGGATCAGTTTTTATCATTTTTCTCCTGATAACAGGCGGGGGTTCAGCTTTAGGCTAAATGGAAGTTGAAGCTATTTTCTGCTGAAAAATACCATGTGCAGGGAAAGTACAGTGCCACCTACAGCGCATTTCAATTGCAAGTCAATAAGAACCAGTATTCTGTGTCCGTAAACAATAAACTTGTTGCAGTTTCTTTCGGATGAAACCCATACGTTTTTTTGAGTTCTACTTATGGGTAAAAGCAGAACCGGAGTGCGACTAAATCGCTTTTCCTTTAAGATAGAAGATGGAGTGGCGTGTAATGTGCTCAGAAATCGTTTTCCGCTATCCTTTAGAAAAGCTCCGTTCACACTACAACTTTCGTGACGCTATGACGCTTCCGTTACAACCAAAATAAGATTTTTCCAAATTTATGTTGTAACTAAGCAATACCGGTAAGCTCAGCCAATCAGAATGATATAAAAGCAAAGGTATCCTCTCACAAAATGGCGGGCAAGAAGTTCCAAGATCGAGACGAAGTATAAATAAATCGAATAACATAAGATCGATTTAACTGCAGAGTATTACATTATGAAAACAAACAATTCATTTTCTCTGAACAATAGATTCTTTGTACCGGATTCTTCTAAGAAATATTTAAATCAATTGATTTAGCGGGAATAAGACTAATACTATTCCAAAATTAGCATAAATTAGACATAAATGTTTTTGAGTTTCCATAAGTAATATTTTACAAGAAGTGTGTTCGGAAAATTTACTAAAAATACTTTTAATCGTGAGATTTCAATACTACAACTTTTCTGTTTATTAATAAGTCTAATAAATGGCGAAACCAATTTTTTTTTCTTTTTAGGATCGTGTTTTACAAATAAAGACTATTTCAGTCAGTTTGAAATGTAATTATTATCGTCTTTCTTAAAGCTTAGTTTTATTTAAAGAACTCAGAATATCTAAAGGAAAATATTACATATCAATATAGAAATTTATTTATAATAATTTAAAGTTCAACACCAATACTTAAAAAATTTTAAGCTCTCATCATTTATTATTATTTTTTTAATATTCAAAGTAAATGAAAGTAATAAATTACATAAAACTGTGGGTTTTTTCAATTATTGAATTTGAATTTGAAAGAGCTCAAGTTTTTCAAATAAATTTTTTGTTTCTAATTTATTGCTCTTTAAAAGAACATTCTAAAAATTCTTGTCATCAGTTTTTCAACTAAAATGTATTTCGCATAACTTAAGGCATGGTATGAGAAATTTCTTGCACATTAATCAAAACTGTACAAATCAAAAGTTATTTATGTCAAAGTTTAATGTTTAAAAGAGCTTCGAAAATAGCAATACAAAATTCTTGAACCTGAGAAATGTATTTTATATTTTTTTATGTCAAATTAAATGCATTTTTTTTAGTTTTTAAATTTTGTTATAAAACTATTTTTAATATTTTTATCAAAAATACTTACTTTTTTACTATACATATATTAGTTTTTAACCTTATTCTTTCGCTTCACGCAGCGGTAATAGATAGCGATGCAAAGCTGTACGTTGTTAGTGACTTTCAAATCTAAACAGTGTACCAACGACATTTACTGCAGTTATGTCAATAACGACGGTAAGTGTGAATGGAGTTTTATAAGAGGTGTTCGAGCACTTGCAAATAGAAGGGCAAAGGAAATCAGTAGTTAAGGATATTATTGTAGCGGAATCAATCACTGCATTGAGTTTCGGTCTAATTTCAAGCTGTTTTTTATGGTTTCAAATTAGACCTGGAATGAGGCTCTTATGGGAGCCAACAGTCTATGGGTTCCAGCTATTCAAACATAATGGACCGATTGAAATTGAAACTTCAATTCCTTTTTACTTAGGAGAACTATAGTTTTTTCCTTCAAATGTAGGAAGAACTGATTAAGTTTCTTGGACCCAAATTCAATTTAAAAAGTGAAATACAAGAATTAAATAAGACGCAGTCTATTTACTCAATCACTTTGCGATTTTTTTTTTAGACTGGAATTTTCATATGTCTGCACATTTTAATAATTATTTTTCCTTTGCTTAAAAAATATGAATTTATTGTAATGATGCATTAATTTGTTTCAAGAATTCTCTTGGACGAAATTTCTTTCATTTTCATAAAAAAAAAATTTTAAAATTTTTTTGCTAATTCTAAAACTATTTGAATTTAACTGTCTGGCTATTAATTTTATTTAATACTAACATTTTTGGGCTTGCTAAAGATTCCATTTAGAATTGCTAAATGAATACAAAATGAATGCAATCAAATATATACATACAAATGGACCTGAATACAATCGTATGAAAAATGCAATTAATTTATATAATTGAAATTCTTCGCTAATTATGTACTCTCATCATTTGTTCCTTCTCACCTTTCAGTATTTCATCTTTCTTTTCATCATCCTTGTATCCGAGCTAACATTGGGTGTTCTAGCCGTGTTCTACCAAAACAAAGTAAGTTAATTCACGTCTCTATTTTACTTTCAATAACATCCTAACGAATTTGTAAATTGAGAAATACTTTTTGGCTATTTTTTAAAGAGATGTTTAAAACACTTAAGCCAGGGACCAATTTCTCTGATAACACCGTGACCATAATATGAAGTCCAGAGTCGGAGCGAAACCATCATGATTCTTCGGAGGGAAAAATTTGAAATGCCGAATCAAATCTAGAAATTTCCCAGCTAGTCTCAATCAAGATCTATTGATGTAACCAAAACATTTCCCTCTAATTTTTTTAAAACTCATACTATATATATATATATATATATATATATGCAAAAAACTATGTACACAATAAATTTTGACTGTTGCAGTGTATTACAAGCTGCCTTTTATTTTCCGTTGTGATCTTTAAAGTCATGCATATTTTTTAGACCGTATAAGTAAAGATACTTATCAATGATTCTTATATAATTCATATATGTGCGATCATGAATGCAGAAATTACATAAAACTGCCTTTATACACACATACATATAAATAAATATATAGGTACAGGAATCTAAAATGTTTGAATGATTAATCAGAATTTATTTGTTTGGTGAGGGCTAAAGGAAGCAAAAAATCTCTTCAAAAACGTTTTATTTCCTTCGAAAAAATGAAATTTAATAAAATAAAATAAGTTAACTTATTACATTAGTGTCTCTGGGAAGTATCCCTAACCCATTGAATGCGACGGATATTGACGAAATATGTGGTCTAAATAAGATCCTAATTTTTAGATCACTCTACTGCAGTATGATTGAAAAACCATAAATACAGTTTTCTGTAAAATCTCATTTTAATCAATGGCAAACTCAAGTTTACAGTTGCCATCAAGGATACAAATGCCAGTAGAAATTTTGTCTGTGAGTGAGTGCTATCTGGTGACGTGTAAACCATAACTGTGTGGGGGAAATACTCTATTTAATTTTAACTTTTTTTTCTTTTTTTATTAGGGATGGATCTTTTGTATGTTGTAGCGTAGTGTGTTGTAGAATTGCCATAAACAGAAAAAATATTATGTGAAAAATTTGGATGTAGATCCTATGTGATGTAGATCGCATGTTTAATATTTTCTATAACTTGTTATTCATTCTATGTAAAATAAAGCATATTAACTTTTATTACGTATTGATTTCTGTTCTCATTTTTCCTTACTTCGGCTTTCAAAATTTGTATTTTGCTTTTACCCGCATGCAATAGCCTTTAATAATGTATTTATTTTAGTCTGGCCAACACCTCCTGGGCTAAAAATATATTTTCTTACGTCAGATTGTAAATCGTAGCGTATTTCTCATCTGCCACTGTTGGCTATTATTTTGGCATACTTTATTTCAATTATTTTTATGCTATGCACCTACTTTCAAAATTATCCAATCACTGCTTGATTAATTTAATTTCATTTGTCTAAATTTAGTGTAACTCTGTAATTGGCGCTTGTTAGTATCTAATATTTTAAACTTATACCATGATTTTACACCAATTCCAGCACAGAAGATTTTGAAAAGGCACTCGCAAAGACAGCAAAAGCACTGTGAAAGGAATTCACAAATTTTTTCTGCCATCTTACAAATTAATTTCTGCCGAAGACAAATTTCGAAAATGAAACCACTTTCAAATTCAATAAAATCAATACGCTTATTAAGTATAAAACTAACCCAATTCATAAAAATGGATTTATTGCTTAATAATTTTTATTAATTTTATTAAATCACATTAATTCATACGTTCATACGTTCTGAAACAAAAAGGCTCCCAACATAGCCCCTTTTAGAGACTTCACAGTTTCGATGAAAGATATGCAGTCAGAGAGTTATATGGCTCTTTTTTTTTTTTTTTTTTTTTTTTTTTTTTTTTTTTTTAAAGAGAAGCGAACATTTTACCATTGAAACATACATATTTTTACCCAACTTAAACATAATTAATCCATCTCAAAATCGTGATTTTGCCAACTGGCATATAATTTTGCAATCTCAACATCTCCAGCAACATTGAAGCATTTATCCCATTGTTTCAAGGGCGTCCCAGTTCCAGGTGCACAAAAGTCTTTGGGGTTTCATCCTCACACTTAAATGTCGTCATCATTTGTAAAGAGTTTGGCCTTTTAAGATGTTCTTTCAGTGGACCAATCACATGAACACCGCAATGAAAATTGCTTGGGGCTGTCTAGGCTGGTTATAACTGTAATGGCTCTGCCATCTGTCGCCATTCTTTGGGTACCTTTGTTACTTCCTTACACTATGCCATTTGCATTTGTGACTTACTTAATGACTTATGTGAGACCTTGTATATAGTGACTATGAATTAGTAGAGATAATTAACTTTCGTTTAAAAAAATTTTAACGTATAATGAAATCAACTTTATGTAATTGTAGTTGAAACATACATTTTTACTTTTTATTAACAAAGACTAAAAAAGATAAGTTATATCTTTTGCGAGAGAACAATATTAAGTTTGGAACGGAACTATTGTTTAACTCATACAAGTGAGCCTCACCAGGGTTGCCAATTTAGTCAATTTTTGGCTAGATCTAGTCATTTTTGTGGCTAGATATGTCAATTTAGCCACTTTGTGGCTAGATATGGGCATCTGGCAATACCGAAATATTTTGTAAATCGGAAATGAAAGGTCCAAATGACTCAAAAAACAGTTGCAGACAAGCATATATCAGCAGCACAAGCACTTTGAAGTAAACGCCAACGAAAATTTATTTTTTCTCTCAGCTTGAAAACATTTTTAACCATTTCTGGCCACTTTTAATTTGATTTCAGCCACTTTTTCTCCGGCAGAGTTGGCAACACTGATCCTCACAGTTGAAAAAAATTTGAGAAACAATGTCATATATATTTGCAAAGAAATAAAATTGAAAGAAATGAAAAAATAAAAGATTAACAGTCGTATTCACGAAACGGCTAGTAACAGCCTGATCATGAAACTAACGTTTGATCATTACATGCTGATAACTCACCGGTAACCACAGAACGATATTCGCCAACTATTTAAAACCATTGGTTTCCTGACCAGCGTTTAACCACCAATAAACTTGTACTTGTGCATTCTGCTTTGTAAGTTCGTCTGTGATTGATCAGAATAATAGCAAGTTCCAATTTGGCAACAATTACAAAACTCCCCCAAAAAAATGTCAGTGCCAATTAAGTTGGCAACACCTGTCCTTTATTTAATATAATAATAATATAATAATATCCATACAGTGTTGCCAGTTAAGTTCTGGAATGCTCCGGTCGCATAAAATCTCAACGCCATTAGGATTTTTTCTGTGGGTAGTACAGCATTGTTTCTATTTGTTCGTGACGATATCTGTCATCAAGTAGACTAATCAACATTTCCACTGTCTCTTTGTTTAAGCGGTATCTACTCCGAAAATCTATATCGACCAAATTATCTAAATCATTATTTCTATTTTCATATACAAGTCTAGGGCGCCTCTCAACAGATTCTAAAATTTCAATATTTTCTATGCTTTGCACAACTGCGTAATCCGCCATGTTTGTATACAAATACACAGTTTAGAGCCTTACAGCGCATGCGTCGAATGTAACAGGCCAGTAATCACCCGAATTCGGCTGATTACATTTGTCTGTTAAAATCCAGATGTTGCCAGCAGATTTGGCCTTGTGAATACCATTTTATTAACCATCCGATTCTATGGTAATCCGGCTGTTACCAGCTGGTAGAAAGTTTCGTGAATACGGGTTTTAAAGAAATTGGACCAATTGTAATCTGTCCTTTTACAACGGGAAAAAAAAAGTTTGTCGGTCTCTTGAAGATTACAAGAGCGCTATTTAGTCAAGTTGACACTTAGGTATTTCCTTTGAAGAGGCGCTATTAATCATGCCTTTTTTAATTACAGAGTGAAGAAACCATGGAAGATTCCCTAAAATTTGCCCTGAAGAATCATTACGGCGTGGATGCTCAGACGACAAAAGCAATAGACCTCGCCCAAAACAAAGTAACGGAAACCTTTCTCTCTCATTGGAAAATTATTCTTTTTGAAATTACTTATGACAGTAATCTATGGAGTTCTTGAGTTAAAGTGTTACAAATAGTCTAGGCACTACTTGTTTGCGGAGTAATACCTCGACTTACGTGTACCCGGAGTTAACGCGTTTTTTGAATCTCTTCGATTCGTCTTTTTTTTTTTACTTCCAAAATAACTTTGGTTTAGGATTTTAATAACATAATTTGTTATACGCATGTATTTCCTATGATTTTTCTAAATTACTGATTCCTTTAGTCTCCGACCTCAATTAAAATTAATTTATATGTATTCATTTATATGCGAATTTATATCCCGACTTAACGCGATTATCGCCCGGTCGCGCCTATCGCGTAAGTTCGGGGTATTACTGTGGTTAAAAACTTGTTAAAAATTGAACTGCTTCTTTGAGAAACCCGGCCTTAAGTCAGCTGATAGCCATTTGCAGAAATATTTTTTTAAAAAGTTTTTAGAATCACAGGGTTTCTCAGCAAAACAATAACTTCGGGCGATTCTGCAGAGCAGAGATATATGTAAGCGGCCTGACTGGAAGGTTTTTTTTTATCTATGCGTCTACTCACAGATAATAGGATTTTCGCGTAAACTCTTTTTCATCAAAATAGTCACCTGATGGGGTTTCTCAAACAAGCGGTTCAATTTATTTGTTTGAATATAATGTAAAAACAACATGACTTTCCTGTACTCCTAATATATTAATAGACATATATACAGGGTGTTCCATAAACACTGACCTAGGCTTTTATTCCTTTAATTTGCATCATAGACATTACAATAAATTACAAAATTGCGTGAAAAAAAAGGGCAGAATTTTATGTTATCAATTAAAATTTGCAGGGCATTAAATAAATACAAAATTTAAATTTTTGTACGGTCCCCGACAAAAGATAGGTCTCTGTTTCTGGGACACCTTGTGTATATTTGTACGTATAAAGTTATTTTTTTAGTCTTGAGCTCATCTTTAACATATACGATTTTGCAAGAACACAGCGATGAAATTGTTCAGTCTGGCTACTTCAATTGTTCAGTCTTGCTTCATTGATTTCTGAATGCCCCTCTGGGCACTCGATGCAACGCAGTAAACACTGGGTACTGAAAGGGAAACCTTTACCAATACAAAAAAGAAATAACACTCACGCAATTAAGAAATTTTAAGCTTTAAATTAAACAATGATATTTCTTATTAGATGATAATTTATAGCTCAAATTAAAAAAAAATGTAAGACTTGTTTGATTTTTCTAACAGTAATAGTGGAAACAATAATGGCTGCAATTTCCCTACAAGATGAATTGTGACAGTTTCCACAGGTTCCTGTTGCAATAAGGTTAACTAAATTATGGAATACTTTTCTAATTCTTGAGCAATTAAATAATAGGAAAAATATCTATAGTCCCACTGTACCCCCGTTTCCTTTACCACATCGAAAATAGTGTATTGAGCCCTCAGTAGTTCTTTTAGAGAAAAATAATTTCAATAGAATTGTGATCTATGTGGCAGCTGTTTAAAATGTTTTTTTTTTCTTTTAGGAGATAGGTTCATCTACTTTATTAACGACGTTAATTTATTTGACAAAAAAAAAATACTATATGCCAGAAAAAGTACAGAATTTTCTTTGTCGAATATTATGTATATGTGGCGTTTACAGGTCGTTAACTGGTGACGTGGTGACCACGGAGAGATACTACCAGGAGTGGACACTCTCCATAGCTGCTTGCTGGGATTCGTGGAACCCAAAGTATGGTTCAAATATCTAAACAATTGAAATCGAGTAACGTGCAGCGATCGCCGCGGTTAAAGAATAAACATTTTCCGCGCTGACTACCCCCCCTCCTAAAGTGTCCCCTCCTAAAAGTTAAACTTCGTGCTGGTGGCAAACAAAATAAATTCTCATACATTACTCTATAAGGACAGTCATTACCAAAAATACTTTTGCATCAGCTTGCTCCCTTCCTCGGCATGATGCAACAGCAAAGTTTCCTATATGTGCCCACTGTTGTCCGAAACCAAGGAGAGTGTGGATGCCGAGGCCATAGCAAGAACGTTCTAAGATCTATGCCAGTAAGCAAACAATGGGCGTAGAAGGAGGCAGTGGCAGCTCGTGATTTATTTAAATCGTGATTTATTTAAATGCGCGTTGTAATCTGCGCGTCTAATATGCTAACTTGATCCACGGAGAAAGGCATTTTAAAAAATATTTTTGGTGCATTTAGGGAACCAAATTTTATATTTAGGGCACCAAAAAAGTGGTCCGTGTATACTTTAGATAGACGGAAAATAACATAAATAGCATTATTTTAAGTAATTTTTTAATGCATGTATTTAAATAGCATATAATTGCATTTTCAAAAAATAAAGGCTAGAAGAACTATGCTATATAATTGGATGAAGGAATGGATAGGAAGAGGGTATGTTGTATAATATTAGAGGGTGGCACCAGGTCTCTTTGGTGTCTAATGGCGAGCCACCATATGATGACCTTTGGTGAATACCGCTGTAAGTGAAACAGTAAATATTATAGAGTTGAAAAGTGTTACCATCGTAATCGCATAACTTATAGTCGATGATTTCGTCAACAGCTGTCTTTCTTTTCTTTTTGGAATTCCAGTTCAATTGCTGCGGCATCGCGAGCTCATCCGAGTACATGGACAGCGCATGGAGTAAGAACGAAGGCAGCGGGAAAACGGTAGCGCCATCCTGCTGCACCCGGAAACATTCGGAGCATTCCGAGGAGAACTTCAGTTATATCAACGAAAGATTATGCCAGATAGAGACACAGAATGAGAAGTTTCGGCACCAACAGGTAAAAGAGCGCTGGCCTCTGAGCAGGCTCTCCCTGTCACGTACTTCTTGGAGTATGCTGATTCCTTTGCATGTTTACGGAAAGATAACTTTTAGGTGTTTTTTTTTAACTAACTAACCAATAAAAATACTAAGAAGTATAATTAAAAAAAAAAGAAAAGAAAACCGTCTTCAAATTACTTTACCAACGAAAAATTATTCCCATCCTAACTTAGTAAGGTTTGGCAAATTCTCACCAAATATACCAGATATCGCCAAGCTGGGCCTGGGAATTTATTTTTTGACGCCAAAAGTGGCCAACTTTGGCGACTTTTGACACTAAGACCAGCTTTGTTACTAGCAACACCCTTTAAGTAAAAGTTTAAAAATTCGGCTTTTACCAATTTTCGGAATGATAATATCAGCAGAATGTGACCAAATTAATATGCGACCATCCTGACAATCCTTTTTCCAATAGAAAAAGAATTTTTCAAATCGGTCCGCGTGGTAAAACATGAAAAATATACGTGTACATACACAAAAAATATACGCGTTGAACAGAGTAATTACTCCTTTTTTGAAGTCGGTAATAAAAGAAACTATTATAAAATTACAGCGTCAAGTTTACCATTTTAACAGCTTCGTTTCCTAATAATGTTTTAAAAAAACATAGTTTTTTATAAACAATTCTGCATTCACATCATTTGTAAAAATTCAAATCCGTTTTTAAAAATGTTAAAACTATTGCCCATATTACTAGCTGCGTACCCGCTCTTCGACCTGGCTGAAGCAAATATTTTCCTAAAATATGATCGTAACTACACCTACCTTTGACGAAAAAAAAAGTTCAGGCAGTCCCTTCTCTTGAAACTACCACGGGATATATGAAGTATAGTTTACTTAGCTGTAAGACGTCCGTTTAAAACTGATGAACAGAACACTTTTAATTTCACGAAATATTTATTAACGTGGTATATTGTGCTTTAACGTATATTATCCTAACAAATCTACTAATAGTACCTATTTACTTCTACTATATATTACTTATGTTAATACTATCTATCTTCATTTATCCCTTTTTAATGCTTAACTTAAAGAAACATCTTATTTGCCACCAATGGTGCCCTTTTTATTCTTTGGTGCAATTTATACATTAGCATAAACGACAGCCATTTTCCATTATGATTGCCATTAAAACAGCTCTCCATATTGTTTAATGCATAATTCTTGACATATTGACATATTTAGTACCGCAAAATATTTCATCTTGCCGTGGTGGAAAATATCCATTTAAACCAATTTAAATATCTGAATCCTCCATGGTTCAGTCTCGTGCAAAACATCGAACTATGTAATCTCGAGAGGCTAGTTAAAACAATTATGAATTTCTTTCTTTAATTTATTTGTATCGTAATTTTTACGTATGTACAGAATTTTTCAAAATACGTTTGTTTAAATAGAATTCCACTCCTCCTCCCTCCCCCAAATGTATTTATAAGCACTTGACGCCACAGAAGTAGATCTCACTTGCGATTCGAAAATACTGCTGGATAATCCATGGTTGAAAAAACAGAGCTTTTCTTAAATGGAAAGTCATTCAATGCTTTCTGTGGCAACGAAGCATAAAAAGTCGAATCATGACTGACTTCTACTATAATGGCGTGAAAGTTGAGTTGTAAACATTACATGACATTAGAATTCGTAAAAAAATCACCTAATTTATACTTTTTTTTCGTTTTTCTGATAAAAGAGTACGAAATGAATTTTTCATCATTTGTAAAAAAATATCAAAAAGTTATGACAGATAGCGATGATGGCAAAATGCAACAGTTTAAAAATTATTTTAGGAAAAGTTTCGTCAAAAGTGATCTTTAGTTAAAAAATTCTTACAAATCTGCAAAGTACGTTACATATTCAGAAAAAAAAATGCTTTTAAAAGAAAATTTTCTCCTCAATATGAAGATGCAAATGCCGTTTTGCTGAGCGTAATTACCTTCATTATTACGCATTAGGTCAGTGGTCCCCAAACCCCGTGCGGCCGACTGGTACCGGGCCGTTGATCGAATAGTACCGGGCCACCCAAGGAACATTAAATTATTTCCATTTTATTTACTGTGGTGTATTTCTTTCGGGTTTGTGAGACTTTGTGCTAAACTTCTTTGTGGAAACTTCTTGTCTACCAAATTTGGCAATTCTATGGGTAGTCGTATGTCCGCAACGCCGCCGACAGACATACGGACATCTTTTATAATAAGTAGTACAGAAATGCTAATTTAATAACAGCGATTCTTTTCCTTTCTAACAAAGTTGGTTTTATTGGAGTTGGTTAAGATTTGGAGCAAACCTGATGAAATTTCCATGCCATTTCATGTTTTTCAAATTCACGCGATTTTGTTTTATAGCAGAATGCAGGTGAAACTCGCCAAGCATGGTAACGTAAGAACGGTTTTTAACTAATAATTAAAAAGTAATTAAAATTTTAAAATTCTGACTCCGAGGTGCACATTACCGAAGTCCTGGGCTTATTTGTTCAGAGCTCTGAATGCTGTATATTTTTCTGGAGACCGCACACATACAGATTTACAGACATTCAGTTTCATTATTATAGATAGATACATAAGAATGAGAAAAGTAGTACTTGTAACACGTGATATACAAAATTACTGAAAATAACATTTGCAGAAGTCCTAATTAAGGATCATTCCCTGGTCTGTGACAATCTTCTGGAGGCTCACTTAGAAACTGTACAAAATCAAGAAATTTGGTAAATAGGTACGAAAATGATCATTTAATAAAATGACACAAATTAAACGCTAGAAAATAGTGTGTAATACATTTTATTTTACATTTGATATCCTTCTGTCAATGCCTATTCGGTGGCGCTCAAACCAAGGATAAACGCAACGAGGATTTCAAATATAAAATAAAATATATTACAATAGACACAATTTTAGAATTTTTAATTTAAGTCATTTTACTAATTGATCAGTTTCATACCTATTGATCAAATTTCAAGGTTTCATACAAAGTAGTTTCAGAATGAACTGGTCCAGAAGGCCGTTACATATTAGCATAGGGAATGATCCTTCCTGTTAACAAGATGCAGTAAAGCCTGATCTTGAAATTGATTTACACTTAACCTAAAACACTCAGCAAAAAATTGGTTTTCAAAAGATGAAATAATTAAAACTTTGTAAAAATGACACACAAAGTTTATTTTTCTTAGTACGCGCGTTTAGCTCTTCAACTTCTGCTTTCGTAGTAGTAGGGGAGCCCATGATGCTAATTGGGGATTTACTCGAGCGTCGTGAGGATCTATTAGATATTTAGGGTTCACTTAACATCCCCTCTGAATATCTGACGCGCTCGAAAAAACACATTTTTTTTTTCTATTTTCTACCCTTCCGGATGGCCAACCCCACCACACAAGTCAGCAGATGAACATACCTTTTTTTAGATAATAAGAAGAATAAAAAGTCATATAATGTTTCCTTTCAGTGGTGGGGGAAGCGTATACAGACCTTCAAAGATGTAAAAAAAAACCAATTACATGGAGATACTTGAGCGCGTCAGATATTGAAAGCTTAGATCCCCCAGCGTGTCTTTGATACCAAAGGCATGTTCATCTGCTAACTTGCGTGGTGGGGGTGGCCATCCGGAAGGGTAGAAAATAGAAAAAAAAATGTATTTTTTCGAGCGCGTCAGATATTCAGAGGGGATGTTAAGTGAACCCTAAAAATGCTCCCATTCAAAACTGACGTTTCGACTGACGTTTCGGAAGTGACGCAAGCTCGTAGCGAATTTTTGGAAATGATAAAAAAAAAATTGCCATATTGAAATACTCCAGCGTGTCATATTTTTATGCAGAAGGTTTGGCTTGATGTTCCAGTCATGGTAGCCTAAAATTTGACGATTATTTTGAGGGGTATCATTAATCTGACGGCTAGAAAAAAATTATGAATTCTTTTTCAATAACCATAAAATGTGATGAATAAAAGCACGTAAAATTATTTAAATATTTAGACTTTACTTTTTTTAGAAAATAATATAAAAATAAAATACATCTGTTGAAAAAAATTGCTTCAATATTCGTCGTCATCCGAAGAATTATCATACTCCAAATCTAATAATTCAATTGAATCTCCAATATTGTCTCCAGTTTTCGTATCTGTAACAAGAAATCGTTATAACCGTTAACACAATTTTATTTATTTCATTAATAGCATATGTTATCAAAGCATTAAAAAGAAATATACCTAAATCTGAAGTTTCGTCAATAACTGGTGTTATGACAACATCTTCGTATGCATCAGGTAACTGCTTGCCAACAAACCAAGTCATTTCAAATTTTCCATCGACATTTGTCCACCCGTATTCTGTTCGTGACATGCTAATCACAGTTTTATTGTGTGCATTCCTCCACAAGCACACAGTATACTTCGTTCGCAATAAGTGCTGCCGTAGCTCAGATTGGCAAGGAGGCAAGCAACAAGCATTGCAATTACGAACGTTCACTGAGAAGTGCTGCGACGTATCTGACACTTTGTAGGTCTTATGAAAGATTTCTATTCTTGCTAGGTTGACATCAGCTAATTTTTTCTAGCCATGCAAGTGACACATAGAAGATTGTAAAATGTCAAAAGAATCTTCTGTATTATGATCCTCGGAGCCTACATCTGCAAATGTCTTCCGAAAAACATTTGAACCGATAAAAATTTGTAGAGGTTTCTTTCTTTTTTTTTTTTTTTGGCCTCATGTGTAAAGTGCCGGATTGTAATCGCATCCTGTTAGCGCGTATAGAGCTGGTAGCGCTAGCGAAATTGTTGGGCCGAGCTTAGCATAGACAGCAGATACGTTAATATAACAGCGTACATTGTTAACTCAAAAATCCATCGATGTTTTAACCGATGCTTGGAGATGTTCCATATTGGCCAACATGATGGCAACAATATCTGTGTCTGAAGTTCTGATTGTAACTGTGGAATCTTCTTTTATTTGACTTGCCAAAAATACAATTTTTGTATCTGCTGCTTCATGATTAGGACATGAGAGTTCATGGTCGATTGTTCAGGTAACTTTTTTATCGGTAACTGAATATACATAACACATATCATGATTAAGATAAATTGTTTCGTTACTATAATAGTAGTCATCTCCTGATCAGCTCAATGATGAATTAAAAACTTGACAAAAGATACTTTGAATTTGATATTTCTTAATTCTTTCTGAAAATTTGCTGTTCTTGTTTATTGAGGACCAGAGATGTAGAACTCCTTGTCATCTACACTAACTCGATGAGCGTGCTCGTTATCTTTGATCGAGCTATCTTTGCACGCTCTTATCTTCATTGGCGATTTTTATTGCTTTGGCTCGTATTTTTATTACTTCGGCTCGTGGAAATCGGCATATTATATTGTTTTCGTAATTCTTGCATTATTTCCTTCAAAATGAAAAAATTCAACCGCGCTCGAGAATGTGAAGACAGCGTTATTTTTTTGCAACTTTGTAACCCTACCCCTCCCTTACGTTACACTCAAATCGTCAGATTTCCTGACTGTACACTTTTTAGCTAGTAATTAACCCACCTTATCTTAATCTGACGCGCTTCAATATTTCTGAAGATCAATTTTTTTTTTTTTTTTACTAATCTGATGAGCTGCCCTAGACGCACGGCCCTACATAAATGGCTTATATATGGTGGAGGTACTCAACATGATGCAGGGTACTCCCCCACCCCCCCCCACCCCTTATGTTCATCTGCCGCGCTCGAGTAAATCCCTAAAAACACATGACTCCCCTACTATAGTTTATGAAACCTTTTTCCAGCTGATGATGGTTTAACATTTTTCATCCGAAGCGTGCGTACTGAAGTCAACTTTTTGTGTGTTACTTTACTAAGTTTTAATTATTTCACCAGGTTTACACAGTTTAGAAACCCATTTTTCACTTGAAAAATTGCGCCATCCAAGCACTACAATAAAAAAAAATTAAAAATTAAAAATGAAGGAAATAAAAATATTTCACACAGACAGTTGGGCTGTCTGGTAAGACGTTTTCAGTATTTTCGCCCTCTGACAAACAAATGACAGTTTCCCATGAAAGACCTCATGGATGATATTTTGCTCCACACATTCTCAGGAGAGATAGCTGGGGGGGGGGGGAACTTCTTCTTAAACGCATTTCGATTTGGGACCTGCCCTTTTCTTGGTATAACAATGAGTGATAAAGTGCAATTCTGCAATACACTATACATGAAAAATGATTCTGCGGAAAAAACATGGTCTTTGACTTAACATCCATTAACTGATTTTAAGTTTGTTGACTTGCAAAAATTCAATACTGAGTATTAAACTTTTGCAATTCAACAAACCGTATTAAAAATTTTGAAGCAAAAAGGTAATACTTTTATTTTAAAAAATAATAATAACCGTAGTAAGCGTTATTTATCTAATGTGTAGGCCCGTCCACTCTTGTTTTTGTATTATTTACGCGGTATGTCGTGTAGTGACGCAAAACTGATTCCGAGCACCTTTCACACTCTTTAATAGATCTTACTTTTTCAGGGGTGCTTGGCCGATCTGAAAGACTTCCTCCAGCAAGAAAGCACACTCTTCATCGGTATGGCATGCTACATAGCTGCTCTCCAGGTAAATATTTTTTTTCACATCACACTTGCACTGGTTCCATGCACCTATATGTATTGGTTTGCCATAAACAGCGCATATTATATAAATCTTTAACTGCAGTATTTCCCTACGTATTAAATTAAGGCACTTTCTATTATTGTTATTCCGGGACGCCGCCGGAGGGAGGGGGTGCAAAAACTTCTAAAGGTGAATTTATGTATGTGTAGTCATATATTTTACCAGAGCCGCACTTAGGGGGGTGAGAAGGGTGCAACCGCATCCAGCCGCAAAAAGTCAAACTTGTCTATGCATAACCTTGAAAATATTTCAGATCAATCGATATATTTCTCAGTAGTCCAATAGATTCCGTTAGCCAATATCCTTTGTCTTAATATATCTACGTGACTGGATAAAAGTTGGAAATCTTAATTTTCTACTGTTAGCTGCTTTCAAATTAAAGATCTGCATCGCAGTTCTACAAAGACTGGCTTCGACTTCCCCGTTTATTAATACAACACCTTATGTATAATACAGTGCAGTCAAATGATAGATGAACACATTTCTGCGTAAAATTAGGCATGTGGCGTACTGAAACCAAAGGCGCACCAACGGAGGGGGCTATGGGGGCTAAAGCCTCCCCCATTCCTAAAGGTGGAGAGTTACAAGTGAAAAGCTTTTAAAAGTAGAAAATTGTCACTTAATTAGTTAAAATAATATATGTTTTAAATTTGTCGTCAAATTATTTCTGTAATACCCCCCCCCCTCCGAAAAGAAAAGTTGGTTTTTAATAAGTACTTACTGCCAGTATATGAAATACAGTTAAACTCGATTACACAGTCAATGAAAAGATCAGATTAGGCTCTATAACGAGTTTCGTTGATAATGGGCGTGTGTTCTATGGACAATTGGTACAGAATATTTTGACGTTAAAAGGGAGTTGTAACTATAATCGTGGTTACTCTGAATTCAGCAGTGTTTGTAGTCCCCCCCCCAAACTAAAATCCTGGGCGCGCCACTGACTGAAGCACATACCTATTTATAAGAGTGTCTGTGAATCATAGTTTCATAGGCGTAACACTACAAAAACGCTTACGAAAATATAGAAAAACACCAAAATCAACTAAAAATAATATAGTTAGGTATTATTAACATTGCTGAAGAATTAAAAAAAACATATAAAATGTTTCAAAAATATGAATAACTGTAATTTTGGAGTACGTGTTCAAAGTTATGAAACAGTGAGAAAATTTAAGCTCGTTGTTTTACTATTTTTATACTAAAAGAAACTTATATGGGCCGCAAAAAGTTGACCTTGCACCAGGCCGCAAAAACACAAGGCACGGACCTGTATTTTACGTATGGTCAAACTACTCAAATGATCAACGATTTTAAAGATCTATTAAAGAAAATGAAAAGTGAAAGAAATGTGTGTTTTGCTGCTGTCTGCCTAGAAACTTGTAAATTTATTCTCACGAAGTTTAAAAAAATACAAAATTTTCGTCAATAGATAGTGCTAATGACCGGCAAAATCTATTAAAAAATATTTTCATTTGTAATTGCTGGAGTTAAGTTATTGGAAATGGTGGTAAATTTAGAAAAAAAGTTTATTAATTTTTGAAACAGTCACTGCAACTTTTTTATACCATTATAACGTTTTCGCCATCCGCCGTTTATTTGATGGGCGGCCTCTATTTTTAAACTTCGGAACTAATTTTCAAACTATGTAAAGATGAATTCCCTGGTTCCTAAGTAGAATGCAGCAAACCGTACCTGCCTATACCCTACCACTTTAATTTAATGAATTTTTCAAATCGTTTTTTGGAACACCCAGTACAATCAGACAATACAAAACTACAGACCTCGATATAAGGTCACCCCTCGGGACTTCACGAAAGTGACCTTGATAGATTCTCATTTGTCAATAAATAAGCATTATATAAATACAGAATAATTCTTTGTAAAATTTAATGTGTACATAATTTTCAGTTTATTACGTTATAATTTTTTTATTGAGGTGAACCAATTAAAATTTTTGGAATCAGAAAGAAATTATTTTGTTTTAATTTAAATTCGGAATAAAGTTGTATACTACAAATATGCATCAGAAAAGTTACTGATGTAGACTTACCTTACTAAAAATAATTCAATATACAGGGCTATCGTGTTTTCGGTCTTTCGCTCTCTCCTCTTTTTTTTTGTGCAATGTTTTAACAATGTTCAATTTTGTACAATGTACATTTTTTGTACAAGGCATTGTAGTTTCTTAAAGTATTCTACAGCTCCCTCATTGCACGTAGAAAAATATTTAAGACATTTAAATGTAGACATGCTTTGAGCGCTTCTGCTGGTGTCACCGCTCACTGTCTTGGGTCTTGGTATCATTACTTTCTACTGCATTGGGATCTAAAATTACTGAAACAACTTCAAAAAGACGTAAAATAACTGAAATCACTGAAAGAAACCTTATATGCGTGGTGACCTTAAATCGAGGCGCGACTGATTTTCTTTACCTCTTTGGACAGTTTAAAAAAACTAGATAATTGCATCAGAGTTAATGATGTTCATGAAACGAAGTTAACAAATGAATTCGTGAATAAATAAAGTTAATCAGTATGCGATTTCTTGAACTGCTTTCGCATGCCGACGCGCGTATCACAATATTTTACATTCCACTACTTTCTCTTCCAGGTCTTCGGCATGGTGTTTTCCATGTGTTTGTGCAGGGATTTATCATAAAGAGGAACTCCAGGCGCTCTATTACTATTTTCTCTCAAGACGTATCTCTGAAATTACCCAGATTCACTGCATATTCTGAAAAACGAGCTGATTTCTTCAAGGGAGCCTCTCTTAAGGCGATGTTACACACGGATGTCTATCAGAAATGATATGTTCTAATACTACTGCAACACTTTCTGCTCAAATGTTTTATTATTATTATTATTATTATTATTATTTTATTTGAATGATTTTCATCCCATACTTTTTGTGCTCATATTAACCGCCCACTAAATTCGGTTGACATTGTTAGAGATCGGAGAAAGAAAAACAGAACACGCATTTAAAAAAAAGAAAATCCGTTGTTTACCGTATTACTATTCATTGTTTACAGGATTACGGGGTTAACAGTGAGAAAGTGCACGCTTTCGAGTTAACTCAATCTTTGCTGCCCTTTAAAAATATCTACAATACCGGTATCCGAAGTATGAGAGGTTTTCATTTTATAAACGTGATTTAAAAGGGCTAAATATTCAAATGTACGGTAGTCACGTAGAGCACATAAGTTGCTGGTATAACGAGAAAAATCAAAAAGCTTTAAAATTTATCATTTATGAATACAACGCATTTCAGTTTTCATTGCTACATTCAAACTGTTATATAGTAGACGGCCGAAGTTTGAAGGACCCGGGTTCGGGTCCCATCGCGAGGTTGTCGATCTAACGGTCTGGAGTTTTGGTAGGTTTTCTCCAGATGTAACGTGACTACGCGTTAGAACCCCTTAGAAAGTCCTCCTATCAAGGCACCCCCATCCTTGGCAGATCGTCCTAGAGTAGCGTTGCCATAATCGCACAAACAAACAAAATTGTTATATAGTTTTAATCCTTTTCTTTTTTCATCTTATAAGAGCATAATTTCTACATAAACTTAGAAACTGGGAAGTTTCAAATCCTAGGGAGCGAGGAAGGACTTGACCCTTTGGAGGGAGAGGGAGAGATTACAGTATAGGCTAAAAAAGAAAACAAAACTGGACGGTGCAAACTTTTATCTACTTAGAAATCCTTTTTAAATAAAATCTTCCTTTCTTGAAAATATAAACTCTTTTTTTTTATTGTGGTGACTTACACTATTTGGCAGCCAACCAGTACCTATTTAAGTATATTTTAACCGGATGGTTGCTATTCTATTTTAGGGTAAGAACCTACATTAAAAAAATATAATATATTATGATTTTTCATTAACGTGTTATTTATACAGTCAAATTGTTTCATGGCGTCCTGTAATTTCGTCCAGAGGTTTGGCTAGTAAACATGATATGTATAAGTGAACAAATGGCATGAACAAATATTATTAACTGTGAGTTTTATTGTTAAATGATGTTCCATTTTAGTTAGTCCGTTTCCGCCTAGACCCTTACAATAATATTTTCCAATATTCCAAATTTTGCTGATGTCTGAAGGAATAAATTTCTGACATCCATTGTCTAAACAATTGATAATATTTTCGAAATTTTTTTAAAAGTATAAAAATGAAAATTTTAAACGTGTAAATTCAAAAAGCATTACATTAACATTAAACATTTTGTGGAAATAAAATTTAATACTCGTGAATTGAAGATGGGAAAATCGAATAAAGCTTTTGAATTTTTGCTACCAGAAGCGAAAATGGGTTAATTTTAGGACAGTTCTGTCAGTTTTTATAGAAAATTTAGACAAAAAAAATCTAACAATATTTATAAAATAGGGTATATTTTATTAATTTGTTATAAAATAACTATTGCAATTTTGAAAAAATGAAAAACATTAAATTCAACATTTAAGTTGCTATAAATATTATAGAAATTAAAAAACTGTATTAAAATATGTATCGATATATATATACTGCATATCCTATATAATGTACAGAAATTAAAGAACTTAAAATGTTTTAGTTATGATCAATATCATATTTTTTCTTTACACTTTCGCATTTAAAATGGAAGTCTACGGTAAAGTTTTTACGTTTACAGTTTTAATTTTTACTTTGAAAGTGAAGTGTGTCATTTCATTTGCCTCTTCATAGTAGGATTTTTTGGCCAGTAATTTGTAGTATTTGCGATCGTGAACATTTTTGCTTTACACATACTTTGAAATAACCTTTGTTATTTTTTATAATAATACTGTAAAACGATTTCGTATAACTGGTACTGCTTTGTGCCAGATTTGAGCTTTAGAAAAATCAGTTTTGATATTAAGAAAGTAATTAAAATTTGTTGGATTATTGCATATGTATTTGTTTCTAGTATCTAAAGAAAACCCGACAATTCTTCACAATAGATTCATAACGCAATATCCCCGTTTTGTAGATGGGAATCCTACCAAACCACTGATTCAGCCACTATCAGTGTACTTCACAGTGCAATTTCAAAGTTATAACCAAGTATTCCGACCTACGTACCGACCAAGTATTCCGACCTAGGAGGTGGGTACCCCTACCTCCTAGACAGATCGCCCAAGCGTAGCTTCGCCATAACAACACAAACAAACAAACTCAGTAAAGTCTTAAAATTAAGCAATATTTGAAAGCAATAATACTTAGATTAAAATACTTTTGTGCTCACTTTTAATTTTTCTCTTTTAAATATCTTTGTATCAGTTAATCAACCAGCTTCTTTTACATTTTACTTTCATAACATATTATTTACAATGCAAATTTGAAGTATATTACTATTTATTATACAAATTTTAAAAGTGTACCTTTTTGATAAGTAACTAGAGAAAATTTTCTTAATGTAGTCTTTTTTCATATCTTATTTTGAGCATTTTTTTCGATTTATATTAAAAACTATAATGCTATCCATGCAGCTTTTTAGTATAGAGGAACTGTTATTGTGTTCCTTCTCATACTTTTTCTCTTTCAGGACATACCCGAGTTAGAGAAGATGCTAATAGTGCATTGCCTATCGAATTTTCTCCAGCCGATTAAGATTTTACTGGCTTTATGCGGAATGATTCCTTGGCGTTTTAAAAAATTCTATTGTTATGGGTGTCTTTGACTGCAACGGTGCATGGCAGTTGCTGATTTTTGTGAGAAAATCGTAGAATTTAATTTCTATAGCACATCAGAAGGTCTTTTTTTAATCTGTATTTTAAACGTTTACCAAATAAAGACTTATTGTTCTTTTTTAATTAGAGTTTTTATTTGTCCATATTTGCTCAGACAATCAAAAAATTATTCATGAAACAAAAATGGAAAGTATGAATAATGCTTGTACACCCTCCAAAAAAAGTATTCGAGAAAGAAATAAAGTTCCTACGCTGGTTTCGTATATAAAAAATTATTTATGATAGAATATTAATTAGGCTATGTATAAATATGACTTTCAATATTTCTCTCAAGTTATGCGTTTTTCAAAAACTAAATTTTTATTCGCAAATCTAAAATAGGAAATTTATCTCTCTACTAATCACGATGTATTCGATACTAAAAGTATCTAATACTTATCGAATACTTCTTTGGAGGGTGTATATTTTATTGTAACTGATGGTAGGGCTGCTAGAAGTAGTTGGAACTAAAACGTACAGTGAGCGTATTTGTTTTTATTTTGAGGACTTAATAACTTGTGTGTTCATTAGTTTTCTAATCTTTTCTCAATATACGAGTTCATTAGTTTTCTAATCACACCCACTCAAAAAAGTATTAGAGTGTTAGGCAAACTTTTTAATGTTTAAGTTTTGTGAGATTAACTAGTTTATTTTTAAACACACAACTCGAAAGAAGTAGTATCATTATACAAGTGATTCCAAACCCGATTGACAAACTTCTAAGACGGGTAGGATGCATCAAGATGGTTTAGAATCGCACAGCAATGTTGAGTCGGAAACGTCGCCTTCGTGTACCTGATCATAATCACTTTAGAAGTAATTCTTGAAGTAATAGTGAAATCTCCGACCATGGTTTGTCAAAACCTGATGCGTGCTTCCATAGAGATATGAATACAAGGAGACGGCATTACCTGTCTGATAGTGAAGCCCAAACTGTAACCGAGCCGCCACATTGCAATACGACTGTGTACCAATTTTAAAGAAGTAATGTCGCCAAAGTTGGTTCCTAGAATAATTACGTATTTGGCGTAACTGTAAAACTTTTAACTGTAGAATGCTGAGGTTTCGTATTTAGAATTATTGTAACATTTAATTCTGCATCTTAGCTTTGTAATACGTAAAGTCGTGCATTTTCACTGTTATTTAAAAAAGAACCAACTAAATGTTCCGCCATACTTAGGCTGCATTCGTAAACGACAAACTCGTTGCACGAGTTTTCTTAAGAAAACTGGAATGCGTGTGTTTAGTGCTGTCAGTGGTTGTCAGTTTCTTTTGCCTTTACGAACAACTTCAGTTTATTTAGTTTCGTCGCCTAGGAGACGTGTTTGTTTACAATTCGCGAATGCGTTAACTTTCCTGAGGAGAGTTTTTAGCACATACTCAATATAAAATCAACAGGATTTTTAAAAGAAAAGAGTGGCCATAATTGAAGTGCACATATCAAAATTTAGAAATTTCAACTTAAACTTCATTCTTTCAAAAGTATTTAGCAAGAGAAATTCAAATTTCGCAAATAACGGTTTAAATCAACTACAATCTCGACACTAAAACATGCATTTTTAAATTTACTTAAATACAAGAAAATGATTACATTTGAAAAGTATGTACCTTCGTAGCAGTTTCTAATGTATGCCTCAATTTCCTCCTCGAAAAACTAATATTTGCAGCTTCAGCAAACGTAAAATACTTTTCATAACATTACTATTCCATAACAACGGATGCCATTTCTAAACAAAAACAACGCGCAGAAAGTAAAACTCAACGAACCTAATTCATTCTCAGTTTACTTCGTTTGAAACTAATTGTACTCAGTTTTGTATACGAACGCTCTAGTTTTTAAACTAAAAGCACCCAGTTTCCTTTACGAACACCTTAGATAGAAACTCGTTGCACGAGTGCAACTCGTTTGTCGTTTACGAATGCGGCCATAGACCAACAGTCACTTCATTTCGTCTAAAGCTGAAGATAGCTAATGCCATCTCCTCCTATTTATTTCTCTATGCATGCTTCACAGAAAGCACGTGACTAAAACTGATCCATTAAAAATTCTACTTCATTACATTGATGAAATTCCCGGAGAAAAATCTCGACTTATGAAACTCAGTTAAGAAAACAGACGAACACTTCTTCCAAGGGATAATTAACACGTACAAGAAGATAACGTTTCCGATCCCACATTGCTATGTGATTCTGAATAGTCTAGGTGTATCGTATCCTACCCCTCCTAGAAGTTTGTTTTGGAATCACATCGTATACTATATGATTCACTGTCATTATTTTATGACGAACAGTATTTTATATACAGGAAATTTGACTCCTTTTCAAACACTTTTTGAGCGAATGTACTAGGCACAAATGGGATAGCTTCTTCTGGCCCGACATAAATGTCACTTCTCAAATTAAAGAAAAATATCATAGGTGTTTTTTAAAAACCTATTACCATGGCTGCATTTAGAAGTTCGGAGCCCCTTTTAATTCCCCTCCAACAATGTCATACCCCTTTTCCAATCCTTCGTCCCCAAATAAAAAAATGACTAAATGAATTAGTGTGAATCACCAATTTATTACAGTTAAATAATACTTACTATAAGATGCTACAAGTGTGGTACAAAAAATACCCAATGGGAAAGATAATTTGAATTATTTTTAGCTTTCTTACGCTAGCGTTAAGCATTTTAGAATAGTGGTTGGTTGGTGTCGTGTCCATGGGGAGATCTATAGATGACCATGAGTGTACAGAACACAGCTGGCTATCTCCTTGATGCTATCGGAGTATAGACTCTTTTCGATGTGAAAGGGGGAGAATCCCCCGAGCTGAGCCAGAGATCTTAAAATGGAAGGGCAGTCAAAAATGTGTTTTGGAGTCAGTGGAATATTATCGCAATTATTGCAGAGACTGTAGATTCTATTGTCATCTCTTTGGATTTTCATGTCTCGATAGTGGCCTGTTCTAAGGCGAGTAATAGTTTTAATGAGGTCCCTATTAGCGTTTATTTCACAAATCTGTGAGTCTTTTTTAATGGTGTTCTCTCTTAGACGGTACCTTGCAATCGCATTCACATCGTCAAGAGTAACTCTGTTGATATTTCCATCATTGAGATTTCTCCCTTCCTTGGCAAGTTGATCTGCCTCCTCATTTCCAGGGATGCCAACGTGCGCAGGCATCCACTGCAGAATACATATCTTGTTTAATTTGTCAATTTCATTCAATTGGTGTATGATATCATGGGTTAGCCTTGATTGACCGTTATTTATTGCTTCTAAGCTCTTATTTATTGCTTATAAAATACCTTCCGCGGACCAACAGGCAGAAGTCCAACCTCCTTGGAGGCAATGGCAACCACTTTTCTATGGGAGATCATTTTGGAACAAAGGCTTTAATTAGGTTAATAAAATAGGATTTAGTAAAAAAAAAAAAAATCAAAATTTAAATTTTGCGCTCTTCAAATTTTTGCACTAGGCACGGATCCCATTAGGACGCAGGCATTTCCCATTAGGACGACTAGGCACGGCTCTAGTCTTCCTAATAAGAAATACGGCCCTACCTATTGTACTTAAAAACGTGAAGTAGAAAAGGTATTTCTAAATAATTTTGCGAATAAAAACCTAATTCCCAATCTCTGTTTCAGTAGTAAGGAATTGTTACCACCCATAAAAGAAGACTCTCATATTTAGCTAAAGAAATAATGTTCACGACTATTAAATTCAGGGTCATTTAGTATATGGCAACAGTTACTGGGTTCCACAGAATGGCTGATGTGGCTGTACCCACGTATTTGTAGATGAATTTGAAAGTTCCTCTTGAAAATTTTCAATTTCAGCTACGAACCTAAGACAAATTTAATATTTTCTTTAATGTATATTCCTCCAACACATTGAGTCAATATCGAGCCGTTTTTTAAGTAGGATAACTATTTTAAAGCGCCTGGAGGATCCATGTAGGGAAGTGACAGATCGGTTTTAAATATTACTTACAGAGCTTTTATACAACCTTTAATTACCTACTGTTGCGAACCACTTATAACGGCAAACAGTCAAGTTTTACTGAAGTTGGAAACTCTACAAAATCAATCATTGAGACTCATAATTGGGGCCGTTAAATCGACACCGATTGATGCTATGCTACTATTGACAGGCAATAAATCAATTAAAGCTATTATTAAAGAAAAGGCCCTACTTCTGTATGAGAAATTAATTAGAATGGGTGACCCACTTTGGATGAATGAAACAGTTGGTACTAGAAATTGGAAAACCCAAAACGGGTTCATCCAGTCTATTAGAGCTATCCGAAATGAATATGAGTTACCTGACAATATTCAGGAAATTGCAGGGCCACCAAATCCTTTTGAGATGGTACAGACTGAGATGAATTTGAATCTTGGGGTTACTTTGTACAAAAAAGATAGCTCTGCACATGTGTTAAAATGTTGTGCCCTTGATACAATTCACATGAAGTACCCGGTTCGTGAGTGGCTGCATGTCTACACTCATGGCTCTTTTTTTGATGATCGTATGACTGCAGGGTCAGGAGTTTTTTTCGAGCCTGTTCTCCTTTTATGCCTCTGCGGGGAAATACAGAACAACTATTGACGGAGAGGTGGAGGCCATCAGGATTGCTCTAAAGCAGCTATTGGCTCCTGAAGATGAATTTGCAAGAGTGGTTTTGTTCTCCGATTCCCAAGCAGCAATCCGGGCTATTGGCTCAACTAGTCCTCCTTCATCGGACGAAATCATTCAATTTCGGGACAGTGTGCGAAAGTTGGTTTAAAGAAGAAGCATGCGGCGCTTCAGTGGATTCCTGGTCAATGTGGAGTACACGGGAACGAACAGGCTGATTAGCTTGCAAGAAGGGACTCGAGATTGCTGCAGTCATAATGCTCAACAATTTCTTATCACTCCATTACGCTGTATATTAAACAAATTATGTCTAAATATTTTAAAATGCAGTTTCTTGACCGTCTGCTGTCAAAGCAGTGGAAAATGGATGATCTCCTGGCCATTCCCAACGGCTTGCGTCGTGAAGCTGTCGCAGTCTTTTGACTGGTCACGACTGCCTTGGAGAGCATCTCCATAGTTTAGGGATTTTGGACCATCCAAACTGCTCTCTGTGGTACTGACGAGCCAATGAATCGAGACCATCTTCATCGTTGCATGTCACTCCATGGCGACTCCGAGAAAAGCGAGAGAACTTTTGAGGCAATGACTTCGGTCAATCTTTGTTTCATCTGTCATCTTTGAATTTTTTTCTTTCTTGATGTTCTACTTCTTTCCCTTGTATTGCCTTTGCCAGTGGAAATTTTAAAAAAATGTTCCTCCAACTGCAAAGATTTTAAAATCGATTGATGAATTTAATTTTTTTTCATTTTTTTAAATTCATTTTTATATGAGAACACTTGTAGGCAAAGTAAAAGGGTTCCATTCCCCCTCCCCCCTCACCGAAAATAAAAGATGTTGCATCGATTTTTATAAGCTATATTGCATTCTAGTTTTTTGAGTTCTCAGTCACCTGTGAAAGAAATTCATGCTACTCTACTGGTTCCACAAAATTAATTTCCATAATAAACTTAAAATGTCAATTCCATTGATTATAACTGATTTTCTCAGGAATATTTAACTAAAGGAGAAACAAAAATGTCAGCATCATACAGAACTTTGCTAATTATAACCATACCACATTTTTACCACACCTCTGAAGAAAGAATTTTAAAAATAGAAATTAAAATTTTATTCTTAACTTTTTTATATATAATCCAGTTCTTTTGAAGTCTTTCTACTAATACGTATCAAAATATAAATGCTTTATTTAATTATAAGAAATCTAGAAAAAAGTTCTAGAAGAAAGTTCAATATCACTTGTTAACAGGCAGGTTGTTTAGAGCAAAAACAAGAAGTTTTACACTCATAGATAGAAAATACACTCATAGATTTAGAAGTTTTGCACTTATTTATATTGCTTAAATATGCTAAAACTTCATTAGAAGCACTTGTTATATTCATGGGCGCCACCACGGTTTTTTGCAAGGGTGGGCAAAATGTCAGAGTGAGACACGCTTGCGTGCATACGCATGCGTTATAATATGTTTCTACATTATATATATACGGCCCCTTAAAACGTATCCATTAACGTAAATCCCTTAAAAAGTCGTCTTCAAAAAATTATAATCTATTAAAGAGGCCACTTCACAAACAATACAATCGATTAAAACAACCCTTCATTGGCATTCTACCGAATATTTTAATTTGTTTTGTATATTATTTTAAGGAAAAAAGTGACTATTACAAAAACTGGTATATAAATTCACAAAAATAGATATAAAAATTCACAAAAATAAACAGTTTTCAGTAATACGCGAATAAAGGCGTATCAATTGTACCGTGCTTTAACCTCGCCAAAGTTCATCGAAGTAATATGCATATGCATCATAGCAAAGCATTCCTCATACATAGAGGCCGTAGCCAACCACGGGCGGATTAAAGGGGATGGCTGAGGGTGCAACCGCCCCCCCCCGAAAAAAAAAGAAATTAATGTAAGAGATCCTATTATACTAACACAAAATGGATGTATATGTCAATCTTCTAATTACCGTCCCCACCATCAAACTAACAGCACCCCCCTGACAAAATTGCATTAATCCGCCATTGTAACCAACTCTGTAGTCTTTTGACATCTATTTGCTTTCTGCTAGAGAGCTTATGGATAAATTAAAAAAAAAATATTCATGTCTAAACGCAGTAGTTCTGAAAGTACATTCAAAATTATTGTTGCAGAAAACCCTGCTTAGTTTCCGGGTTCGTAGCTTAAAAGTACAGTGTCGATAGAAAGTTCTAGTAAACAGTTCAGTTTTGACAGGACGAAACACAAATTTTATCTGAATGTGGATGAAAATCTGCTATACACAAATCACAGGAATAAATAAGCAAGAACACGTTTTATAATAGCCAGCCTAACACAGAACCTTTCTCAGATGCTGTATTTCACACGCAATAAAAATTCTTCCACGGGCTGAAATTCAGTGAAAATTCTCGAGACAAATTATCAGTAGTTCCTCAGGATTTAACAATGAAGAAAGCACTAACAGTTTTCAAAAATTAGCTTCTCAAAACAAGCGACAGAGATCGCTTAGAAAATCACACATTCAGAGCCTTATGCTCTCAGCAGAATTAACGTTTTCGCGCAACAGATGACTGAACTGCTCTGAACTCTGGAACAATCCTACTTTTTTATACCTTACGACGATGTTGCTCAAACTTTAAAGAGGTTCTATAGAAATCTCTGCAAATTGCGAATTTTGATTACGTAATAGAAATGCAAAACATATACATAATGCATAATCCTAATGCAGGGAAGAAAACACTACAGACCCCATTAATAAAAACGCACCCAATGTCGCAAGCTGGGCAATTTTTTGATGAAAAATTGTCAAGTTTGGTGCCAAAATTAAGTTAGAGTGCCAATATTTCCCGTAAATTCAAGAAAACTCAATGTTAAACAATGGATCACAAATACTCCCTATTTCGCGTTCTAGTTAACCGATTCTCAATGAACAGAATATAAATTTTATTTTTTTGGCGTGTAGGATGCGAATTTTAGACTAATTTAATCCCCAGAAGAGCGCGTCACCCCCAAAACTCGTCACTTTACATCTGCTAAAGAAATATCAGAAGCTTTTGATATTGAACTGAGGTGTCCTCGTACAGTTAGTCACCAAGTCATCAGACCTAATCCAGAAATTAAAACAGGTGCAGTAGAGTGCTTTAGAATATCAATTATTTGTATGGATTAATGACATCGCTTGGAAAAAGGCTCTATGCCGACTAGAAGTTCGCACACTTTGCTCAACAACGATGAAAAAATTGTTGCAGCAGACTAAGAAAATGAAGCGTGCCAGAAGCTCTTTTACAAAATATTTTGTCTGAAGCCGAAGCATGTTATGCAGATTTCTCCTTCAATAACAACAAAATTTGATATAAAAACACTAGGTCGATTTATTAAACCACCATACTAAGTTCTTTCCAGCTCTTACAGTGTCTGAAGGCTTGCAAATAGCTCTAACATTTGCAGCTACTACCTGCACGGTAGAAAGATTTTTCAGTACTCTAGTTAAGTCCTGGATAAGATCAACAATGACTGATAAGAGATTATTAGGACTTTGCATGGAGATTTGGGACACTTTATAAAACAGATTTTGGACGAGTCCGAGGTACACTGCAACAGTGTAGACTACAATTCTTATTCCGTTAGTTATATTTCACTTTTACTATTCTACTTTTTAAAATTTATTTTCTAAAGATATTCTTCAAAAAGTTATTAAGATTAACAATTCTGAACATTTTTCCTCTATGGCATATTTAATTAAAATTAATAGTTTGCTTTAGAATCAGATTTTTAAAAAATGACGGATTTCAAGATTTTTATATCTATGCATAATGTTGTGCGATTTTCTTACGCAAGGGTGGACATTTGCCCACTCATGCCCATAGCTGGCGGCTATTGTTAAAATATATCTCCATAGAAAAAGAAGCACCTAAATTTTTATGGTGAAAAAAGGTATTTTTCAATATACCCCTCCCCGTACCACCATTTCCCCCCCCCCCCCACCTGACCCTATTCAACCTGGGCAGCAAAATTACATGGAACTCATTTGCAAAATGTCACTATGTTTACATACACAATCAGATATCGAGAAGCTTCTGTTTAGAAGAATGTGCAAATCAAATTAAAATTTTCCCTCGTGTTTTTGCATATAAACGTTTAAATTTTCAAGCTCATTATTTTAATAATGATGGTGACCTCGCAATTTAGTCTGGTAATAACCTCCCAAAATACTTACCAAAATAGCCTTTGTACCCAGTGTTGCTCGGTTGCATTGCATGGTCTTAGGTAGGGAATGCAATCCCGCATTGTTTTTCGTCCTGCGGGATTTCGGGATTGAGATTCTTTGATCCCGCAATCCCGCGGGATTGACATTTCATTTAGTTAGGACTTCATTTCAACAGAGAAAAGTAGAAAAAAAGTAAGATTTTAAGCACTATGAAGTTTAACTTTAATAATAATAATTAATCTTATGAGATAATTAATGCAATAACTTAGAAATATGAAAATTATAATCATGATATTCAGAATAATATACTAAGTTATGTCTGATGTTAGTTGCTAAAAATGAAGAATATACAATTTATAGATATATTAACATACTTAACGTTATTTTCTTAGTTGCTGAAGAAAGAACGTACAAAATCGAACAAATCCAATGAATCATTTCCTAGTCTAGATTTAATTTTAGTAAAATAATTAAAATTGCGAATTAAAAATATTAAAAACTAAAATGAAAACTTTTTATAATTAATTCGTAACTTTCATTAAGAGATAAATAGCATGAAATATTTCAGTTTATTTGGACACTGGGAACTTTAGGAAAAGTTTATATTACAATGTTTAGATTTAGATGTTCGATCCATACTCCCATTGGAAGATAATTTAAAAAAATAAAACTTAATAATTATATAAAGTAAATAATAAACTAATTAAATAAACTAAATAATAAACTAAATAACAAATAACTAAATTAAAATGATGTAATTATTGATTTGTTTAATGTTAGGCATAAATATGCAAAGTATGTCGGTCTATTCATTGGGAAAGCAGAGTGAAATTGTAATAAAAAATAATTTATTTCTCAGCGTCAATCCCGCGGGATTACGATCCTAATCCCGCGGGACTAGTCCCGCAAACATTTGTGCGGGATCCCGCAGGATCCCGTTCCCGCGGGACCGGGATTGCATTCCCTAGTCTTAGGGCCTCGGTTGGTCTTAGGGCATGGTCTCGGTTGCATGGTCTTATGGCATAATTTGCCGAAAAACAAAGCCAGCTGGTCATGAGCATTGGGAATGGTTCCTGCATGGTTAGCTTTCCAGCAAAGCACAAGCATTATTTAATCGAATTGTAATAAATCTGGGAATCTTTCTAGTAAAGCAAATTTGTTCAAGCTTTTAAGAAAGCTGGTCGAAATGTATAAAATAAGGAAAAGCAGATCGGCACAGCAGGGAGAGTTGTTCAGTTTTCAGTCGAGCAAAAGCTAATCTGTTCAATCCACAGTATTTATTGCATTTTTAAATATGCCTGTCCATATAGAGTAATGCATTAGAATTCCTTTGAATGTTCTTGTAAAAGAACTATTTATGCTATATGCAGGAAAGGTACTCTATAATACTCAGGAATAGTGTAGCTTTCTATCCGTGAAAGTTTTACAATCGGTTCAGTAGAGCATAATGTAATTCTTATGAGTGTCCCTGCAACCATCGCCAATTACTGTCTGACTGCGTTTCCCGTTGAATACTGTTAAACTGCCTGTAAAGGTAAATCCAAATGAACTGGTTTAAGCAGGCGGGAAAGATTTTTAGATTTTAGATCTTTTTAATATTAATATTACAAATCAGCAATATGGTTTGCGTTATTTTAAATGCATAAACTGATCCATTGTAAGTTAAAAAATATCATCGCAATTTTTTGGAAACTGCGTCTGAATAATTTAGCGGCAAACGTAAATCGGACTGGCACCCCCCAACAACTAATACACGTGCCCGTTTCCGCCTCTAAACTGGATGTTTACGTTTTCATCTAATCGGTAGTCAAACACTATTTTGCGTGATCAACAAAGCAAACTGTAAATAACTTGCTTTTACAAATTGAAACGGTGCACCTAAACTACATTAATAAAAATCTCTCAGCATTACGGTGTGAAATTTTGTCTTTATGTGGCTACAGTGGCGTAGCCAAGGGGGGGGATAGCAGATCATAACCCTCCCCCTCCATGAGAAATTTTTTGCTATACAAAATGTGTAGTCTTCACTCCCTTATCACACACACTTATACCTATATGTCAGTTGCAGTAGTTGTAACCCCTCCTCCATGAAAAATTTCTGGCTACGCCACATTGTGGCATCACCGAATAGTCGCTTAAAAATGCTCAACCGGTGGCCTGTTCACAAAATTAAACAACATTAAATATTTAAATAAACAAAAGCACTTACCTAAGCTCTTCCGAATTTTTTGGATGACCCAGACATACATATTTATTTATCACCTTGTTCCACCACCTTCACAGTATTCTCTTGGTCAACAACTATTAATGACACACTTAACTCCATCATTCTGCAAATCATAAAATATCCAAATTCACAAGAATATGCACGCTAAAAATATGTGTCAGATTTTTTTGTCCACAGAACAAAATAAAACCTGAATCATCGAACCATTCATTTGAACCTATAAAATGCAATACTATTTCACTTCGTTGCTGTTTAAATACTCATAAGAAATAAAAAGAACTGAATTATCAACATACTCACTTTGAACTTATGAAATGCAATGCTGATTCATTTTGTTGTCAGTCTAACACTTCGAGCCCGCTTTCTTCACACATGGCGATCAACAACACTTCTCAGGTTGCAGTACAAACTCAAACAGTACAGTGCATCCCGAAAGCACATTTTCGTACACCACATGTACTAATTTTTAAGGGTTTCTAATGCATTAACGGATTTACATGCAACAAAATTGCAAACATTAGACTGTGGAACATTAATTTTAGACTGCTATAACCCTTAAAAGAATAAATTGATCGTTCTCCGTGTTTGTGCGATTCCGTTATTTTGTATAAGAGGAATACATATTTAGGCAAGATTGAGAGGTGTTTATGATTTCGATTTTCCTGTCCATTCTTCAGAGTACAGGGCCGTGCTCTAACTACCAGAAATATACGCCGATTAGTGCGAAAATTATATATGTTTTTTCTATGCACAGTGCTATGTACCATATTGAAAGTGATGTATGTAGCATTTATAGTTCTTTTACATGAGCCAAAAGAAAAAAATCCAATACATCACGCTCTATGGCTGGGCATTCTTAAAAGCGTATTTTAGAGGTACTTGGTTTTTTTTCCACGAAAGCAAAGTTGACTTATATGTTAAGGCTCATAAAACTATGTCATCCATTGAAGATAGTGTCTGTGTAATAAATAGTTTTTCTACAGGGACATTCAAAAGAATTCCAACACATTACGATCTATAGCAGCTGAGAGACAGTAATCTATTTCAAGCACAGTACAATGTATAAAAATGATTATAAGAGTATCTCCAGAATCTCGCCAGATTTAAGGTCAATAAATCACCAAATTTGGCTCAAAAATACTGTTAAGTTGGAAAATGTTTTATAATCGATGCGTTTGGCATGATTTATCTTTCGTGTTTATTTGCTCCCGGCTTTCGGCAAACTTGCCACTAGTCATGTTGTACAATTTGCAGCGGAACTGCAGACCAGAGTCCATATGTGTATTTTTCCGACGGAAAGCACTTTGAGCGTGAAAGAGAGATGAACCAAATGTCAGGAACATGCAGTTTTGGAAAACTTGACCATTAAATGTACATTTTATGCCTTCCATTTGTAGTATTATTGTGCTCGTATTTGTGCATACTGATGTGCGTATGGTATCTTTTCTTTCTAAATTGATGATGCTAAACAATGTTGTAACTGACTTTTCTCCTGTAGCTCGCACCATTTTCGAGAAGAACGTTAACTCAAAATTAAATGCCAGGTGGCGCTGTAAGCGGTTTTCTTACGTAGCGCATGGCAACTTTTTCTACACTTAAACCTCACTTTTGTGACTGCAGTAGCAGCCGTCCCGAAGTTAAGAGGATGGAAAAGGACTTTGGTGGGCATACTGCACATAACAGAGCTATATGCTAATTTGCCCGATAACGCACCCGGACATGTCCATTCCAAATCGTTTATCATGCCAGCTATCTTGAAACTATACGAAAATTAAATTTCATATATGTCGCGTATCCGAGTGGTGGATGAGCATTTAATTAATCGAGATACATTTTCGAGTATTTTTATTTACAGTAACCAATTACGTACAATTATTTACAAGAGGAGATTTCATGCATCCGGATTACATGGGTATGTAAAAGTAAGTTCGAGAAGAGAGCGTACAGCACCATATTCAGAAATTTTACGATGAGTAGCTCTCCACGACATCCCGCTAAGGGATAACACCACTTTCTAATCACCAATTTGATCAGATATTAATAGTAAAACGCTAATTTGTTCTAAAGCAGACAAAGGCGCAGGCTGAGTTCACTGGCGAGACACCAAAAGATTGACAGGCTGTGGCAGCACGTGCTGGAAATGAATATCTTAACCAGATGCCTATCTGTTAAGTTTAAAACAGGCCAACTATGGCTTATATCACATATGTATTTTTTAATGTACATAGTTATTAGATCATTGAAAAGCACTTTCATAACTAATTATTTCATCAACTTGCAACTCTAAATACTTTGGAATCACAACTGGTCACCGTTGCCCGCTGAAACTAAGCTAAAATTTGGGTTCAATATTAAAAATAAATACAAAATGAAAGAATGACCCATCTCTGATCAAATGCTTTGACGTATATAATGCCGCTGCCCCCCCCCCTTGCGTCTTTCTTAAGGATTATATCACGTGACAGTTCAAAGCACTACAAAATGCACGTGAGCCACTTTCCCTCTGCTGTTTCGCGCTCCAGTTACTGCAATCAGGCGTAGATAGGCGTGTGACAGCATTTTTCTTGTAGCCATACTTTTCCCAACATGGAAGATATTGGGGATACAGTATGAAATCAGCCACTCAAAACCCTAGACGATGTCTCTGGTTTCGTCTAAGATACCTGTATCTCGTAGTACTTTTTAGAGTGTCAAGATAAAAGCAGATTTTATCATTGAAATTGCTCTGTTCATAAAACATTCAAAATGCAAATTACTGGGAAAAGGCAAAATAAAAATAGAATATTAAGTCATCGATCAGCTTATGGAAGCAAGATGAATCACACTATATAAATACTGCAAAAGCACTTATTTTCGCGAACCGTAATTTTCGCGAATATGAAGATATCGGTGATTTCGCGAGATGAAAATTTGGCGAATTTTTTATGAATAGAACCGAGAGTTGAAAAATCTCTAAAGTACCTGAAAAGTACCTAAATATAGAATTTCTTCTGATTAAAGCATTTTAAGAAACTTCCTTTTATCCGAAAAGTTCGTCCCCACCATCCTCCCCAATTTGAATGATTTCAAAGAAATTGGTATAAATATAGTAAGTGGATGAGTTGCATTCTATTAGTTTTATTGTTGTTTTATATTCAAGAAAAAATCTGATGTGTCCAATACATGACTTCCTTGCACGTCTATTAAATCAAAAATGTTTTTTACGCACTTCCTCTAAACTTATTTGTTTGAAAGATATAAAATATCAATAATAGTAAGATATAGCGATTTCTAGCCAAACATTTCGATATCGCCAAGCTGAGTTCAATTTGAAAGATTTCTTTCTGACACTTTATTTGGCGACATTTCACCAAAAGTCGACAAACTTGAGATAGTTTGGGAGATTTTGGGGATAGCCAAAGTAGTCATTGACCACAGACTTTCAATGAATTGAATGCATCCATACACCTTAATGTATTTAAAGTCATTTGGCTCACCCTGTAAATAAATTCCCAGTCGATTGCTGTCAAAAAAGATATTGAAAACCGTTAGATATTATAATATAGTTCTAAATACAAAAATTCAAAATTCTTCGGGTTAAAGTCTTAGAGTTATACAAAATACGAAATAATTTTTGGCGCCAAATTTGGCGATATTTCGGCGAATCTCGTCAATGTCGACGACATTTGGCGAGATATTAAGCATGGACCAACAATGACAGATTATCGCCAAATTTGGCGATATTTCGCCAAAACTCGCCAAGACGATGACAAATGGCGATACTTTCGGCATGGACCAAATGACTGACTATCGCCAAATTTGGCGACATTTCGGCAAAACTCGCCAAGGTCGAGGACAGACGGCGAGATTTTGGGCATGTACCAAACAATGACTGTCTACAATTGTATTATATTCAAGATGTCCATAGACATTAAAGTACTGAAATTCTTTTCGGTGGTCCTGTAAATAAACTCTCCAGTAGATTGAAACCAAAAATCGAGATGCACAACTAGATGTTACAACAATCTTATATATGAAATTTCATAATAGTTTTTGAGATTTGAGAGTTAAATATGCACACACGTACACAAAAAAGTCGCCAAGCTTGGCGACTTTTGGCATAGTACTTGAGGCAGGCACGTGACCGTGGTCGGACCATTACCTAACTTATGTGGTAGGACGGTATTGTGCTTGAAATGGATGAATCTCCTAAAATTGCCATTGACCGTAATGTATTGGAAATCTTTTGAGTGTTCCTGTAGCAGAACTGTAAATGATACAGACACTTTTTTTAATGGAGAAATTCATTTTCTAACTCTTTACAGCATATATCAATTCTGAGTCGTTTGAAATAGCCCAATACCTCTAAAAAACGCTTTGATATATTTCGGCCCATAGAGTGTAATGTATTTCGAATCTTTTAGGCGGTTCTGTAGATAAACTATCCAGTCAAATGGAACCGAAAGAGGAGGTGCACAACTAGATGTTACAACAATCCTAAATATAAAGTTTCAACTTTCTACACCTAATAGTTTTTGAGATATGCGAGTTTAATGAATTTCGGCCCATTGAGCGTAATGTATTTCGAATCTTTTGAGCGGTCCTGTACATAAACTATTTATTCGATTGCGACCAAAAGGGAAGGTGCACAACTAGATCATAGAACAATCCTAAATATCAAATCTCAACATTCTACGACCCATAGTTTTTGAGATATGCGAGTTACATACATACGTACGTACAGACGGCATGGAAAAACTGACCACAATAAACTCGCCGCAGGTCAAAATGAGTTGCAGACGCGTTAATATGATCGTGCATGCTAGCCTACGATGAGATGCATCGAAAAAATTTTTAAAATTCAATTTAGAGGTAGTCAAAATCGGTTTTTTTGTCGAAATTTGGCCCCCAAAATTTTTCGGGATCACATTACTTCCTTATACTACGTACAAGAAAGTAAAAAAATAACGGCCGCTGTCAAAGCTTGTTGGGCTATCTCCTCCTAAACCGTGGGGATTTAAAAAATTATTCATCGACAATATTCATCCTCTTTCAACGGTCGTCTAACAACTAACTACGCTATAATCCTACGGCCTATCCTATTGGATTCCTATCGCCAATTTTGGCACCAAATTTGGCGATATTTCGGCGAAACTCGCCAAGGTTGACGACATATGCCGAGATTTTAAGCATGGACCAAAGAATGACTGACTATCGCCAAATTTGGCGATATTTTGCCAAAACTCGCCAAGGTCGACGACAGACTGCGAGATTTTGGGCATGGACCAAACAATGACTGTCTACAGTTGTATTATACTGAAGATATCCATAGACATTAAAGTAATGAATTTCTTTTCGGTGGTCCTGTAAATAAATTCTCCAGTAGGGTGGATCAAAAAATCGAAATGCTCAGCTAGATGCTCAGATGCTCAGGTGTTACAACAATCTTATATATGAAATTTCAACATTCTACGACTAATAGTTTTTGAGATTTGAGGGTTAAATACATACACAAGTACACCAAAAGTCGCCAAGCTTGGCGACTTTTGGCGTAGTTATTGAGGGAGGCAATTGACCGTGGTCGGACCATTACCTAACTTATATGGTAGGACGGTATTGTGCTTGAAATGGATGAATGCCCCTGAAATTGCCATTGACCGCAATGTATTGGAAATCTTTTGAGAGTTCCTGTAGCAGAACTATAAATGATAAAGACACTTTTTTCGATGGAGAAATTCATTTTGTAACCCTTAACATACATGACTTCTGAGTCGTTTGAAATAGCCAAATACCTCTAAAATACACCAAAAGTCTGCAAGTTTGAGATTGTTTGCGAGATATTGGGGATAGTCAAAGTAGTCATTGACCACAGACTTTCAATGAATTGAATGCATCCATACACCTCAATGTATTTAAAGTCATTTGGCTGACCATGTAAAATAAAGCTCATGAACATCCTACTGAACTGTTTGTGGTTTGGCGATATTTCACCAAAAGCCGACAAGCTTGAGATAGTTTGCGAAATTTTGGGGATAGATAAAGTAGTCATTGACCACAGACTTTCAATGAATTGAATGCATCCATACACCTCAATGTATTTAAAGTCATTTGGCTCACCCTGTAAATAAATTCCCAGTCGATTGCTGTTAAAAAAGATATTGAAAACAGTTAGATATTACAATAGTTCTAAATACAAAAGTTCAAAATTCTACGGGTTAAAGCTTTAGAGTTATGCAAAATACGAAACAATTTTTGGCGCCAAATTTGGCAATATTTCGGCGAAACTCGTCAATGTCGACGATATTTGGCGAGATTTTATGCATGGACCAAACAATGACAGATTATCGCCAAATTTGGCGATATTACTCCAAAACTCGCCAAGAACGATGACAAATGGCGATACTTTGGGCATGGACCAAATGACTGACTATCGCCAAATTTGGCGACATTTCGGCAAAACTCGCCAAGGTCGAGGACAGACGGCGAGATTTTGGGCATGTACCAAACAATGACTGTCTACAGTTGTATTATATTAAAGATGTCCATAGACATTAAAGTACTGAAATTCTTTTCGGTGGTCCTGTAAATAAACTCTCCAGTAGATTGGAACCAAAAATCGAGATGCACAACTAGATGTTACAACAATCTTATATATGAAATTTCATAGTAGTTTTTGAGATTTGAAAGTTAAATATGCACACACGTACACCAAAAGTCGCCAAGCTTGGCGTCTTTTGGCATAGTTCTTGAGTGAGGCACGTGACCGTGGTCGGACCATTACCTAACTTATGTGGTAGGACGGCATTGTGCTTGAAATGGATGAATGCCCCTAAAATTGCCATTGACCGTAATGTATTGGAAATCTTTTGAGTGTCCCTGTAGCAGAACTGTAAATGATAAAGACACTTTTTTTAATGGAGAAATTCATTTTCTAACTCTTTACAGCATATATCACTTCTGATTCGTTTGAAATAGCTCAATACCTCTAAAAAACGCTTTGATGTATTTCGGCCCATAGAGTGTAATGTATTTCGAATCTTTTAGGCGGTTCTGTAGATAAACTATCCAGTCGAATGGAACCGAAAGAGGAGGTGCACAACTAGATGTTACAACAATCCTAAATATAAAGTTTCAACATTCTACACCTATAGTTTTGAGATATGCGAGTTTAATGATTTCGGCCCATTGAGCGTAAGTATTCGAATTTTGGCGTCCTGTACATAACTATCCGTCGAATGGAACCAAAGGGGAGGTGCACAATAGATGTTACAACTGATCACACATAATATTGAGTTAGTTTCGGCCAGGCAGTTTCGAACTTGAGCGCGCTAACTCAGTCTGAGGGGTGTTCACCAGACGCATTCACGGTAGCGAGTTTAATGAATTTCGGCCATAGAGCGTAATGTATTTCGAATCTTTTGAGCGGTCTTGTACATAAACTATCCATTCGATTGCGACCAAAAGGGGAGGTGCACAACTAGATCACAGAACAATCCTAAATATCAAATCTCAACATTCTACGACCAATAGTTTTTGAGATATGCGAGTTACATACATACGTACGTACGTACGTACAGACGGCATGGAAAAACTGACCACAATAGACTCGCCGCTGGTCAAAATGAGTTGCAGACGCGTTTATATGATCGTGCATGCTAGCTTACGATGAGATGCATCGAAAAAAAATTTTTAATTAAATTTAGAGGTAGTCAAAATCGGTTTTTTCGTCGAAATTTGGCCCCCAAAATTTTTCGGGATCACATTACTTCCTTTATACTACGTACAAGGAAGTAATAATTGTATAGTATTCAAAAATCTGATGTATCCAACACATGACTTCCTTGCACGTCTATTAAATATAAATGTTTTTTACGCACTTCCTCTAAACTTATTTGTTTGAAAGATATAAAATATCAATAATAGTAAGATATAGCGATTTCTAGCCAAACATTTCGATATCGCCAAGTTGAGTTCAATTTGAAAGATTTCTTTCTGACACTTTATTTGGCGATATTTCACCAAAAGCCGACAAACTTGAAATAGTTTGCGAGATTTTGGGGATAGCCAAAGTAGTCATTGACCACAGACTTTCAATGAATTGAATGCATCCATACACCTTAATGTATTTAAAGTCACTTGGCTCACCCTGTAAATAAATTCCCAGTCGATTGCTGTCAAAAAAGATATTGAAAACCGTTAGATATTATAATATAGTTCTAAATACAAAAGTTCAAAATTCTACGGTTTAGAGTTATACAAAATACGAAATAATTTTTGGCGCCAAATTTGGCGATATTTCGGCGAAACTCGTCAATGTCGACGACATTTGGCGAGATATTAAGCATGGACCAACAATGACAGATTATCGCCAAATTTGGCGATATTTCGCCAAAACTCGCCAAGAACGATGACAAATGGCGATACTTTGGGCATGGACCAAATGACTGACTATCGCCAAATTTGGCGACATTTCGGCAAAACTCGCAAGGTCGAGGACAGACGGCGAGATTTTGGGCATGTACCAAACAATGACTGTCTACAATTGTATTATATTGAAGATGTCCATAGACATTAAAGTACTGAAATTCTTTTCGGTGGTCCTGTAAATAAACTCTCCAGTAGATTTTAACCAAAAATCGAGATGCACAACTAGATGTTACAACAATCTTATATATGAAATTTCATAATAGTTTTTGAGATTTGAGAGTTAAATGTGCACACACGTACACAAAAAAGTCGCCAAGCTTGGCGACTTTTGGCATAGTTCTGGAGGGAGGCACGTGACCGTGGTCGGACCATTACCTAACTTATGTGGTAGGACGGTATTGTGCTTGAAATGGATGAATCTCCTAAAATTGCCATTGACCGTAATGTATTGGAAATCTTTTGAGTGTTCCTGTAGCAGAACTGTAAATGATAAAGACACTTTTTTTAATGGAAAAATTCATTTTCTAACTCTTTACAGCATATATCACTTCTGAGTCGTTTGAAATAGCCCAATACCTCTAAAAAACGCTTTGATGAATTTCGGCCCATAGAGCGTAATGTATTTCGAATCTTTTAGGCGGTTCTGTAGATAAACTATCCAGTCGAATGGAACCGAAAGGGGAGGTGCACAACTAGATGTTACAACAATCCTAAATATAAAGTTTCAACATTCCACGCCTCATAGTTTTTGAGATATGCGAGTTTAATGAATTTCGGCCCATTGAGCGTAATGTATTTCGAATGTCTTGGGCGGTGCTGTGGATAAACTATCCAATCGAATGGAACCAAAAGGGGAGGTGCACAACTAGATGTTACAACTATCCAAAATATGAAGTTTCGACATTCTACGCCTAATAGTTTTTGAGATATGCGAGTTTAAAGAATTTCGGCCCATAGAGCGTAATGTATTTCGAATCTGTACATAAACTATTCATTCGATTGCGACCAAAAGGGGAGGTGCACAACTAGATCATAGAACAATCCTAAATATCAAATCTCAACATTCTACGACCCATAGTTTTTGAGATATGCGAGTTACATACATACATACGTACGTACGTACAGACGGCATGGAAAAACTGACCACAATAAACTCGCCGCTGGTCAAAATGAGTTGCAGACGCGTTAATAGGATCGTGCATGCTAGCCTACGATGAGATGCATCAAAAAAATTCTTAAAATTAAATTTAGAGGTAGTCAAAATCGGATTTTTTGTCGAAATTTGGCCCCAAAATTTTTCGGGATCACATTACTTCCTTATACTACGTACAAGGAAGTAAAAAATAGTTGTAAGAAAGAAAGTTGTCAAAAAAGAGTTAGTAACTGTGCAATAAATCATTAAACTTTGATAAGTGAAAAACTTCTGATTTTCACTTCCTTGTACGTAGTATAAGGAAGTAATGTGATCCCGAAAAATTTTGGGGGCTAAATTTCGACATAAAAACCGATTTTGACTACCTCTAAATTTAATTTAAAAATTTTTTTCGATGCATCTCATCGTAGGCTAGAATGCACGATCATATTAACGCGTCTGCAACTCATTTTGACCAGTGGCGAGTCTACTGTGGCCAGTTTTTCCATGCCGTCTGTACGTACGTACGTACGTACGTATGTATGTAACTCAGATATCTGAAAAACTATTGGTCGTAGAATGTTGAGATTTGATATTTAGGATTGTTCTATGATCTAGTTGTGCACCTCCCCTTTTGGTGGCAATCGAATGGATAGTTTATGTACAGGACCGCCCAAAAGATTCGAAATACATTACGCTCTATGGGAAGAAATTCATTAAACTCGCCTAACTCAAAAGCTATTAGGCGTAGAATGTCGAAACTTCATATTTTGGATAGTTGTAACATCTAGTTGTGCACCTCCCCTTTTGGTTCCATTCGACTGGATAGTTTATCTACAGAACTGCCCAAGACATTCGAAATACATTACACTCAATGGGCCGAAATTCATTAAACTCGCATATCTCAAAAACTGTTAGGCGTTGAATGTTGAAACTTTATATTTAGGATTGTTGTAACATCTAGTTGTGCAACTCCCCTTTCGGTTCCATTCGAGTGAATAGTTTATCTACAGGACCGCCCAAAAGATTCGAAATACATTACGCTCTATGGGCCGAAATTCATCAAAGCGTTTTTTAGAGGTATTGGGCTATTTCAAATGACTCAGAAGTGATATATGCTGTAAAGAGTTAGAAAATGAATTTCTCCATTAAAAAAAGTGTCTTTATCATTTATAGTTCTGCTACAGGAACACTCAAAAGATTTCCAATACATTACGGTCAATAGCAATTTTAGGGGCATTCATCCATTTCAAGCACAATACCGTCCTACCACATAAGTTAGGTAATGGTCCGACCACGGTCACGTGCCTCCCTCAAGAACTATGCCAAAAGTCGCCAAGCTTGGCGACTTTTGGTGTACGTGTGTGCATATTTAACTCTCAAATCTCAAAAACTATTATGAAATTTCATATATAAGAATGTTGTAACATCTAGTTGTGCATCTCGATTTTTGGTTCCAATCTACTGGAGAGTTTATTTACAGGACCACCGAAAAGAATTTCAGTACCTTAATGTCTATGGACATCTTCATTATAAAGAACTGTAGACAGTCATTGTTTGGTACATGCCCAAAATCTCGCCGTCTGTCCTCGACCTTGGCGAGTTTTGGCGAAATATCGCCAAATTTGGCGATAGTCAGTCATTTGGTCCATGCCCAATGTATCGCCATTTGTCATCGTTCTTGGCGAGTTTTGGCGAAATATCGCCAAATTTGGCGATAATCTGTCATTGTATGGTTCATGCTTAAAATCTCGCAATGTCGTCGACATTGACGAGTTTCGCCGAAAAATCGTTTGGCGCCAAAAATTATTTCGTATTTTTTAGAACTATTGTAATATCTAACTGTTTTCAATATCTTTTTTGACAGCAATCGACTGAGAATTTATTTACAGGGTGAGCCAAATGACTTTAAATACATTGAGGTGTATGGATGTATTCAATTCATTGAAAGTCTGTGGTCAATGACTACTTTGGCTATCCCCAAAATCTCGCAGACTATCTCAAGTTTGTCGGCTTTTGGTGAAATATCGCCAAATAAAGTGTCAGAAGGAAATCTTTCAAATTGAACTCAGCTTGGCGATATCGAAATATTTGGCTAGAAATCGCTAAACCTTACTATTATTGATATTTTCTCTCTTTCAAACAAATAAGTTTAGAGGAAGTGCGTCGAAAATATTTTTGATCTAATGCACGTGCAAGGAAGTCATGTGTTGGACACATCAGATTTTTTATTATTATTTGAAGCGGGAAAAAGGTATTTCGGGAGGATTTAATTTTTGCGAAAATAAGTGCTTTTGCAGTATTCATTTCGTCACAGAAGGGGGCAGCCACGTCACCCAACTGGCAACTTTTTTACTCCTTTCATACATAAATCACGCCAAATCGTTTTCACTGTCGTGAGTCCACATACCAATATGGTTTGAGCGTTCCTGCCCCAAACCAGTTTCAGTCCACTATGGGACGTTTAATTAGTACTGCAAAACAACCCTAGTACCTGGCTTTTGACGAGAGAAGTGTAACACAAATAAAATAGTGTTGTACATACATTTTGCAAAAGTCAAACTTCGTCGTTTGACAAGGGCTGTAACCCTTTGTGGCGCAACCCTTTTCCAATGCTGAAAAAAGGGCAGCCGTTGCCATCGCTCGACTTAACGACCAGCAAGATGGCGGACGATCGAAACGTTCATCGCGTGCCACAGATCTAGAGACCCTTTCTTGACGACTGCTGGCTGTGCAACAGTCAAAACGTCAGAGTTGGGTGTTCCCAGAGCGGGAACACTGCGCTTTAAAGGGTTTAAAGCCTCTCTGAATTCGCCACTGCGCCCTCTTTGTTGAGCGCGACAAGTTTGGAGCAATTGCCTAATTATTTTCTACTAACAATTTTTCAAAACATAATAAGCCCCGTACTCTCTAACTAAAGTTCTCCTTGAGAAGTTTTGTGCTGATTTTGCGTTATGTTTTGTGGCTTATCCGCGACTGCCTTTCCACTCCGGGAGTTCACTGTGTTACGATATCGATCTATCGTTATCCGTGAGTGGAAAATGCGGGAGCAATCCCGGATTCTCTCTCGTATATAATTCTTTTATCCTTTTTCTTTCTTTTTTTTCCGGCCGTGTACTTTCGCGCAAACGCTCTGAGAACGAACTCGATCCAAGAAAAATAAGGGGGGGATGTCCGTGGTCAAATTCGTTCAGAAAGTTACAAGTTAGCTGCGAATGCGTGTTAGTTCGGTCCTGATGTTCATAGCCCCCTATATTATTGATTCCAGGGAAAGCCGGGAGCAGACAGTAAAAAGTACGCATTCCCCATTCAGGGTTGTAAAAGGATTGCGTTAAAACGTAGAGTGGAAGCTCTCTCCTGCAGTGTGAAATTACTCTGAACTGCGTTACAAAAAAAGCAGAGAATATATATACATATATATATATATATATATATCGAGTATCCAATTTTCTTATAAGAGGTAAGAAACGTGCTTGCTTTGTATTTTCGCAGTGAATAATTTTTGTGTTTGTTTATCCCAAGAGGAAAAATATGTAAGGTGCGACTTTGATACTTCTGTATCGTGAATATTACCTCATATACCTTTTATATTATATATCTTTTATATGAGCTATTATATATCTTCTATATTATCTTTTGTGAGCTCACCGCGCACATGAGAAAAGTCAATGTTTTGCGCAATAATACAAATAGAATAATCTTACAAAGGTATTTCGTCCAATCAACTTAAAATCACTAAACAAGTGAACTGAGTTTCGTAGAGTCAGGCAAACGCAGCAAATTTATTTTACGAGTTGTGCTGATTTTATCAAATCAGGCGAAAAAAAGTTACTATACTGCTCAGCATGATTTATGTTTACTGTTGATTTACGCCATCCGAGCGTTGTGCGATCAAATCAGCGTGCTCACATTTAGGAAACTGAGCTCAGTAAAATTAATTTAATTTTGTAACATTAAAATTAGTAGAAGGGTTTTTTGCATGCCCTGTTGGTTTTATTGAGTCAGGCGAAAAGAAAATAGAACACTGGTCAGCATGGTTGATGTTTATTAATGTGCTAGTTTGTTTTACACCGTTCGAGCGGCATACGGGCAAATCAGTTTTTATTGATTTACGCCGACTGATGTTTATTAGGATATCTCCTGGGTTTCTGAAACTGTGCTCCTCGTGAAAGTAGAAAGTGCTCCCCGAAAAATAATTTGTTGCTTTAGCATTCAATTCATATGTTTCAAATTCACACAAGATCCTCAAAGTGCTCCACCAGAAAAAAAGTTTGAGAAACTCTGATATACTCGATTGTTTTGCGCCGACCAAGAGGTGTGCGGGCAAACCAGTGTGCTAACATTCAGGAAAGAGTTTAGCAAGTTTAATTTCATTTTGAAATAAGATAAACCGATTAAAATTAGTAAAGGGGGTTTTTGGGTCTCAGACTGGAGTATTCGATGATTCATCCTGGGAAGCAATACTGGATAAGGAAGAGGAATCTTCACTATTGGATTTTCTTTAACGATGCTAGAGTGAACAGGATTAATAATAGGGGAAGGGGAGGGGGGAAGACCACCTATCTCATTTGACAAAAAAATTCTGCACAAGTTCCCGAGTTCGAACAGTTAAAATAACTTTTTTTAAAATGGGATAGGAGCAGATATAATTAAAAAACAATCATCGTTAAATATCACTTTCAAGCTTTGAAGTTGAGAAACAATTTTTCATATAGACGAATGTTTCAATTTTCTCCGTTCCAGTTCACTCCGATCTCACAGCCGCCCACAGAGTTTTATGCTGAAGTGAAGTACATGTTCTTTGGTTTTTAGAGAAAACTTAACCCTTTGAGGCGCAACCCTTTCCCAATGCTGAAAAAAGGGCCGCCGTTGCCTCGCTCGACTTAACTACCAGCAAGATGGTGGACGATCGAAACGTTCATCGCGTGCCACAGATCTAGAGACCCTTTTTTGACGCAGCTGGCTGTGCGCGCACAGCCAGCTGAGACAAAAAAAGTGTCTCTAGATCTGTGGCACGCGATGAACGTTTCGATCGTCCACCATCTTGCTGGTAGTTAAGTCGAGCGATGGCAATGGCGGCCCTTTTTTTTGGCATTGTGCAATCTATCCAGCTGTTCTCGCATTCTTCCATATTTCAGCCGATGTCAGTGCTGTTAAAAATAATCGCAACAATTTTTTTACGGGAAATGACGTGCTAAAAAGTAAAGGATTCTCGTGGAGCTATGTCAGCCGCCACTATTTTTATAGAAATCAAATCTATTCTTCGTGACTGGCAACGGTCAAAACGTCAGAGTTTGGTGTTCCCAGAGCGGGAACACTGCTCGTTAAAGGGTTAATGCGGTGCGCTCTGGCTAGTGTTGAACAGAGCCTGCATCTCTCTTTAGGGATCATTTTTCTCAGTGGAGGAATCATCTGAATCGTGTTTGTTTCGCTGTTCCGGAAAGGACAATCCGGGAGAGGCGGCCTCCTCCGCATCATCAACGATCGATAGTGAGCCGCGACCCTGGCACGTGTGAGAGTCACCTTGACCTGGTCGCGCGTGCACTCTGCGCACGCGGGACAGAAAAATATGGAAAACACAGCGCGTACATTCATGTGATAGAAAAAATCTGCGCATGTAATCTGAAAACTAATATTCTCATATCGAAGAAGTACCATATTACAGTACCGATATTATTTCGAGTCTTTTACTGTGGTCTTGGTACAATTTCGATTTCCAAAAAATGATGGTTTGTTTTACGAACATTCCAGTTAATTAAACTAATCGTGCTTCTGTTTTTGTAATCGTAACTTCCAAACATGGTTCACTGATACTGCTATTTTGAGGAAAATCGAAATCACCAAATCAGCTGGCTGCTCTTAAATTTATCTATTCACTTTAACAGGGACTGATTTGCGGCAGGTCATTCGGGGCGCGTGCCCGGGCCCCCAACAGCAAGGGGCCCCGAAATTATCCTTTAGTTTAAAAATTTGCAAATTTTGGTTTTAATTTAAAATAAGAGGCAAGAAAACTAGTTTTATGAAAAACAATAATTATTCTGTTATTATTTCATAGTGTTAAGCATTATATTCGCACTTTTTTTTAGGCGTGACCAGAGGCGTAGCCAAGGGGGGGGGGTTAGGGGGTTTATAACCCCCCCATGAGAAATTTTTTGCCATACAAAATGTATATTCTTCAGTACATTATCACACACACGATACATGTATATAAGTTGTAGTAGTCGTAACCCCCCCCATGAAAAATTTCTGGCTACGCCCCTGGGCGTGACCACCATGCAATCACGTGCTAAATAGTTGCGTGGTCTATTTAGGCGTGACCTACGTAGTGATATATGCTGGTAGCAAGGAAACCATAGAGCAGATTTCAGTCAGAACAGATAAAAGGAAATACTTCCTGGGTGGAGCAAAGTGAAGATTTATCCCACTAAAGAATAAATAAATGCTCTGAGATAGACGTTAATAAAATAAGTACAAAAAATAATGTGGAACATATTACTTGAAAAATTCGGAATGAAAGTAACGATTGAAAATTAAATAATATAGCTGAAATATTATTACTCTACATAATAATATTATTATCGAACTGTTGCAATTCGATTTTTATCTTGATTCAATAATAATTTTAATGCTGTTAAAACATCCTTCTTTGTAGGGTGTGATATTGAAGTTGCATGGTGGGGTTTAAGAAATTTCGTAAGAGGGGGACCCCAATGAAGATTTTGCCCAGAGCCCCTATCTCTGCAAATCAGTCCCTGCACTTAAAAAGGGCTGTTTGCATGTTTTGAAGCGGTATTAAAAATGATGTTTGTTTGGAGTACTCGTGGTAAATTACTGATGGCAGCGCTCGACTTAAAGTTCCTGTTATAAGTTCTATCAGTTAGAATTGTATTATCCAAGCAAACTGCAGTTCACTAGTGCGTTCGGATGAAAGCTTTCAGTTAATTTTCATGAACTAGTTAAGAGAGCAGACAGACAGAAAAAAAATTGAAACTAAAGCACTTTTGAAGTTGAGGAAGTAGAAAGCAAAAAGTGTTTTCTCAGAAGCATTTATATAGCAAATTTTCGAAAAATTAATACGAGCGTTTTTCTGGATCTCCAATCGGGATAAGAAAAATTGTTTTTCAACAGGGTTTTTGAGGAGGAAAAGGTCATTTTAGGTCACGAACTCTTTGACATGGAATAGCTCTCAATAATACGAACAAAATGATACGTCAAACTCACTTCCAAATAAAGAAAGTGAGAAAACCCATTTTGCTTGCTAGCCCCTCAGTTATAACATGCAAGACTTCTGGTTCCCCAACTCACAATCTTGTGTGATGGCACTTGAGGCTGTTCTTCGAAGAAAAAAAACTCTGTTTTTAGTCTTGGTACACAAATTGAAATAAACTAATAGCGTCATGGTCTCCCAAAAAATTCCAGATGGTTCTTCATGAGCTGCTTTACACATTGCAATAAGCGAAAAAGCTGTGCCTTTAGTGAAATTTTCAGAAAAAATTCTTAAACATGGATTTGAGCTACAGGATTTTTCGAAGCGTGACACGTTTTGTGAAATTTTCCGATTTTTAAGAATTTTTTTCTAAAAGTTTTGAAACTGATACAGGTTTATCGTTTATTTCAGTATGTAGTACAGCTTGTAAAGAGACAGTTTCAAAATTTTGAAGTGCCTGACATAATTAGTTTAGTTGTACTTATGTACCAAAATCGCATGATTTTTTCGAACTACACCGTTAAAACAAAACTTAGTTTAAAAATTGGATTTATTTTTCCGTTCGTTAACTTTGCATTTAACATCAGAAACTCTGAACCGTAACTAACTTTTAATATAGTTGTAAATTGTAAATTTAAACATCGGATTAGCAATAATTTTTGAATCCAGAAAATAAAAAAAAATCCACCTCAAAAACTTTAGATTTTATTGCCCTATATATTGAAAGTGTATCATATTCTGTGCGCCGGTCCTATTTGTCTTTCTTACTCAATTATGTTGTAAAGTGTAACATGCATGTGGAATGCATGTGTCACTTTTGTTGTCATTCATGTTTCATTATGTAAAACATATTGTCCAATTGTCGGTTCTGTTTTTTTTTTTTGTTTCATTATGTTGAAAGGGCATTATAATCCACGTTCCTTTACTTAAAGCTATTCCTTCTCATTCGCTTTTCACAGGCATAGTATATTTTGATAAAATCAAACGAAGAAATTTCATGATTATTTGTTTTTTCATGAGTGGCATTTTGTCCGTGGCTTATATCGGGGAATTTAAATCATTGTACACTGCACTTCAAACGTGGCAACCACAATGCTTACTTTTTAGTTTCTTATCAATATCGTCTTAACTAATTCAGATTTCGTAATTTAAGTGAGCGGAAAGAATGGCTTTTGAAATTAAAAAAATAAATTCTGTATAGTTCAAAAATAAAGCTACAGGATTCCAAACACTATGAAATATTCTTAAAATTTACTTAGAAAATTGAAAAAAAAAATAATAATATTGAGGCATATTACAACCATGTTACCTCTTTATTCATACTGTTAGAAAAATGAAAAAATCATGATTGATTTTAATACACTTTAGAGCTTTTAAAAAAGATTGCACAGATTATAAAAATCATTGTCTTAATTCATCATTGCAAAACTCATTTCATCCTAATTTGAAGAATTCCGTCAGCCATTCCCACCAGTTAATACTTTTACAAATGGCGCATGTAATGAAAAATTGTTGCCATTTTAAGAGAGATAAATCAGTTGTGTGGTATTACGAGTAATAGAAGCCACACCTACGAAACGAAAACTTAATGGGCTGGAGTGTTATCAGCTAATGTGCTGAGGGATGTAGCCAGAGCTTTCAAAATTCTTCATTCCTTTTATAAAATGTTAAAGATCAAACTTTTTCGGGAAGATATGCTGTGAGAGTACGGGGAACGGGAAAAAAAAAAAAAAAAAAAAAATCCAGTCAGTCGTAGGACTGCACGTCAGAAGTGAAAACTTCTTGTCAAGTTTTCTAAAATTTATATTTATGCAGTTAAACAGGTTTTACACATGATTGTAGTTTTATTAACAAAAAATAAACATTTGTGAACGCTTATTCACGCTTTTATACATTTGAAATTCTTTGTAAAAAAATTATGTTTTTTTTTTAAGGCTGCAAGAGTATCGCACATTTATTTATGATATTCTTACAATTTCAATATTTTTATTCATTTGTACATATTTTAACGCAATTTTCACTGGATTAGCAAGGGGAATTTTTGATTTTTCAATTTAATTACATTTCAAACTTCGCGCTGGATTTGTGTGCACATTTAAAATTTGAAATGAGCCTCACCATGGCACAGTGGTTATGCCACTGGAAATGGTAGACGGGCGAAGTGTGAAAGTCCCGGGTTTGGGTCTCATCGCGCGTCCGTCGCCCTAACCGTTCGGAGCTTTTCGTGGTTTTCTCCGAAACTTAACGTAAATACGGGTTAGGACCCCTTAGAAAGACCACACGGAGGGCACCCCACCCATAGGCCTAGATCCCTCGTGCACATAATTGACCTTAATGACTCAACATAAAATTTAAAACAAGAGAGGAGCGCACGCCCAGGCCGCAACGTTACACAGCTGGTATATGCGTACGGTATACATCAGCGATACACGTTTTTCTCCACTTGTTGGATTTTGTTCGATTTAATTAATAATTATGTAAGTGAATTTATTAATTATCAATAATTATGTACTTACGTTGTAATGAACAGTAATCCTATTTATTTGTAATGAATGATGGATTCATTATTCAAATTCAAATGCACACTTATAATTGAAATAATGTACAGTATACAATTATTAACACTCTCCACATTATCAAATGAACTTTATTGTACAATAACTATATAGCTATCCAAATTAAGTTTTTTAAAATAAATAGTCGAAAATTATGATAGCGCCTACCCAGCTAGAAAAAGTCTGCACTTTTTTTTTTTTTTTTTTTTTTTTTTGCTAAAAACATATAGATTTTACACAATTTGTACATAAACGTGGATTTTTGAATATTTTGAAAATGTTCTTGTGCAAATTATATGCAATTTTTATGCATACTGAAACAAAAATTTACGCAGTTTGAAAAAAATTTCAGAAAAATTTCAAAATCTAATCACAAAAATTTTTTAATCCGACGCCTATAGCTTAAGTTGAGAGATCAGCTATCGTATCACCAAATTTCATTTCTTTCGCTTTAGTCGTTATTACGTGATATACGAACAATAATTTATGCAGTTCGAAGCAATCTTCGGGAAATCTCAAAATCTGATGAATTTTTAAAAAATTCGACGCCTGTAGTTTAAGTTGAGTGTCCACCTATCATATCAAATTTTATTTTATTCGCTTCAATCAGTTTTACGTGATGTGCGAATAAAAAAATATCGTTTGTGTCACTGGCAGAAGGACAGACAGACAAACTTTTTGTACGGTCGTACTGGGGTGCCAAATACTTAAAACGTATAGAAATCGTAAAATTTTTAATACCAAGTAGTGTACAGGCAAAGTCTAATTTTATTTATTTAGATACATAAAAGTTCCCATTCCAAAATTGAAGCAATAATTACTTCAAACTTTAGTCAATTCATCCCGAGTCGAACCCGTCTGGTGGTTAGAACACTCGTCTACCACGCCTTGGGTCCACAGTTCGATACCAGTCGCGGAAGCTAGAAGGACTCAGTTTACAAGTAACTTGAAGTTCTTACGTTTGATAACAGATAGCAGCACCAAAATTTAAAGAAAGGAGAAAGAAATCTCAACAGGCAAGATACGGTGTAGCTATGACATCAAAATCAACTTCTTCCCATATGTATCTGAGCGTGACGGTCACGCGAATTCAGTGCTTTTCCCCCTCCCAAAAGTGCCTAATGCTCCTAAAAAAGTTTCCACTTCAAAAAACGAGTGTGGCTGTGTCGTGGACACGGCCGGGTGTTTTAAGTGAATACGTGTACTTAACTTTCAATGTGCGATTTTATTGTAATATAACAGCACATTGTATAATGTGAAATCAATTTATATGTATAATGTGAAATCAAATGTATAATTTTTGTTGCTCATAATAAATTTTTTTTTAAAGATCAATTCGCTGGAACTTAGTTGAAATGGCCTTCACTTGCGGAGTGAAACTAGCAAAGGGCGTTCTCATCAGCTATAACTTGGTGTTTTGGGTAAGCTGTCATTATGCTTGTGTTTCTTTGCTCTCAATGGTTAATGAACCACTCAAATTAATTTTTTTCTAAAATAAATTTGGTTACATTAATTACACGAGTTAACTGGATGGCTGGTAATCAATTTAACTCTTATAAAAAGACCGATTAATGGACCATTCCTTTGTGCAGGGATTGTTAAGCTGAGAATCGCGCTCTAAGTCGATCCTTTCCTCAAATAGGGCTACCTGAGCCATGTGAATTTCAGTTGTGACGATACTAGGTGGACTACAAACCAGCATCAGTGGCAACAGGGCCAGATTACCCTTAGGCTTACTAAGTTCTATCCTGTAGGATCTAACATTTTAGGGTCATCGCGACTGAAGATCAAATTTAAGAAATAACATAATTCTAAGTCTTAAATTAATAGTATTAAATAACTAAGTTTAAAATTAATTTAGGGTTTAGCAACTTGAAAAAATTTGGCTCATAATTACTGACTCTGTACACATGAATAGCCTGTTGGCACAGTTATCCAAGTTTTAATTCATATGTGCAAATCAGATAAGATGGACATGATATACAGATGTTGAAGATATTAGTACAACTCAAATTTCAGGCCTAGTTTTTAACAGACTTCGAAAAGGAGAGGTCATCAATTCGTCGGAATCCTTTTTTTTATGTACATTCAGTGATAATTATTATTTTTTATTTTATTGAACGGGGGAAATCTTAGGGTGGTACCATATTGACAGTTTCAGACCTGTTTAAATAATTTCTCTTTGAATAAAATAATTCTTTTTTTATATAATAGAGATTAAATTTAATAAGTACCCGATCTTCGTGCGGGAATGGAGATTGTTAAAACAACTAATACGAATGAAAAAACGGTGTATATATTACAGAAATTTTGAAAGAAGTAAGTTATATCACAAAAAAGTATAAGCGCTGTAAAAACAGAAGCACCAACATGCTCCAATGTGTGCATGTATACCTAATTAAGTGTGAATTACCCACGAAAAAACCCTCAGTCATCGTCATCCTAAGTCATTGGCATTAAAGAATTATAAAATAAAGGACAGAAAAAACAGATATAGAATACAATAAATATAAAGTGCCAAACGTTATCGGAGGCCATTTGGCGCAAAAATAATTACAGGTTTCTGTTCCGGTGACAGAGGATTCGGAACTATTGTTATACTATTGTAAATAATATGAGTCCTATTTAACACTTTAATTCAGAAAATACAGTAACCAGTTTATGTAAAGTTATTTAAAAATTAACTTATACTAGTTCCATTTAACAGGCACCAGATCTGCCTGACGTGCAATGGCATGAAAACATAATTAATAAAAGAATAAAAGTTAAAATTACTAACGCACGGCCTATTGCACATGCCACGAAATTCAAAAGAACATGAAGAAACCCAATCCTGAAATCCTGAAATCATAGCCTTACAACGGACCAATCAACGTCCAACAGCACTGTTGCCACATCCACCTGAAAGCGTCCAATTACTGTACGGACAGTGATAGGCTTTAGCTTACAAGCTTCAATCCGCAAGCAACTGTTGATGTATACGAAAAAAAAGGCGAACACATAGAACAGGTAAATTATTTCCATGAGTTTTACTCAGATGTTTCGTGTAAAAATTAATAAAGTGTAAAGGAAAAGTATTATTATAAAAAAAAAAATTGACAGAAAAAAAGGTACAGCTTATAATTAAAAAAATAACTACTATTGCATAACCGAAAAAATCTAATTAGCTGTCTTATTAAAATATTAACTTTTTTGTGTGTAAATTAGAAGTCCAGTGTAGAAAGAAATTATCTTAAATTAAAATCCTGTTTTTTATCGTAAATGTTTATGCACAAAAAATTATTAATAATATTTAAGTCTAAATCTTTAACAGCAGATTTACAGCTACTGTTAACAGCATTCGGTTTTAAACAAGGAGGATTAATAAAGTGCTTAATTTTATTAAAATCATTTTTGAAAACTAAAATATCATCAATGTGTCTTAAAACAGAAAAATCTGTTGTATAATTGGACACAAATTTGTATTCATAATAAAAAAGATATAAATTAGCTGTGTAGTACTAGAATAACTAGTACCAAAACCAATACCTTTGATTTGTTTGTAAATTTCAGAATTGAAAATAATATAATTATTGTTTAGAGAAAAATTAGAAATATTAACGAAAAATTCTCTATTTGTATCAATTGCAGTATCTAAATTAAATCCATCAAATATATTAAAAAGGGCGTTGTATAAATCATCTATTTGAATATTCGTAAATAAATTCTCAAATTCAAAAACCTGCAAACCTATGATGTACATAATATATTGTTACAAATTTTGAATCAATACTGCCAGACACTTTCTGTGGGCAGTAATTATCGCCGAACGCTTTAATGACCGGAAGAAAAAAAGCATAATTTTTTCGGAGAGTGTATCTCTCCCTCCTATACTTAGGGTCTACTCTAGTATACGGTGTCTGTGCATATGGTATCTTGTATTTTGTTGGGTCTATTCAAAGCAGCTGTCATTTCGATTTCAACGAGCAAATTAAAAGTATTTGCAGTGTTTTAAAAAATATTATGGCAGAGTTATTAAAATGTGTTTTTTGCAATACTTCGGGTATAAATTTAGTATTGCTTGCGGAAGGGAAGTTTGGCGACTTTTGGTGTACGTATGTGTGAATGTAACTCGCGTATCTCAAAAATTATTAGTCTTAAATTGTTGAAATTTTATCCTTAAGATGGTTGTAACATCTCTAGTTGTGCAACTCAATTTTTGGTTCCAATCTACTGGAGAGTTTATTTACAGGACCACCCAAAAGAATTTCAATGTATTAATGTCTATGGGCATCTTCAATATATTATGTCTGTAGTCAGTAATAGTTTGGTCCATACCCGAAATCTCGCCATTTGTCATCGACCTTGCCGAGTTTTGCCAAAATATCGCCAAATTTGGCACCAAAAATAATTGCATATTTCGTATAACTCTAACACTGTTTACTGTAGAAGGTTGAGACTTTGTACTTAGAACTAATGTAACATACAATTGTGAATTTCTTTAATTGATTGTAATCGACTGAGTAATTTGTTTACAGGATCAACCAAAAGACTTTCAATACATTAAGGTCTATGGATACCTTCAATTCATTAAAAGTCTGTGATGAATCACTATTTCGGCTATGAGCAAAATCTCACATCTTGAAAGCTTTTGCGGAATATCGCCCAATTAGGTGCCAAAAATGAATCTTTCAAATTGAACCCAGCTTCCCGATATCTCAACTATTTGGCTAGCAATTTCTAAACCTTACTATTATTGTAGTGTTTTATCTCTTTCAAGCAAAAGCGTTTATAGAAGTTCACCGAAAATATTTATGATTTAACAGACGTACAAGGAAGTCCTGAGGTGTCCACATCAGATTTTTTTCTTCCGATCTTTAAAGCGTCTGGCGATAATTACCGCTCACAGAAAGTGTCTGACAGTATTGTAACAGACAAAATTTGTAACAATATTCTGTACAGCACACGTAAAAATCAGCTGTGAGACTTTAAGTAAAGTGAGTAATATTTTTACGCGCCTGTAGCAAGTGGTATCTGAGAATTGGCCGTCGACCCAAGCTAGCAAGTATGCGTACATTTCCTGTACGTACTAACACTGTCGTATTCATTTTGTGCATGAGAAAAGGTCTGACAAGGAAACCTCCCCGAAGCTCACTCACTAATGGAACGAATTTAACACTATCACATGTGCATACTAAAAGGAACCTACTGTATGAAAATTAGCTGCTATCTCCTTATAGAATTTGAGAAATTAAAGGTTAAAAATTAGTTAAAATCGCGCCAATTGGAACCCTTTGGCTAGTATTTGGCGACAGAGCTAATTAGTGGAAAAGTTAAAACGCTCACGGGAGTACGCACTCGAAGTATTTATAAACCAGTGTTTGCTATACTGTGTTATATTTCAACGTACTGGATTTTTAAGTAGCTTAATCTTGTTTTCTATTAGTTAACCCTTTAAGCGCCAAAGCTCCCGTTACGGGAACATCTATTATATATTTTTTTTCTTAAAATATTTTAACGCAATTTACGAAATACATATTTTATATAAACATTTACACTATAGGGTGTGTTATATAGTGTAAATGTTTATATAAAATGTGTATTTCGTAAATTGCGTTAAAATATTTTAAGAAAAAAAAATATAATAGATGTTCCCGTAACTGGAGCTTTGGCGCTTAATGGGTTAAACTGAAGTTCTCTAACCTTTTTATTTTAATTCTGAAAGTCACAGCAAAAAGTAATTTCTTTTTATTTGTGTTGACACACTGCAAGTTGCAAATTCAGTTTACGCATAAGAGAGGCATTTATTTTAATTCTAAAAATTCTATTCTTTTTATCCACGCGATGATACTATGGAGCAAAAAATAATTATATTTAATGTTGTTTTTATGCTTTACGAGGAATTTTCTTTCAAAATGACATTGTCCCCATACACAGACGAAGAAATAAGTCCGAAAAATCAAATTGTTGAAAGTTTGCAAAATTATCAGAAAGTAAATGCAACAAATTTAGTTGCAAATGAACAATGCTTATTACTCGATGACTCCTGAAGCATTTTCTAGTTTAGAGGACGAAAGCAGTGACTTTACGCCCGGTGAGGATATCATTCAAAATAAGCAATTTATTGCTTGGAAAGATAAGGAGGCTGCAGTAAAATATTGGCGGGATACAAAAGTGGCAAAATCCCGCAGTTTACAGAGTGTTCAAAATTATTTTATATTTGTTACAAATAAGAGACAATTATATCTGTGGGAAAAGCAAGTTCAGAAGAATGGCGATAATTAATATTAATAATCAAATTAAAAAATATACGTTTCAACAGTTCCAAAACGCAAGAAAATTACAGAAAAATGTACATGATTGTGATTTACAAACTTGGGCTTCAGAAAAGGCATTGGAATTAAGACTGAAATTCGGCGCATCTAAAAGATGGTTGTACAGATTTTTTTTTTAAGTATCACATTGTGCGTACGAAAGTTACAAAATTTGTTTTCCAGAAAAACTCTCTGCCAAAGGAAACCATAGAAAAATCAGCGCTAGCGTTCATAAATGAACTAAATGTTTTTATAAAAGATTCGTTGTTAAAAGACCATCAAATTTTTAATGCTGATCAGTCAGGTTTTAATTTAGAAATTCATTCCAGACGAACCCTGGAACAGAGAGGATCTGAGCAAGTTGAAAGTGAGATTCAGTCACAAAATGCAATGACACATTCCAACACAATAATGCCGATATAAGTAAAAGCGGTGAGATTGTTATCGCCATTACTTATAGTGCATCCCGAAAAAACTGGGAAATTCGGTATAAATGTCAAGAATAAAATGTTTCAATCAAGTAACATTTCAAGGGCCGAATCAAACGGGGGGCGGGGTTATAGGGGGTATAGTTCCCCCCCCCGCAAAAAAATTACCGTACAATTTTTTAAATTATTTTTTTAATACCATTGTTTATCTCAACCCTTATTTCGCTAAAAAGCTAAGTTTTTTCTAAAAAGCTACGTTTAACTTCTAATGCATACGTAGATCGGGAATCTGGAAAGATGGGTAAAAAAGAATTCGCCGAAAGGTTTTCTGAAGTACATTTAAAAGAAACACCTGACGAAACACTTCTTCTTCGCGACTCATGGGGAACGCATAAGAATTCAGAATTAATAGAAGCAAATACTCCTCCAGATGAAAACGTGCGTGTACTTTATATGCCACCAAATACTAATCCTTTTACCCAACCTTTAGATAGATGCTGTTTCTGCGTATGGAAAAATTACGTGCGACAGTTTCCTGACATTGCGTTCATGAAACAATTTCAAGTAAATTTATTTAAAAGCGTGATAACATTTTTAAATTGCAAGCTATAATACATAATCAATTAAGTTCGTCCCGTTATAGAAATATGTGGAAATATTCATAGTATGCTTGTTTCTACACTCACTTGCATCCAGGACATTTTGACAATCCAGTACAGTTTGCTTTTCGTACAAAAAGGTCAGCAACTTGCGCGTCACCTAATTGCAGTTCTACTTATCCATTTGCTGTTTGTAGTTGGTGCAAAGCACAAATTTGTTTTGTACATTTTTTCATCATCCCTCATTTATGTTATGCATATATACCTTAAAAAACAACAATTCATATGACAATTTTTGCAAAACGTCATAATTCTACTTGCTTAGAAAAAATAATTTATGTCACATCTTGTTCTTTCGATTTTTAGTTTTTATAATCATATATTTAATAATATATTTCTTTCAGGGCCGAATCAAACGGGGGGAGGGTTATAGAGAGAACCTCCCCCCCGCAAAAAAAAAATTCCGTACAATTTTTTAAATTATTTTTTAAATACCATTGTTTATCTCAGCCCTTATTTCGCTAAAAAGCTAAGTTTCTTCTAAAAAGCTACGTTTAACGTCTAATGCATACGTAGAATTTATGTTTAAAAAATATTTTTATCCAACTCCCTCCACCCCCCCCCCCCTGCCCAAAACGGAACCAGTTACGAGCTTGATTTTTTTTTTCCTACCATATGTTCTGCGGGATATCCATTGAATGATTGTCGTAAATGAATCCTGACTGCGCTAATTTAAAATGCTTATTAAATAATCATCTTTTTGTAAAAATATTTATAAAAGAAAATAGAAAGCGCCAAGTGGCGATAAAGGCTCTATTCTGTCAGCTCATACTCATTTTTTATTAATTAATTTTAGCTTTATTTTGAGGAGATAGCAGCTCATTTTTACACATTAGGTTTCTTTTAGTGTGTACTTATGGCTGCATTAAATTCGTTACATTTGGTGAGTGAGCTTTCCTTGTGAGGGGATCCTGGGATCTTGGACCATCCCGTAAATAACGATTGCGAAACTTCACATTTTCGTCTTCAGCTTTCAGGTTTCTGCCTGCTTGTCTTGGGATTATTTACCTTGAAAGCAGACGAGAAAACGACTCTCTTTGCTCTGTTCAGACATGGGGACAGCTCAGCCGACCTGCAGTTTCTCTCGTACGGTTTCGTTGCTATCGCTATCCTGGTGTTCACAGTGGGTTTCTGTGGATGCTTCGGCGCTGTCAGGGAACACAAGAACATGATTATTGCGGTAAGTCCTCGTCTATATTTACTCTATTCGCGACTCGAATAAGCCATGCAACAGGCAAAGCTGCAGCTACTCCAAAAACGGCAAGCTGTTTTGATAACCGCACTGTTTATTGTGTAGAAGCAGAATAGTATAAGGTTAATTAAAAAAAAAAATAATCTGGTGTGACTCCAATCGACCTTCCGCACACTTCGTCTTTACCAAGCGCTTAAATAAATTTCTTTTATCTCAATTGAATGCAGTGTTCAGATGCTAGTGCACTTCAAATAAGTTGCGTCTATAGGTCATGATGGATAACAATTCTTTTTTGCAGCACTGTACAGAAACTGTAAGCCGTGCACACACTAGGGAATGCAATCCCGCACTGTTTTTCGTCCTGCGGGATTTCGGGATTGAGATTCATTGATCCCGCAATCCCGCGGGATTGACATTTCATTTAGTTAGGACTTCATTTCAACAGAGAAAAGTAGAAAAAAAGTAAGATTTTAAGCACTATGAAGTTTAACTTTAATAATAATAATTAATCTTATGAGATAATTAATACAATAACTTAGAAATATGAAAATTATAATCATGATATTCAGAATAATATACTAAGTTATGTCTGATGTTAGTTGCTAAAAATGAGGAATATACAATTTATAGATATGTTAACATACTTAACGTTATTTTCTTAGTTGCTGAAAAAAGAACGTACAAAATCGAACAAATCCAATGAATCATTTCCTAGTCTAGATTTAATTTTAGTAAAATAATTAAAATTGCGAATTAAAAATATTAAAAACTAAAATGAAAACTTTTTATAATTAATTCGTGACTTTCATTAAGAGATAAATAGCATGAAATATTTCAGTTCATTTGGACACTGGGAACTTTACGAAAAGTTTATATTACAATGTTTAGATTTAGATGTTCGATCCAGACTCCCATTGGAAGATAATTTAAAAAAATAAAACTTAATAATTAAATAAAGTAAATAATAAACTAATTAAATAAACTAAATAATAAATAAACTAAATAACAAATAACAAATAACTAAATTAAAATGTGTAATTATTGATTTGTTTATTGTTAGGCATAAATATGCAAAATGTTTCGGTCTATTCATTGGGAAAGCAGAGTGAAATTGTAATAAAAAATAATTTATTTCTCAGCGTCAATCCCGCGGGATTACGATCCTAATCCCGCGGGACTAGTCCCGCAAACATTTGTGCGGGATCCCGCAGGATCCCGTTCCCGCGGGATCGGGATTGCATTCCCTAGCACACACTAAAATTTATTCAGTATGTAAGACAGTGACCTAATAATGTGCGTACCTAATTTGAGTTCAATCGAATGCACCATTTAGAAATTAACTCACTTTAAATGATTTGCGTCCCTAGACCGTAATGTATAAGAATTAATTTTTGCAACACCGTGAACAAACTATCAGCTCTACACTCACCAAAAACTATACAGGTCATATGACCGTGACCTATAGCATACATATCCAATGTGGGCTCAACTGAATGCATCGCTAGACGCTAGAGCGATTTCAAGAATTTCCGCCCATAGGCCATAATGCAAAAGAAATCTTTTTTATAACCCTGTAAAAAAAGTCCTATACACAAAAATTAATACCAGTCGTGCGGCGGTTGTCTTTAATATATACATCAAATTCGAGCTCAATCGAATGCGCTGTTAATGAGCGGTCGTGTTCACTCGCACACATACATACATCTCGTAAAAATAGCGTAAATGCATTCAGAAAATCCAGAACGTGTAAATACATAAAAACCTCCAAGTCGAATTTTTTCATGATTATAATACTTTAATTGCGTGGTACGTTCGGAAAGTAATAGAACTCACCTTAGTAACTGTTTTCTTAGATAAATCGATAATTATTATTGGTGTGTTCTTCAGCGTTGATCGAGGGCAATACTGTTCCAAGGAGCAGTTTTTATTATTATTAAATCGTTTTCTTCTGATACAGGCTATTTATATCAGGTTGTAACGAAAGTTTTCCGCCAAATTTACTTGAATCAGCTCATGCGGTACATAGCGATTGAACTTATATGCGATGCCTAGCGCGATTAATGGACATGGCACTAAAGTCTAACTCCTTTAGCTAGCTCTCGAGTGGATGAATATTTTATCTTCTTCCACAAATTCTTGTTGGCGGGCCTCATCAGCATCAGTAGGCCGGCCTGAGCGCTCTGCTTCTTAAATGTCATAGTCCTCGTTTTTGAACGTTTGGTACCAAAACTTCAAAGTGTTATATAATACAATAGTAGTACCTTAATCTGTACGCATGATTCGGTGTCATTCTGTAGCTGACTTTTTGCAACAGAACTGAGAGTAAACGATGGTTCAATCTGATAGCATGATAGTTCCATTTCAGACACCTTATACTTAATCATAACGATATTGTTTTACAGATTTCACAACACAGTGCTCTAAAACAAGTCTTTTTCTTTCAAATAACAAAACAAAATTTTGTTTGACAAAATATTGGCAAAGACACCAACGCGAACTGTTTGTACAGACAATACTTGCAGTGGCGGAAAACTTTCGTTACAACCTAATAGTTCTTTTAGAGGGCTACGAAAAAGATTTTTTATTCTGGAATTCTTAAAAGTGCGCTCGCATCTAAACAGTGCAATCGATTGAGCACAAATTGCGTATGTATATAATAGGTCACGGTCACATGGTCTGCATAGATTTTGGTGTAGGTAGAGTTGATAGTTTGTTCACGGGATTGCAAAAAATAAGTCTTATGCATTACTTCCTATGGACACAAATCATATAAAATAAATCAGTATCTAAATGGTACATTCGAAGAAGTTCAAATTGGGTATGTATATTATAGGTCACCGTAACACAATTTGTATAGATTTTACTGTGTATAGGGCTTCAGTTTTTTGACAGGGTAACAAATGAGTGTTCTTTTACATCATACCTTATGTACGGAAATTCGTGAAAGTGCGCTAGTGTCTGTATGGTGCATTCGATTGAGTTCTAATTGGGTATGTATATTAACCCTTTAACGCGCAGTGTCCCCGCAATGGGAACACCCAACTCTGACGTTTTGACTGTTGCCAGTCACGAAGAATAGATTTGATTTCTATAAAAATAGTTGCGGGTGACATAGCTCCACGAGAATCCTTTACATTTTAGCACGTCATTTCCCGCCAAAAAATGGTCACGATTCTTTTTAACAGCACTGACATCTGCTGAAAAATGAAGACCGCGTGAACAGCTGGATAGATTGCCCAATGCTGAAAAAAGGGCAGCCATTGCCCTTTTTTCAGCATTGGGAAAGGGTTGCGCCTCAAATGGTTAAAAGGTCACGGTCTCATGATCTGAATAGATTTTGATGTGTGTAGAACGGACAGTTTGTTCACAGGGTTTCAAAAAGTAAGTCTTACGGCCCAAGGACGAAAATCCTTTAAAGTGAGCTCGGTGTCTAAACGGTCCATTTCATTGACACTAAATTATGTACGCATATTATGGGTGACTGTCTTACATAAATTTTAGCGAGTGTACGCCCTACAGTTTTTTGCAGGGCCACAGAAAAAGTATTCTTATATACTTCGGCCTATTAACACAGACCATTTTAGGTGCACTAGTGCCTGAGCACTAGATCCGATTGAGTGAAATTTATTTAAACTTTTAGTAAAAATAAAGTGTTCGGAAACTCTAGGGCAGTCACTCCAGATTTTTTACTTTTATTTATTTATTTTAAAAGCTATATTCATTTATTATTATTATTATTATTCTTTTACTATTCAAATGAAAAAATAATAATTTTATAATAATAATAATAATAATTGTTATTGTTGTTGTTATTACTGAATTTTAATTGTAAGGAGCTCAGTCTTTTCAAAGTTTTAATTTTTTTCATTTCTATTTTACAATCCTTTAAAAGAACATTTTTAAAATCTTCTCATCAGCTTTTCGAACAGAAAGTTGGTTCCAAAATTTATTCCACATAATTTAAGGATTAGTGTATAAATAAATGCATCTGTTTTTTTAAATATATTTAATTTAATTATAAAATTATTTTTAATATTTTTATTAAATACTGCCCAGTTATTGGATGATATTTTTACGTTATTAGATACTTTAGCGTTCAATTATCCATGGTCTACTAACGACATTAGCGCTTTTTACTGCAGTTATGTCAATACCGACGATAAGCAAGAACGGGGCATAACAGGAGGTATTCGAGCAGCTATGAATAGAAGGCGGGGCCAATTATTAGTTAAGAATATTGTTATAGTCGAAACACTGTTATTGAGTTTCGGTCTATTTCAAGCTGTTTTTTATGGTTTCAAATTAGACCTGGAATATAGAGAGGCTCCTATGGAAACTAATGGTCTAGCTATTCAAACATAACGGACCGATTACAATTAATCTTCCTTTCTTTTTTACTTAGTAGAAGTATAGTTTTTTCTCTCAAATCTACGAAGAATTAAATAAGTTTCTTGGACCCAAATTCACTTTAAAAACCGGAAATACAAGAATTAAATCGAATGTAGTCTGTTTACTCATATATCTTACCTCTTGGAGTTTTTTTTTTTTTTTTTTTTACTTAAATTTTTACCTCTGCACATTCTAATAATTATTTTTCGTTTGATTAGAAAATATGAATTTATTCCAAAGATATATTAATTTGTATCAAGAATTTTCTGGGACGAAATTTCTTTCATTTTCATCTATAAACAAGAAAATATAAATCTGAAATTTGAAACGCTTTCCTTATTCTAAAACCATCTGAATAAAACTGTTTGGTTGGAACATTTATTTAATACCAACTTTCTTGCGCTTGCTAAAGATTTCACTTACCAATTGCCAACGAAATACAAGAGTCTTCGTATGTAAGACTCTTTCATACGAAGTCTCTTGTATTACGTTACATTCTTCTAATCTTATGACGGATAATTCTTCGTCATAAGATTAGAAGAATGCAATTAATTTATATAATTGAAATTCCTATATAATGAAATATTCTCATTTTTTGTTGTTTCTCACCTTTCAGTATTTCATCCTTCTTTTCGTCATCCTTGTATCCGAGCTAACAGTGGGTATTCTAGCCGTGTCCTACCAACACAGAGTAAGTTACTTCACGTTTGTATTTTAGTTTCAGTAACATATAGACGAAATTTGTAAAATGAAAAGTACCGTTTAGCTATACTGATTTCTTGGAGTTAAACCGTCCATTCAGGTTACTGAGTCGCACACTCATGGTGTTTGGTGAATACCTCTGTGAAAAAGATAAGTTGTTTTTTGTAAACGGGAGAACAACATTAAGTTTGGCTCAGAGTTCATTTTGTACTCAGCCCATATCAGACGCTTAAAAATAATCTTGCTCAAAATTATCTTGGAAAATTTTTCAGAATTATCATTTATTTACATAATGTTTTTAAAGCAGACTCTCCAAACTTTTCTGTCCCATAAAAAAAAGTATTTACATACCTTTCGAAACCGTGACAAAATCTTTAATACCGCTTATTCTGTTTGCGCTACGTGGGGGCAACGATGACGGCAAAAATTCTCCTTCAAAAGTGAGGAGCGTTGCTGATCCACATTATCAAAGGATTATAGAAAATAAGGTTATCTTTTGTTGTGTCTATACGACACCGTAACCAGAGATGTGCAATTTCAGGCCCATGGGCCGTGCTAAAAGCTTCGGAATAATCTGATATTGTTCCATAGGAGGGCCATGCTAATTTAGGTTCGCACCGGCTGACGCAGACTCTAGTTGTTGCAATGCGTCTGTACAATAATGAAAACGAACGGCCAGAACACAAAATCACGCACAGTTTAAATTATAAAAAAATCTCACTCTAGATGAAAAAGGTGAATAATAAATAATTTAAATAAATGTAAAAAATGAAATTTGCAATAAGCATTCAATACCCCTACTGTAGAGTAGGGGTATTGTAGGTTCCCATACTGTACAGTATGAGAACATGGAGCAAGTCCTTCAAACACTGCTTTTACCGTCTTTACTCGCGTAATAGTTGCCCTCGCATAACAGTCGCACCCTCGTTTTGAAACAGAAAAAATCGTCAAAAAATTTTCCTCGCCTAAAACTCGCAGTCACTTTTTTGACTGTCATTTGTGTCTATAAAAGTATTACTATAAAAGAAACATGCCTCTCTTTTGTGTGTACAATTGAAGAAAAGATTATTTAATATTCGACAAATAAGCTGGAAACATTTGGTCAGAGTTGTTTTATTATCATACCAGTAATGCTTTAGCATTGGAGTTTACAACATTAAATATAGTAGATTTCTCCGCATAATAGTCGCACCTATAGACTTGTTCCATAAAAAACTGGCCAAAAATGTGCGACTATTACACGAGTAAACTCGGTAATTGCAGTCCATAAGTACTTGTGTATCATACCATGAATTATTATCTTTATTAAGTAAAAAAAAACTAAAAGACTAATAACTCTTTTAGAAAAAATTAGAAAATGTTATTAAAATGACACGACGTGTCTTGTTAGACCCTCAACGAATAATATTTTACATATATAGAAAAGCGCAATATAAAAATATATTTTCCTAATTGCATAAATTTAATTTTCGGCTATTTAAAAAATAGTAATAAAAATACAATATATTATTCTTTTCAAAGGAAAATGAAAAATAAATAAATGAAGTAGCTTTAATACTTCAATAATTCGGCTCAGTTTCAATTCTGTAAAATTCGCTTAATCGGCCATCTCCATAGGAGAATGCCAAATTGCCGCCATCGTAAAATAAGGAGTGCCTCTGATTGGCTGAAGGCAAAAAGTTGCCCCAACTCACACAACTTTTCCCATCCAGGTCGGGAAAAATTGCGTGTATCGAGCATCAGTATCACACATGCTTTTTCGCCCAAACTATAGGCGGTAAAACCATTTGTCCTAGGTTGTCTGTGTGTAGTTTGTCGTGTATTTTTTGAAGCGTCTGATAAGGGTTAAAAGTGATCCTTACACATGAAAAGAATTTCAGATACAATCATACAGATTTACAAAGAAACAAAATTGAACGAATTGGAAAAGTAAAGGTTGAACAAAATTTGGATTAATAGCTTTTATTTTAAAAAGGGGGCGAAAAAACATTATGGCGGTCACTTGGAAATAACCGGAGCCCTGTTTAGTTAAACTGACACTTAGGAATTACCTGTGGAGAGGTGCATTAATTATGCGATTTTTTATTACAGAATGAAGAAAAATTGGCAAGTACTCTAACAGATGCCCTGAAGGTACAATACGGCGTGGAAGCTCAGACGACAAAAGCGCTAGACCTCGCCCAGACCAAAGTAATGGAAAACTTTCTCATTCCCAAATTATCCTGATTATATTATCCTCTTATAAGTGCAGGAGGTGTGGCCTGTTAATTTGAAAATGAGATATCGATGCAGAGCCGGATTAACCCTTTGAGGCGCAACCCTTTCCCAATGCTGAAAAAAGGGCAGCCGTTGCCATCGCTTGACTTAACTACCAGCAAGATGGCGGACGATCGTAACGTTCATCGCGTGCCAGGCACAGCCAGCTGTCGTCAAAAAAGGGTCTCTAGATTTGTGGAACGCGATGAACGTTTCGATTGTCCGCCATCTTGCTGGTAGTTAAGTCGAGCGATGGCAACAGCTGCCCTTTTTTCAGCATTGGGCAATCTATCCAGCTGTTCTCGCTTTCTTCCATTTTTCAGCAGATGTCAGTGCTGTTAAAAATAATCGTGACAATTTTTTTTACGGGAAATGACGTGCTAAAAAGTAAAGGACTCTCGTGGAGCTATGTCACACGCAACTGCTTTTATAGAAATCAAATCTATTCTTCGTGACTGGCAACAGTCAAAACTTCAGAGTTTGGTGTTCCCAGAGCGGGAACACTGCGCGTTAAAGGGTTAGGGGGCTCTCAAATGGTAAGAGGCGATAGGATGCAGCCTACTGAACCTAATGGATAATCCGGTCCTGTATCGATATTATTTGGATCCTGTAAACATTTTGGTTGCTACCTTTCTTCTTTAATAACAACTTTTTTCTTCAAAGTTAAGTAGTACTGTGAGCAGCCGACACGTAAGCTGGGTTCGTAACTCCAGTTTCTGCTGCGACACGCTCACATGTTTTATTAATTGAGAAAGAGAAAGGAAAATAATTCAACTCCAAAACTTCCAAATATGTTAATTAGAATAAAATTATAGTTAATTCGTCCATACATTGGTGAAGAACACCATGCTCGGGACAGAAGATTTGGGTCCCAAAGATTGCGCTAAGTAAGCCGTTCTGAGGTCCAAGTCAACGGCTTGTCAAAATGGCTTTTGTGCTAAACAGCCAAATATGCCAACTTGGTCCACGGAGAAAGGCGCCAAGTTTGGGGCACCAATGAAAAGGCCCGTGTATGTTTAGAAAGCGAAAAAGCCATATCCGGGATATTTTTAAGCGATTTTTTATGGATAGTATTTAAATATCAATATAACATTAACTTCATTGCTATAACAAAAAAGGTAAAATTATAAAAAAGGATTTTTTTTTAAACAAAATTGGGTGAGGAGGACTACTAAGCCAAATTGTTAATCAGGGTCTGGGGCCAGGCCAGGCCCTTCATGACGAGCCGCCACCACTGGAAGGCAGGGGCTTAGCCAGAAATTTTTCATGGGGGTGGGGTAACGACTACTGCAACTCACATATTTACATACATGTGTGTGATAAGGGAGTGAAGAATATACATTTTGTATGGAAAAAAATTGTCATGGGGGGTTATGACTCCTCTAACCCCCCCTTGGCTACGCCCCTGCTGGAAGGAGATAAAACGATAGGAGTAAAAAGGTCAACCATTCGTTACATGCAGTGGTCAAGGACGTATTTAGGGGGAGGTCCAGGGGGTCCGGAGCCCCCCTCCCCCGAAATTTCGATTTTTGTTACTAAAATAGTAATGATCTAGTATTTTTGTGTGAAATTCTGCTTTTTTTACCGTTTGGACCCCCCCCCGAAATTTTCTGACCCCTCCAAAATGTTTTTTTGGATATGTACCTGGGGTGGGGCAAGAACAAATATCATCGAGTTGAAAAATTTTTTGTAATTGTCTTTTGTCATCACTTGTCTTATTTTTTCTTTTTGGAATTGCAGTTCGAATGCTGCGGCATCAGAAGCTCGTCTGAGTACATAGACAGTGCATGGAGTAAGAATGAAGGCAGCGGGAAAGTTGTCCCGCCAACCTGCTGCACTCGGAAACATACGGAGAAGCACTCGGAGGACTTAGTTTATGTCAATGAATCATTATGCCAGAGAGAAGAGGAATTCAACGAGATGTTTAGGCACCAAAAGGTAAAACAGTTCATACCTCTGAACAGGCTCTCTTTGTCGCGTACGACACGGCAGAGTAATTACTTCTAGGAGTATGCTGATTGTTTGCATTCTTATGGAATGGAATAACGATAATTTTTTAGGTACATCTTTAACTAACTAATAAAAGTCCTAGTAAAAATCGTTCCTTGTACTATGTTACAATCTTTTGTATCTAGAAACTAGGTATAAAACCTTGAAATTTGGTGAATGGGTATGAAAACGATCAATTCACAAAATGGCACAAATTAAAAACTCAACAAGTAATATATATATAAAAAAATTAAGTCAATTCCTACTTAGGTCAACAAAGAAAAATTTTATTTTAGTTACTTTTTATTAAATTAATTAATTAAATTTAATTCATGAATTAATATTTGAAAAAAACTGTATTAACATCAAGGGTCATCCACTACAAGTTTTAAAAAATATATTTGAACTTGAGTGGATGAATAAAAAGTATTTTATTAATGATTGAAAATTTGAATAAGATATATAAATATATATAGGGTGAGTGTGAACTAATAGTAGGAATAGAAAAAAAAAAATAAAAGAGATGTACAGTTAATTGTTATAGTTCTAAATACAAAATTTCAACATTCTACGGTTAAAAGTTTTAGAGTTATATGAAATTATTTTTGGCGCCAAATTTGGCGAGATTTCGGGCATCGATCAAACAATGACGGATTATCACCAAATTTGGCGATATTTCGCCAAAAATTGCCAAGGACGAAGACAAATGGCAATATTGTGGGCATGGACCAAATGACTGACTATCGCCAAATTTGGCGATATCTTGGCAAAAATAGCCAAGGTCGATGACAAATGGTGATATTTTGGGCATGGATCAAACAATGACTGATTACAGATGTAATCTGTTGAAGATGTCCATAGACATTAATGTACTAAAATTCTTTTGGGTGGTCTTGTAAATAAACTCTCCAGTAGATTTGAACAAAAATTCGACATGCACTTGCAAAACTAGATGCTACAAAAATCTTACATGTGAAATTTCAACATTCTACGACTAATAGTTTTGGAGATTTGAGAATTAAATACTTACACACGTACACCAAAAGTCGACAAGCTTGGCAACTTTTGGCGTAATTCTTGAAGGAGGCACGTGACCGTGGTCAGACCATTACCTACTAACTATATGGTAGGACGGTCACGGTATTGTGCTTGAAATGGATGAATGTCCCTAAAACTGCCATTGACCGTAATGTTTCGGAAATCTTTTGAGTGTTCTTGCAGCAGAACTCTAAATTAAAAAGACACTTTTTTGGAGGTAAAATTTATTTTGTAACCCTTAATACCATATATCACTTCTGAGTCGTTTGAAATAGTCTAATACTTCTAAAATACACTAAGGAATTTCTGTTCATACAGCGTATTGTATTTAAAATCTTTTGGGCGGCCCTGTAGATAAATTCCAGTCGAATGGGACCGGAAAGAGTGGTTGCACAACTAGATGTTACAACAATCTTGAATATACAGTTTCAACTTTCTACGTCTATTAGTTTTTGAGTTAAGCGAGTTTAATGAATTTCGGCCCATAGAGCGTAATGCATTTCGAATCTTTTGGGCGGTCCTATAGATAAATTATGCAGTCTATTGGGACCAGAACTGTATTAACATCCAGTGTCATCCACGACAAGTTTAAAAAAAAAACGATTTGAACTTGAGTGGATGAATAAAAAATTATTTCATTAATGATTGAAAATTTGAACAAGATATATATAGGGAGAGTGTGAACTAATAGTAAGGAATCAAGGGCGGTTCTAGAGTTGCAGTCTGGGAGGGGTAATGATATTTTATAATTTTAAATAAACTCTGACAAACAGAGAAGCACTGACTACCGGGGGGCGCACAGAGAAAAGGGGACCCTTCTGATTGCACAATATACTTCATATATATGAATTTAATCACCTACAAAAACTGTTTTAGAATATTCTTCAGGCATAGTCTAACTATATACTTGATTTTTTTAAAATACTGTTTGGAATGTGCATCATATTTCCCGCGCATTTGTCTTCTTGATCATAAATTGAAATCTATATTAAAATCGCCTAATCCCCGCCACACATATTCTAACTATACTTCATCTTTATTTACTCGAATATAGACACCAATATTCCAATTAAATAAACAGTAGGATTACGCAATTTCTCGACAAAGATTGTTGTGTTGTGGTATTACCGCCAATTAGCAACACGTGGGCTCTAGGCCAAGGAGCGGGGTGCCTTCCGTGGTGGTCTTTCTAAAGGATCCTAACCTGTATTTACGCTAAGTTCCGGAAGAAAGCACAGAAAATCCCGAACGGTTAGGTCGGCAGACGTGACCTGGTTTTGAATCAAGTACCTTCCGTCTCCCAGTTCAGCCTGTTATGCGCTTGGCCACTGGTGGGGCACTCGACAAAGATGAAAGATATCGCTTCGGGGACTTATTTCTGTTATACTAATTTTGGCGATAAATCATCAAAAATGGATCTTGGAGATTTTACACATTTAATCTGGCAACACCTGAAACATGATTCGCCCTTTCACCAGGTAGACAATGTCCTAAAATTAACAGCACTCAAGAGCTAAATATTACGTGAAAAATACCTTTCTTTGTCAACTATCCTATATAATGGTCGATTTAAAAAAAAAAAAAAAATTGAAAAAGAGTTTTAGGAATTTGTGTTCGTTACATCCCAATGAAAGTTTTTTTATGGCTATCTTCAATTTCCTTCGATGTATGAAGACAAATATCAAAATGTTTGAACTCTAAAAACTCTGAAAATGACTGTTATGTATTCGTGTTAGCTACATTTTAAAGCAAGAATTTTTTGGCTATGTCTTTTTCCCTTTGATGGCTACCTCTTTTTCCCTATAATGGAAAATTTGGAAATAACATTTTGATCCCCTTATCCCCATTATGATGCGAATTCTAAAAAAACCTGGAAATGATTTTAAGGCATTTGTGTTTACTATATTTTTAAGCAAGAATTTCAGGCTATCTTCTTCCTCTAACAGATGAAGGGAAATGTGAAAAGAACGTCAAAGAACGTTTCAGTCCCTTACACCCACTTGGGTGCGAATTCTAAAACACCCTCAAACTGATTTTCAGGCATTCTTGTTCGCTACATTCTAAAGCAAGAATTTTATGACTATCTCTATTTCCCTTTGAGATATGATGGCAAATTTGAAAATAACGTTTTGGTCCCTTATCCCCCTTTTCATGCGCATTCTAAAGAACCCGGAAAACGAATTTTAAGCAACAATTTTAAGGCAATTTCTTTTTTTCCTCCGATATATCAAGAGAAATGTGAAAAGAACGTTTTGGACCCTTACGCCTGTTTGGGTGGGAATTCTAAAAAACCCTGAAAACAACTTTTAGGTATCTGTGTTGTTACATTTTAAAGCAAGAATTGTACGGCTATCTCTTTTTAACCCTGAGATATGAAGGGAAACATGAAAAGAACATTTTGGGCCGCCATCCCCGCCTGGGTTCGAATTTTTAAAAATTGCTTCTTAAATGACGCTTCGGGTACAAAAGCTATAAGCTCCTAAAATTTCATGTCTGTTCCTCCAGTAGATTTGGCTGGGCGATGATCGTCAGTCAGTCAGTCAGGACATCTTCCTTTATATAGAGAGATAAAATGTTTAATTAATGATCAAATGCGAAATAATTGTTTAATTAATCATATAATTAATGAAGTATGTAAATACCGAAAATAACAACCTTGCATCTCCCCCCCCCCCTCAATCGGTCAAAATTTATTGCTATATTTGAAGAATTCTTATGTTTCGCCAGTAGATAGTGTTATTTGTTTATTTCACCCCTGTGAATTCCCCATGCAGAACTATTTTTCAATTTCGTTTTCAAAATCCTGGGAGGGGTAATTACCCCCATTACCCCCCCCCCGTAAAACCGCCAATGGTAGGAATTGAGGAATGAAAAATAGCGTCTAATACATTTTATTTTACACTTGAAATCCGGACTAATCCTGGCATCCGGTACGTTGTTTTTTTACATTTCTATTTTGATTAACTTTGTGAGTTTATTTGGCACAATCAGCGGGCGATTAACCCTGGCCGCATGGCCAGCGATGTATTATTCATCATCCTGAGAGGTTAAAGCATTACAGCAACCGAAAAGACATGTTTCTTCAGCACTGTTTCGGAAGTTTTGTGCAATTTGTTTCTGTTAAAGAGGGCTGGGTATGTTTAATTTTCCTTGTGAATTTCATTTCGTTTTACGGGCTCTTTATCCATTTCATCGCTAGAATGTAAGTTTGGAGTTCGAAATTTTTTCGTGTTATGAAATGAAAAGGAAAGGAGTGAAGTGTTATTGACTGGTTTATGAAAGTTGTTTTAATGACAAGTGTGCATGTCTGTGCATGTTTGTGCAAGTGTGGTAAAAAGGTCCACTGTTTGCGTATTTTAGATTAGCTGTACAACGAATTGCTGTGAGCCAGTCAATGTCAGTTTAAGTACTTTTTTTTTTTGGTTAAAAATAAAGCACTTGTTGAAAATGTTTGAGTTTTTTCGTTGGGAGTTTGATGCTTTTTCCTGTTTTTGTTAATGCAGTTTATGTAAAATTTTAATTTGTTTGTTAAAATTATTTGAGTTTTCTATGTTGATCATGCAAAATGGTTGGCGATAGTCGCTGGGCTGGGCGGTCACTGAGCCTCAGCGACTATCGTCTGGCAATTTCCTATAGGAAATTGCCAAAAATCCTTCTGTCAATGCCAAGGCAATGCTTTGTACTCCACCTATCTGGAGTACAAGGCATTGGTGGAAGGGTTTGAAGAAAGCGTAGACATGGAAGAATTTTGTATTTATTAATTTAGCCAAAACTATTTAAGTTACACATAAAATATACAAAACATGAACAATACACTTGAACATCTCACATAACATACCGGATATTTTAAAGGCAATATAATATATAATTTTTAGAAACCCTTACAGTTTAAAATCAAGTTACAGCCCGTGTGCAAGTTGAGCTGTTTTATAGTGAATGATCAAAAATATCTATCAATTCCCCCCTATATTTTTATCATTCAAATCACACTCTATATTACAGTTCTTAAAAGTAACAAGTCCAAGTCTTGTCATATGTCCTCTTAGAGCATCACCTGGTAGTTGTTTCGTCAGTGCATAAGCTTCCAAATCTTTAGTATTTTGATATACCAAATATATGTCCCCATGATCTTTGTCATCCTTTATGAAATAAAATTTTCTATTTATGTGTCGACTACGACAGCTTATTTTTGGGTTGTTTATCCAGTCTATTAGTGCTTTACTGTCAGTTTTAATATTAATTGGTTTTATTATTAAGACATCTTCTCCCAATTCTTCTAATACACCACTCGCCCATCTAACTGCACAATCACAGTCACAAGCTGCAATTAGTACATCTTCCATCGTAGATAGCGCCACAAGTTTCTGTTTTCCACTTTTCCATCCAATGAGTGAATTTCCAATCTTTAATAGATATCCAGTATAAGATTTTGAATCCGGTGTAGGGCTCCAGCTAGCGTCTGTGCTGGCATTCAACTTGCCGTTAGTCGGCTCAAACTTTAGGCCATAGTCTATTGTACCTTTTAAATATCGAAAAAGTCGTTTTATTGCAGTCCAGTGTACTTCTCGAGGATCCCTATTATACTGAGCCAATCTACTCACAGTATAAGAAATATCAGGTCGCGTTCCAACAGCTAGATACATTACTGATCCGATTGCTTCACGATATTTTTGCTGTGGAAAAACTTTTGAATTTTTGTAATCGTCCAATTGTTTATCACCTACCACACCTGGTGTTTTCACAGAATTGCAATCCAACATATTGAATTTTTCCAAAATCTTAATTATATACTTTCTCTGTGATAAAATTATTTCATTTCCTTTCTGCTTGATTTCCAATCCTAAAAACATGTTCGAGTCTGTTGTTTCTCTAATTTCAATATTTCTTTTTACATTTTTTATTACTCTGTCAACCACTTCTTCTGAGCTCGCCACCATCAAAAAATCATCAACGTATATTCCAATATGAACATATTCATCACCTTCTGTTTTGGTAAATACTGATGGATCTGATTTAAGTTTTCTCAGTCCGGCTTGCTCTAGTATTTCACTGAATTTGTTATACCAACATCTTCCTGATTGTGGTAAACCATAAATACTTCGTTTGATCATATAAACTTTATTATCTGGTAGTTCATAACCCTTCGGTGGTTCCATATAAATCTCTTCATTTAGAACTCCATTTAGATAAGCTGTTTTGACATCATAAAATTTCACAACGGAATTTTTCGTTGCTGCTAATGCCAGAAGTATTCTTAGTGAATCCCATTTCATGACGGGACTAAAACATTCTTCAAAATCTATTCCCTGTTTCTGTCCACAACCAACTGCCACAAGTCTTGCTTTGTATATCCTGTCATCTTCTCTTTCTTTTATTTTATACACCCAGCGACTTTTAATGATTTTCTTATTCTTAGGTCTTTCCACTGGTTCTCATACATTATGCATTTCTAAAGAATTAATTTCTTCATCCATTGCAGATTTCCAGTGCCATCTTTTCTTCAGATTTTATTGCATTATTATACGTATCGGGTGTATTATCTGTTACTGCGTACACTTGGTAATCATCTTATCTTCTGGGCAATCTTGTGTTTCGAATAGGCCTTCCTGGTGTGTTTTGATCTCCAACCTCTTCCTCATCCAAATCATTTACTTCCTCATCATTTTGAATGTCTGGCTCTTGTTCATAATTGATTTGCATGCCTATTTGTTCCTGGGTTTCAGATGCTGGAATTAATGTGTCATCTACATCAGAATTTTCCTCACCTTCTATAAAATAATCGATTTCCATATAATTTTTCTTCGTTTTCTGTTGTTCATCTGGCACATATCCATTTGTCTCCTCATCAAATATTACATCAGATGTTTCATATACTTTCTTTTCTTCCATGTTAAATATCCTGTAGGCTCTTCTCTCTCTGGAATATCCAATTAATACTCCTTTCTTTGCTTTAGGTTCTAATTTATGTCTCTTGTTGTTGTAAACTTTATAATATGCAGTACATCCAAAAGGCTTCAAATGTCGAACTGAAGGCTTTCGGCAATTCCAAAGTTCCATTGGAGTTTTATCTTTTCGATTCTTCGTAGGTGTGATGTTATGTATATATTCAGCAGTAGCAACTGCTTCAGCCCAAAAGTGCAACGGTAACTGGCTGTCAATCAGGAGTGTTCTTGCTTTATCAAGTAACGTCCTATTAGCTCGTTCTGCAATTCCATTACTTCTGGGAGAGTAAAACGGTGTCTTTTCATGTTTTATTCCTTTTTGTTCAAAATATCTACTGAGTGATTCATTGATAAATTCTGAACCATTGTCCGATCTTATTCTTTTAACCTTGGTATTTAATTCATTTTCTCTCCTTCTAATTAAGTTTTGCAAAACTTCACTTGTTTCATCTTTCGTCTTCAAAAACTCAACAAAATACCTTCGTGAGAATTGATCAACTATAGTCATCATATATCTTTTCCCATTCAAAGAACCTATTTTAAGTGGTCCACAGAGATCCACATGCAAAGCTTCAAGGGGTTTTACAGCCGTTTCTGAATAGGTGTTTTCGTATGAAGAACTTGCTCATTTTTCCCTTGACGCATGAATCGCAAAGTTTAATTTCACCGTCCAAATTTTCCAATCCTCGAACCATTTTCTTTGATATCATCATTTTTATATATTCTGGATTTGTATGGCCCAATCTTCTATGCCATATTTCATACGAGTTTCCTTTTATTTTGAAACATGTCTCATTTTTCACTTCATCCCTCTGAGGTATTAATTTCACGATGAACATATCCCCTTCAAATTTTCCTTCGCAAATCAAATCTCCATCCTCATCAAAAATGTAAGCTCCTTGTTTATTGAGTACTACCTCATTACCATTTTTCACAATGTTTGGAACAGACATGAGATTACACCTTAATTTTGGGACGCACAAAACATTTTTTAATCTGATATTTTTTGGATTTATCTCTGCTGTGGCAGCTCTTACCTCTCCTCGATAAGTTGATTCAATATCTCTCCCTTCTTCAGCTACACTGATAATTTTATTTTCCTCCTTCAAATTTTCCATCCAGTCTGCATTGGGAGTCATATGTGAAGTACATGCAGAATCCAAGTGCCATTCAGTCATTTTCTCTTCGCCAATTCGTTTCTCAGAGGTTGTCAAGACCAGTTCCTTTACTGAATCTGACTCTTCTTTTGAAATTCTTGTATGCTCATTTTTATAATTATTTGAACTCTTCATACTTGTATTTGACTTTCCAAAGTTATTTTTCTTAAAATTATTGCTCCGAAACCAGCAATCCTTTTGTAAATGTCCAGGTTTTTTGCAAATATAACAACATTTAGATTTTGATTTAACCTTGTCGTGCGCTTTAAAAGCCCTGGATTCGCATTTTCTTTCTCGTTCTCTCTTCTCAAAGTTCAGCAAAGTTTGTCGCAAGTCTGTAAAATTAATTCCTCTATTAGTAGATAACGCCAAAGTAATAGATCCATACGTTTCTGGCAACCCTTCAACTATATATCTTACTAGCTCTCGTTCAGTTACTTGCTTACCCAATTCATTTATTTGTTGCGAAAGTCCTTGTGACCTTGTGAGATATTCATCAATACTCTCGCTTGGCGACTTTTTCAATCTCGTTAAATCCAGCAATAAGTCTGTTCGCCTATCTTCAACAGCACCCTCAAATCTTAATTTTATTGCTTCCCACACTTCTTTTGCCTTTTTCATTCCTCTATAAATTATCGCTTGTTCCGCTGTTAGGCTAAGAACTATTATTCCTAATGCTTCCTTATTTTTCTTCCACCACGCTTTGTGTTTAATCACACTATTAGCGTCATTTTCATCTTTTAGAGGTACTTCTTGCAGAATAAGTTCTTCAAACAATTCTTTTGCATCCAGCAAGGCCTCAATCTTCATACTCCATATAATGTAATTAATCTCAGTTAGTTGCTCAATTTTTATGGAATTGAAATGGTCCATGTTTCTTATCGACATCAGCGGTTAGGCTTGACGCGTATCTTGGACTTTCTGATTCCAAAAATAACCAATAGCTCTGCTACCAATTTGAAGAAAGCGTAGACATGGAAGAATTTTGTATTTATTAATTTAGCCAAAACTATTTAAGTTACACATAAAATATACAAAACATGAACAATACACTTGAACATCTCATATAACATACCGGATATTTTAAAGGCAATATAATATCATATAATTTTTAGAAACCCTTACAGTTTAAAATCAAGTTACAGCCCGTGCGCAAGTTGAGCTGTTTTATAGTGAATGATCAAAAATATCTATCAGGGTTTCAAATGTAAAATAAAATATTATAAACTATTTTCGACTGCCATTTTGTTAATTGATCATTTTCGTACCTATTCACCAAATGTCTAAGTACTTTCTAAATGCACTGGTCCAGAAGATTGTAACCGCGAGTATAGGTAATAATTCTTACTAGGGCTTCCTCTCAACAAGAGAAGCAGTAAAGCCTGTTTCTTTTTTAATTATTATTATTATTATTATTTAATAGCGGCGGGCACTTTCCATTTAGGTATTCGCCACTACAACGGATCGAAGGTATGGTCTTTCTATTTTAGGGTTACCCTATGAAGGGACGAACACGTTAAACGACAGTATCATTTCGTGATTTCGTGAGTATTACGAAATCCCTCGTATATTTCCACCGAATTTTTGTCTGTGGAAGTGTTTTATTTGATGTGAGAAATACAGCATTTGTGAAAGCTCCTGTTCTAAGTGGACTGTAATAAGTACATTACTGACTGATTGTGCTTGTGAAATTTGACAACTGGACTATTTACTAGAACTTTCTACACCAACTGGGCTGTAGAACGACGAACCCAGAAATCAGCACAGTTTTCTGCTACAGTATAAATCTGAAATAATCTATAGATGAAAAAATGCGGTCTTTGATTTAGCATGCATATAGCATTAGCTGATTGTAAGTTTGTTAAATTGTATAAATTAATGTTAAGCGCCCGCCGCCCGGGTTATGTAGAGATCAGAAAGCCATTCTACCACACCACGGGTCTGGGTTCGATTCCCGGCACGGGGTTGGGTGTAATTTCGTCCGTCCCTTCATAGGAGGTAACGCTGGTCTACCTTTTGGGTGCCTCCTTAACCCTTTAACGCGCAGTGTTCCCGCTCTGGGAACACCAAACTCTGACGTGTTGACTGTTGCCAGTCACGAAGAATAGATTTGATTTCTATAAAAATAGTTGCGGGTGACATAGCTCCACGAGAATCCTTTACTTTTTAGCACGTCATTTCCCGTAAAAAAAATTGTCACGATTATTTTTAACAGCACTGACATCTGCTGAAAAATGGAAGAATGCGAGAACAGCTGGATAGATTGCGCAATGCTGAAAAAAGGGCAGCCGTTGCCATCACTCGACTTAACTACCAGCAAGATGGCGGACGATCGAAACGTTCATCGCGTGCCACAGATCTAGAGACCCTTTTTTGGCGACAGCTGGCTGTGCCGGACGATCGAAACCTCAAGCCGTCGGTAGATAGTGAACATTTTTATATGATATTGATCTTTTTTTCATTATTTCAGTACTAAAATGTTTGAAAGTGCGATATGAAGCTGCTCCCTTAAAAATGTAAGAAATCCCCCCCCCCGCGCCACGCCTTAAACTAGTGTGGGCGTCCATGCCGGAGCACCCACATAGATTTAGCCTCGATAAAGGTTTCCTTTTAAACTTAAAATATCACACAACTAATATAAAAAATAAGACATTTTAGTACTAAAATAATGCAAAAAAGTCCAGTATGCTTTAAAAATGCTCACATTGCATGCTGTCGTAAATGAATGGGGGGAGAGAGTTTAACTCCCTCCTTGTGTGCATGTCACTGAGTTTAGGTTATCCTTACACCACTGCCGGTGCTCACCACCCAACGTTCAGGGTTCCCACGCGCCATGAAAAGCCCTTAAAAAGACCACATTAAAAAATATTGATAAGGCATCCTTAAAAAGGCCTGCTAAATCATAAGGCTAATTGATCGTTTTAGATCAATGCAATGTGGAAGCAGCGTGATATTTTTGTATTATTTACGCGGTATGCTATGTAGTAATGCAAAATGAAAGTACCTCTTACACTTTTTAATAGATGCTACTTTTCCAGGGGTGCTTGATCAAATTGGGAGACTTCCTCAGGAAAGAAAGCAACCTTTTTATTGCTGTGGGATGCGGCATAGCTGCTATGCAGGTAAATATCTTTCTCACTTCACACTCGCACAGATTGCACCCACCTACGTGCAGATTAGCTATAAACATTATGTATAGTCAAACTACCAGGTGTCCCTGTCCCCAAAATGAGCGACGGCGACGATTTGAAAAATCTATTATTGAAAGAAAAACGGAAGGCGGTAGAAGTGTGTGGTTTTCTGTTGATTACTTATAATCTGCGAAGTTATTTCAAGTTTCAAAATTACTTACAAAATTCGTCAACAGATGGCACTGATGATCGGGTAAAACGAAAAAACATAAAATAATGATTTCAAGTGTTAAAAAAGTATGCAATTGCTGGAAATGGTGGCTAATTTAGAAACACTGTTTATTAGTCTTCGAAACAGTCACAGCAATATTTTCATACCATTTCATATCACCTCCCTCGTCAGTGGCGTAGCCAGAAATTTTTCATGGAGGAGGGGGGGGGGGTTACGACTACTGCAACTCACATATATGTATGTATACGTGTGTGTGATAAGGGAGTGAAGAAGTATACATTATGTATGGAAAAAAAATTCCTCATGGGGGTTGTGATCCACTTATACCCCCCCTTGGATACGCCACTGCCCCCCCCCGTCATTTTTTAGATCATAAGCTCTTCTACTGGTGAACTTTGGAACTGGTAAGGGTGGAATTTTGGAACTTGGTAAGAATAAAGACCTTGGTTTTCTAATCAGAATGCAGACAATTGTACATCTATACCGCCTTCCATTTTTTTAAAATCTACTTTTCGAATCGTTTTTTGGAGCACCACAACCAGACAATACAAAATTTTTTTCTCTAACGCTTTGGATAGTTAAAAAATTCTGGACAATTCCACAGGACCGGCCTGAGAGCAATTTGCTGTGTATGCAAGAATGAGTTTTAGCGCCCCTTACAATGAAAATTGGTAAAGAAAAATCCTCCAAAAAATGGTCTGGGTGCTCTATAAATAAAATTTGTGAGAGCTTAATACCTGAATTTGGAATTTTCAAGGGATTAAAAACCAGAATCGAAAGCTAATAAGCAGTTATAAATAATAAACATTAAAGTAAAGTATCGAGCATCTTTTCATTATTATATTTTTAATTAGATTTTCTTTTAACTGACTTTTCAAACTTCAATAGGCGTACTGTAATGTACTTGCGTGAAAAGAAAACTCCAAACAAATTGTTTTATTCAGTTTATTGTTATATCAATTAGAAAAAAAAAATAAATATTTTATAAGTACAACAAAAGTTTTATTTGATTTAATATTCATGAAAAAATTAATATCAATTTGAATATATTGATAAATCAACTAAACATGTGAGAGTGATTGCCACGCACTATCTACATCTGTTTAGTTCTGTCATAATAACGGAGAGAAGTGCTTGAAGTCAGTCTATGCTTTAGTTAACATTAGTTGAACAAAAGTTAATATATTCAAACGGACAAATTTACCTTTAAATTACACAAAAGTTTTAATGTTTTTACCAAATTATTTTTTAATATTTTTCTCATTTTCCCTTTTCTTCTTCATGAAACAAAGTTAACAAATGAAGTCGGGAATAAATGAAGTTATTTAGCATGTGGTTAAAAAACAAATCTCTTTTCTGCTCTAGTATACCAACGCATCACAGCATTGTACATTCCATTATATTCTCTTCCAGATCTTTGGGATGATATTTGCCATCTGCTTGTGCAGGGAGATACAATAAAAGGAATTCCAGGCGCTCAATTACTATTTCCTCTCTCAAGACTAATCCCTGAAATTACCTACAGATTCGTTGCATATTTCGAAAGAACAAGCTGCCATCTTCAAATCAGCGTCTCTTGAGGCGATGCTATACAAATGTTTTTTGTATACGACTGCTACAGTTCTGCTCAATTCTTTTATTTATTTATTTTATTAATTTTAAAGAGCTTCAGTTGATATTTTTTGTATTTACTTTAACAACCCACTAAACTAGTTACAAGTATTGTTTAAGATAGAGAAGAAAGGATGTAAGAAAAATGGAATATAAGTCACATCTCGTTACGGGATAATTTCGTTGACAGTGAGAAAGCGTAGAGATTAGACTATAAATTCAATTTTTTGCTTTCATTTAAAAATATCTACAACGTCTGTATCCAAAATATTACGGGTTTTTATTTTATAACCGTGATTAAAATGATCAAATATTTAAATGAGATGTACAATGGTCGTGCAGAACATGTAAATTGCTGGTATAACGAGAAAATGAAGAGGATATAAAAATTATCGTTTATGAAAAGGGCATACTTTAATTTTTATTGCTACTTTCAAATTGTTAAACAGACTTAATAATTTCCGTCATCTTATAAAAATAATTTTTTACATAAACACAGAAACGGATTTTTTTTAAAATTATAACATTTTCCCCATTGTGGTGATTTACATTATTTGGCAGCTGTCCCGTCCATGTTTAAGTGTGTTTATATGGATTGTTGGCTATTTTATTTAAATTTACATTTCAAAAAATAAAATATAAAGTGTTATTGTACAGGAGATTTTCCAGACGTCCTCTGTAAATTTCGTCCAGAGGTTTGGATAACTACATGGACAAATATTACAAACAAACATTATTAGCTGTAACTACAAACAAACATTATTAGCTATGAGTGTTAGTTTTAATAAGGTTCTATTTTACTTAATTTTAAGACAGTTCTGTCAGCTTTTATGTATTAAAACTTAGATGAAAAAAAAATCTAAAAAATATTAATAAAACACGTAACATTTGCTTAGAAAACAGTTGTTTCAGTTTTATTGGAAAGGGGGGAAAGGAAAAGAAAATACATCCAATTCAGTATTAAATTTGCTATAAATATTACAGCAATTGAAAACCTGTAGTTTTGCATATTACAATTATAATCAAAATTATGTTTTTTGTATAAATTTTTGCATTTAAATTTTTAAATTCAAACTCTAATAAAAGGTTCGGTTATATATAATATATATATATATATATAAAGTGAAAGTGAGTTATGCCACTTCATTTACCTCTTCATAAATATAAAGATAATCTTTTGGCATAATTTATAAACATAATTTTTTGTGTAGTTTCGAAAATTTTGGCATAATTTTTATGTATTTTCGATCGTGAACGTTTTAGCTTTACATGTACAATTTTAAAAAATATTTTTTTCATTTATTATAATAATAATCTACCATTATTTCATAGAACTTATTACTACTTTCGACAGATTGTGCCAGATTTGAATTTTCAGAAAAGTCAGTTTTGAAAATGGCGAAAATAGCTAAAATTCGGTGCTGTTATACAGGGTGTCCACAAAATTGATCTATGCCTTGCCTTTATTCCTTAAATACTGATCATAGGCATATACAATAAGTTACAAAGTTACGAAAAGAAGGAGAGAGAGGACAGAATTTTATGGTATTGAATTAAATTTTTTAATTAAATTAAAATAAATACAAAATTTGAATTTTTATAGGTAATGTACAAAATATCAGCTTTTCGTCATAAAAAATGCTCAGAGATATATTTAAAAAGTAACTGAGGGACTATACAGTACCAATAATAGCAAAAGTATTATGTTTTTATACAATCAATCTTTCCTTTCGTAATTTGTGTACATCCCCTGAAACGCGATCTTAAGATGCGATTTTTTTCTATTCGACATTTATTGAAAAGTGGTTTAAGTCAACAAATATTTATTTTCATATTTCCAATACTTTTTAGGATAAAATGCTCAAATTTTGCGCATCACCTCATTAATGTACGGGGTTGATTTTAGTACTGGGATTTTTTTTTTTCACGGAACCGATAAAAATTTAAATTTTTATGCATTTAGATTTAATCTTCAGAAAATTGTAATCGATACCATAAAATTCTGTATCTTTTTTGACTTAACTTCGTAGCTTATTGTACATGTCTATGATTGATATTTAAGAAACAAATCTTAGACCAATTTTTTTACACCCTATATGTTTTTTAGTGCTGTACTTGATTTCTAATTATATCTTTTTTGCAGGTCAGGAAAAAAATCTTATATTTTATTCATCTTCGTATTTTGATTTATTGATCACGGAAATCTTGCTGAGAGCGGAAAGGGGCATTAGATGAGGGATTGTGCCTTGCATTGAGGTCTTTCCATTGGTTTCTAGCACCTAAAGAAAACTCGAATAACTTCCTGACAGCAGACCCATAGTGAAATTTACCCATTTTGTAGACGGGAATCCTACCAAGCCACTGGTTCAATCTATTTATTATTACTACACTATACATATTTTTTTAAATGTCTGTTTCTTTTTTATTGCCGTACTTTATAGTGCAATTTCAAATTTATAACGGAGCTAAGTTCGAGAACAGTATTTTCGTATTAATCAATCAACCAACTTCTTTGACATTTTACTGGCTATTGTTTATAATTAAGTGGACTTTTTCTAACGCATTGCTTTTTTATCTATATTTATGTCTAGTAACAATTCTTGCACTGCATATTTTATGCAATTTGATATAAATTACAGCAATAGTTTGTAATTATTACTTAGCTAAACTTGATTAAACGATCAGCAATCAGTACTTCTTTAGTCTCTTATAGCCGTTGTGGATGTTGCTTACTGCACTATTTTTCAGGATACAGAAGTAGGATTTTTAAAAAAATGAAAACCTAATCTCGAGATTTTCAGGATGTTGCACAAGTTGCTTGCAAGTGTGCCTGTTTAATTTCCATGCATGTTCGCAGTTAAAAATATTCCATTTTTTATCTATTTACTACTAAGCGCCCCCTTGTTTGATAAGTTTACTATATTTAATTCTCTTTCATCTCAAATTTGTGTAAATTTAGACTAAAAATAAACTATTTAAAAGTAAATGTATATATATATATATATATATATATGCTTATTAAAACTATATATGACAAAGAACATATTGCATTAAATGTAAAAGAATATTAGCAGATAGAAATAAAAACTTATTAGAGACTTTAATGGTCCCGAACAAAGAAATTTTATTTTAAAGCAATGTCAATGATGATATGACGATAGACAGACGTAAATTTTAAGAAAAATGTATAAAATTATCGGTAATAAAATTTAAATATATTCTTATCATTAAAATACCTAATCAATTATTAAGAATAACGCAATATATGTAGATCTAAGAAATTAACATAATATTAGTATTACGATTTTTTAATCAGTTCTGGAGCAGAAGGTTATTTAATAGGCAATATTTCGCTGTACATACATATTATACATTAATAGGCTGCACATACATATTAATAACTATAATGTTATCAATACAGCATTTTAGTATAGAGAAACTTATTGTGTTCTTTCTCATACTTTCTCTCTTTCAGGGCATACCCGAGTTAGAAGATGCTAATAGTGCATGGCCTATCGGATTTTCTCCAACCAGTTAAGATTTGACTGGCTTTATGAGTAAAAAGTCCTTGGCATTCAAAAAATTTCTATTGTTATGCGTGTCTGTGTCTGCGCATTTTTGTCAGAAAATCGTAGAATTTAATTTCTACAGTATGTCAGAAGTGTTTTTGTTTGAATCTGTATTTTAAACATTTTCCAAATAAAAGTTTTTAATAACTTTCTTTTTTAATCAAAGCCTTTATTTGTTTACATCTGGTCTGATAATCGAAGAACTTGTAGCGTACAGTACCTTCAAAATATACCATACACAGTTAAGTAAGGGAGAAAGTGGCATTCATTGGACATTTTACATTCTGAAATTAATATAGAGTGAAATCTCTCTAAGCGGCCACCCCACCGTACCGAGAATATTTGGCCACTCAGAGGGGGTTATGAGGGAGTTGTCGGAGGACGATTAAGAGAAACGTTCCCTCGGCCGCTCACATGACGTATAGTGTACAAAAGGTATTTGAGAAAAAACTCACGGACAACTGGAATACACAAAAAAGCTGCACTTTATTGTAGGTATCTTCACAAAACAGTTATTAAAGAAACAAGTTCAATTACGCACCGTACATTGCTTCAACACCAGGAACATATCTAATTGTTCCGGCCACACGGCATGCCGGAGTTCCATAAAAAAAAACGAACACAACCTCCTCTGACGGAGAGCAATCGAGAAGTCTTGCTAAAATCTTTCTACAAAACTGCCAGCTCTCTACAGGTTGGCGAGTAAAATATGAGCACTCATAAGCCACTGCCCCACGTGACAACCACCGTCCGGTAGGCGTAAACAATATAAAAATTTGAAACAAACGGATTTAAATGATTGATGCCAAGACAGAAGTGCCAGAATTTGGCGGATGCCAATACGTAAGGTTACAACCCCGTGTGAAAACACCGACGGAAGACCGGGAGGCGCTATGAACTAACACAGCATATGCTAAAGCGAAATTAATTTAGAAGGGAAACCCCGAAAAAATCCCAGACATAGCGTCGCGCAAAAGGAAAGAATATTTTATCGAGCCGAAGTGGAGAGAGATTAATACGGAATACGTAATTTTGATTTAGAAAGACGAAACATAGGAACATTATTTTAAGACGCGAAAAATATGTGAACTTCGTCACATATATCTCTCCACAGCCCAACAAAAAAATTTTGACGCCAGAAAATTTTTTTAAACAAAGAACTTTAAACCCTTGAATTAAACAGAAAGCCTAACATGCAGCGCTTATGAGGGCTCATCACAAAAATACAATACCAAATAACATAACAAATTATAAAATACATCACAAAATACCATTTGCAAAAATATCAACAATATTCTGCTACAAATAAAACAATATAAAACGATTCAATTATCCATTACATATCAAAATTACACATGTGCAGAAACTAAAGAAAAATAACCTTGAATATTCAAAATAATATATGTACATATGACGTCATAAATGTGAGATTTCTTTATATAAACAACTTTGCAGAAAACATTGCAGATAACTTTGCAGATAACATTGCAGATAACTTTGCAGATAGCTTTGCAGATAACATTGCATATAACTTTGCATATAACTTTGCAGATAACATTGCACGTGCAAAAAATTTACTTTCGAAGTCCTTTGCATTATCAACGTCCATGCAAAATAAGAAATGAAAAATAATATATGTACATATGACGTCATAAATGTGAGATCTCTTTATAAAAACAACTTTGCAGAAAACATTGCAGATAACTTTGCAGATAACATTGCAGATAACTTTGCAGATAGCTTTGCAGATAACATTGCATATAACTTTGCATATAACTTTGCAGATAACATTGCACGTGCAAAAAATTTACTTTCGAAGTCCTTTGCATTATGAACGTCCATGCAAAATAAGAAATGAAAGTTTCTCAATATTATTAACAAATCTCAAATATACTTAGTGCACTTAATCAGGTTTAAGTTTTAAAATAAAGTTCAAAGATGAAGCTTCTAATTAAATGAATGTCAAAGAAGATTCTAATAAAAGTCATGACATAATTTAAATAAATCAAGTCAAAATGATTGCAATCAAATACCTGAAATGTGTCCAATGCAATTTAGTTGCAGTACAGGTATTGCTATCAACTTTCAAAACAAACTCTCTCTTTTAACTTAAAGTTTGTTTATTTATTTATTAATATATTTTTTTTAATATCAAACACAATTTACTTCGTGAAAAAACATAATAAAAACTTTCAATGAATAAAAATATCAAAACATATATATATTTTTTTTAAAACATGAGCTTCAAAACAAATTAAGATTTTTGTGACCAAACACAGGAAACTTTCAAACAGACGAAACATGAACATAAACAATATTTGCAAAAAAAATGGTAAACACAAAAGAAAAATGTATGTTTGTGTGTGTAAAGAAGGTGCAGGTTAGAAAAACCCATTAAATTGTGTAGAAAAGAAAAAGAAAAGTCAATTGTGCTGACACAGCGACAAAAGATGGATGCATGACAAGGTTGACAATGCATCAAAAGTTAATCTTGTTACCAAAAAAACGCGAGCGTAACAAGTATCCTATGGGGACACGGGCGAGGCATGCACAAGTCATTCAAGTTCCGACAGGGGGAAAAAAGAATGTCAAGTAGCACCTATATGTGTAGCAAAACATGGAGACCAAAGTGACAGTGTGAGAAAGTGTAAGTTAAAACTTACAAAAGTGCAAAAAGCACATGTGAACAGAAGCTAAATCTCTTCTCAACAACGGGGCGCATGGGACTTGTAAATTTGGAACGACTTAGCTTCAGGGAAAATTACAAAAAGGGACCGCCAATAAGAAAAAACAAAGCATGACACCAACAAAAGAAATGATTCCCAACAACCATTAGCTCACCTACAGAAAACTATTGTTCCTCTTTTTTTTTTTTTAATATTAACAACAACTTGATTAACTAAGTTTCATGAAAAAGAGATACATATCATACAGTATACTGAAGTGTACATCTTCAAAAATACTGGACCAGCCAGATACAAACAAGATATTATACAACAGTGTACAAAGCAAGGAAGTGTCTGTGGGTACCTTCACAAACACGCCATTACTAAAACGAAAATATGCATCTACTTTCTAGGTCTTAAATTATACTGATTATGTGAAGTTGTAGGTAGATCAAAATTATCTGTAACACCATTATGGTAGTGATTATTACTATGTAAAGAAAGATATTCAGAACGTGGAGGAGCTAAAATTAATCTATCAATATGTACTCTCTGAGGTTCGAGATGGGGAGCTTGCAAACGTCTAATAGAGAAAGAAACAGGTGAGTGTTTTTCAGTGATCACATAAGGACCTGTGAATTTAGGTTTAAATTTATCCAAAGACTTTTTATAAACAATGTCATTTACATTTAAATCTCTGAGCCTAGCATGTTGTGAGTGTCTCTGAAAGCGAATCGTTTGTGAAGAAATAATGTTTTGATAAGCTTTCTTATAAATAGAGTCTAATTCTTGCATTAATTTATAAGTGTGTATGTCATTAAGATTTGGCGGAGTTGTCTCAAAGTTAAATGTGTCAAAAATAAGTGATAATTCTCTGCCAAAATGTAATAAATTGGGTGTAAAACCAGTAGTTGAATGTGTTGAACCATTATACAAAGATTTGTGAATTAAAATTGCATGTTCGAAGTTGTGGCCATCAAGTAATAAAGAATTTACAGAGTATTTAATGGAAGTATTTATGCGTTCAGCAATCGAATTACATTGTGGATGACCAGCCGAAGAATGATTAATTTTTATACCAAGTTTGTCATGAAAATGATTATAAATTGAGGCAACAAACTGTGGCCCTAAATCTGACAAAATCACTGCAGGACGGCCAAAAGTTGTAAAATATTTAAAAAGAGCCTCGACTATTACATTAGCAGACGTAGAAGTAAGAGGCACAAGCTCCATATGGCGAGAGAAATGATCAGTGATTGTTAGAACAGTACGACCATTACTGAAGGGACCAACAAGGTCAATAGCAATAGTATGTCCTGGATAAGTTGGTGTGTATGTTTGTTGTAAAGGAGCAGGTCGAGTAGGACGATGTTTCACCTGTAAACATACAGTACAAGAGGCAACAAAATTGACAGTATCAATATAAATACCTTTCCAAAAATACTTTCTTGTTAGAAATTCGTAAGTCTTTTTTAAACCATAATGTGACAGATGAGAAATTGTTAAAGCTTTTGCTTTTAACGAATGTGGAACAACAATTACATGATGATAAGTTTGATTATGAACATTATACTTTTCACACATCAATAACATAGTTTCTGGATGAATAAAAAAGGCAGGATGAGTTGCAGAGGAACCCTTACTTAAAATTTCATTATAAATGACAGACAACTCAGGATCAGCATTTTGCTCTCTGAAAAAGTTTCATTTGAAATTTCCAACAGTGGATCAGTACTATTTGAATTTTTTGTAACTAAAAAGTTCACATATTCATTATTTTTAGGAACATTATAAACAATTGGTATAACACCATTATCATAAATTACTTGAGGATTACTGTCAAGAGTTTCAGTATTATTTTCAAAGTTCTCCCTAGATAAATAGTCAGCAAGTACATTCTTAGATCCAGCAATGTGCTGAAAACTAAATGAATATTCTGACAACTCAAGTAACCACCTTGTGATTATGTCAGCTGGGTTGGTAGTCTTTTTATATTTTTTCAAAGGAGCACTATCAGAAAGAATTATAAAATGTCTATTATACAAATAATATTTAAAGGCATTAACAGATTTATATATAGCCATTAGTTCCAACTTAAGAGCAGGATACTTTTGCTCAGCTTTATTTAACGATTTGGAAAAATAAGCAACTGGAAGTAGTTTATTATCATACATTTGTAAAAGACAAGCACTTATAGAAATGTTGGAAGCATCAGTATTTAAATAAAAAGTCTTATTCCAGTCAGGAAGTCTTACCATAGGTTCAGAGAAAAATATTTGTTGCATCTTTTGAAAATTTTGTTCATGTGTAGAAGTCCAAACAAATTTAGCTTTAGGAGTAGTTAATTGAATCAAAGGTTGAGATAACTCAGAAAATGCAGGAATTAAGTGTTTGTAAAAAGTTGCCAAACCAATAAAGCATTTTAATTGTTTTTTTGTTGAAGGAGTTGGAAAAGAAACAACTTTTGCAATGTTACATTGAATAGGCTTGATAAAATGATTTTCAATATGAAAACCCAAATAGTTTGTTGATGTTTTATGAAAAGAACATTTAGTAGGAGCAAGTGTCAAATTATATTTACATAAAACTTTTAAAACTTTTTCAAGTTTATGTACAGTGTCTTCAAAAGAATGTGATCCTATAATAAGATCATCCTGATATGCGAAAATTCCATCTGAGTTAACCTCGTCTAGTAAAAGATCCATAAGAGCCTGAAAAGTTGAGGCAGCGGATTTCAAACCGAAAACCATTCTTTTATATTTAAATGAGCCAAACTGAGAAGTGAAAGTTAATTTATCTTGTAAATCTTTTGGTAAATCTATTTGATGATAAGCCTGTTGTAAATCTAAACTGGTGAAAAATTTATATGTTGATAGATTAGCAATAATTGTCTGAATTTTAGGTAAAGGATATGATGAACCTTGTATGACAGAATTCAACATACGCAAATCAAGGGCTAACCTATACTTCTGTTTGCCAGAAGAGTCAGGCTTTTTCTTTACTAAAATTACAGGACATGCCCATTCAGAACAGTTACGTTCAATTATACCTGCATTCAGTAATTGGTCTATTTGCTCTTTAGCTTCACTTTGAAGAGCCTGAGGAATTGGAAATGGCAATGTTTTTATTGGAAAATCATTAGTAAAGTTCAACACAGGAATAACTCTGTCAGTGTGTCCTAAAGTAGACATATCTTTTGAAAAAGCAGCAAAATTGCTTAGTAATAAACTACTTAATTCACTTTGTTCATTACATTCCAAATGTGCTAAGTCAAAATCAGATGAAGTTAATTGCTGTTTTCTTTTATTAAGCACTTCTGATGAAGGCTGTATTAAATTACACATTTGAAAATTCTCAGAATCATCGGTTAGGTCTCTTTCTTTAACTTCATCAATATCATAAATATTACCAATCTTGGTATTCTTATTTAAATGAATTTTCTGTTCAGATACATTATGAATAAATATAGAAAATTTTTGAGAGCACTTGTTACCATTTTTGTTTTGATTAAAGTGTTCATTTAAATAACAAGCCTCATAAGAAATGTAATTTTCAGCATCATTTGGTGAAAAAAGAAAATATTCAGTGCTAGACTTATTATCACAACAAACCTGAGCATAAATATGCTCATCCGATTCTAAAATGACCTTTTGACATAGATAAACAGAATTGTCATTTACTTTAATTGAATTAGGACCTTTTTCATTATTATCAGTTGCACACACATGCATATTGCTAGAGTCTTTATTATTTAGAAAATATACCTTTAAATCATTAACCATAAGACAAGAATTTTTCATATCAATTGAAATATTGTTTTCTCTTAAAAAAGGAAAACCCAAAATACCATCAAAATGCTCATTAACTGGAATGTCAACAATATAGAAGCAGTGGTGAAAAAACATTGATTTAATTTTAAAGGTTAATTTAATACAAGCAGAGAATTTTATTTTTGAATTAATTGTAGATATAGTGACTGAAGAAGCCAGGTGTTTGTAATTGATTTTAGATTTAATTTCATTAAAAACATCCCTTGTAAGCAAAGAAATAGAACTACCAGTGTCAATCAAGAATTTAAGTTTTTGTTTATTCACCATCACTTCAATTATTGGTAATAAATTACAATCATTGTTCACATTTGCAATAAAATATTCATTTCGTTTTTCATCTTCAAAAAAATTATCAGTCTGTACATATTTAGATTCAGCAATGGTAACAGGTACAATAGTCTGAGTCGAACAAGAACGAACTCTACGCTCATTAGACACTTTTGGTAAATTTTTTAGACAAAATTGGGAAATTGTCTGGTGTATGTATGAAAGAACGAGATGTGTTCCCACCAGTCAAATCACACCTCGAAATTAGTTTAAATTACAGTCATTAGAAAAATTTCTTCCTGAATTTCGGAAGTTGGGTCGACGACCAAAATTATTATTTTGTGGAGTATTGTGCAAAACTTTAAATTTTCTACACTGGCGTGCAGAATGATGTCTGCCGGAGCACAATTGGCAGATAATACTACTTTGACCTCTATTTCTGTCATAATTTTGAAAAACTGTATTTCTGTTTTTAAACTGTGTATTATGAGGTCTACGTTGTCTGAAAAAATTCCGTTGCTCAGAAGCAGAAGCAGAAGCATTACGATTGGTGTCAGCAGAACCAGAAGTAGAATTTTTAAAAGTCAAATCATTAATTTTTGAAGCTAATTCTTCAATTTTTTCAGAAATAGCAAACACTGGGGCTTTTTGTTGATTAGCCAAAACAAGTGATTCAGATTGTGTAATATTTTGTAATTGCTGGGCACGCACAACAGCTTTAGAATAGTCAGTTATGTTATCCTCCAAAATTTTAACTCTAATGTTAGATGGCAAAGCCGACATCAATTTAACATATTTAATATCATCAAGAGCTTGAGAATCTTTAATTTTATATACCTTAGAAACCAAAACATTTAATCGATGAACAAAAGCAGTTACAGAGTTAAAATCTTCAAATTTCAAATTATTAAGCTCGGTTACTGGAGCTAGAATTTCATTATTACAAAAATATTTTTCAAATTCTAATTTAATTACATCAAAATCTCTCGCTTTATTTACAACCTCATTTTCAATAAAAAACTGTAATGCTGGACCAATTAGTTTAGTCTTGAAATACAAAATAGTTTTTTCTTCTGACCATTTGTTTAAAGATGCTAAGTCTTCCAATATACCAAAGAAATGTTTTAATTCTACGGCATTACCATCAAATGATGGAATATTAACAGAAAAATCAGAAATTTTAGACATTCTACAATAATAAAAATAAATGACTTACCTACAAAAATGACATAAAACACACAAAACGCAAAAATTATCCTCTTATGAATGAAAATCAAAACATTTATCCTTGTGACACACATAAAAGTTCCGAATCCATTATAAAAACACACATAATTCTGAACACCACACTCGTCTTTCGGTTTCCGCTAGAGTTGACTCAGAAGTATCGGCGAAATACAGGAAACATAGGAACAACAAACACTGGTAGCTAAAAAACACAGGGCGGCGAAACCAGAAGAGCATCGTAACACCGGAACGGTCACTACGGAAAATGTAGACACGGAGAACAATACTAGTCTATGACTTTCGATTTCCTGAGCGTCATACACACCGCTGGCTAGTAGGCACAGGTATCAGAACGAGGAACAGCAAATTCTTTTCGGTCGCACAACGCTGGGTAATCAAAAATCCTCTCATCCCTCTGAAAAATCCCAGAAAGTTCACAGCACAAGGAGCAGTTACTGAATCACCGCAGGGAGACATCAAAATTCCGATGACATGGAGACGGGAGAGTCCGCAGAAAATTTGTTTTGCTTAAGAAGGAATAGTTTTTTTTGTGCATTCTTACCCTGGCAAAAGGAAACTCCGACAGCCGGTGATGTGCCGGAAACAACTACTCGTGAAAACGAGCTGGTCATGACGCACCAAGTTTATATGAGGGAGTTGTCGGAGGACGATTAAGAGAAACGTTCCCTCGGCCGCTCACATGACGTATAGTGTACAAAAGGTATTTGAGAAAAAACTGACGACAACTGGAATACACAAAAAAGCTGCACTTTATTGTAGGTATCTTCACAAAACAGTTATTAAAGAAACAAGTTCAATTACGCACCGTACATTGCTTCATAAACACCAGGAACATATCTAATTGTTCCGGCCACACGGCATGCCGGAGTTCCATAAAAAAAAAACGAACACAACCTCCTCTGACGGAGAGCAATCGAGAAGTCTTGCTAAAATCTTTCTACAAAACTGCCAGCTCTCTACAGGTTGGCGAGTAAAATATGAGCACTCATAAGCCACTGCCCCACGTGACAACCACCGTCCGGTAGGCGTAAACAATATAAAAATTTGAAACAAACGCATTTAAATGATTGATGCCAAGACAGAAGTGCCAGAATTTGGCGGATGCCAATACGTAAGGCTACAACCCCGTGTGAAAACACCGACGGAAGACCGGGAGGCGCTATGAACTAACACAGCATATGCTAAAGCGAAATTAATTTAGAAGGGAAACCCCGAAAAAATCCCAGACATAGCGTCGCGCAAAAGGAAAGAATATTTTATCGAGCCGAAAAAACAAAGTGGAGAGAGATTAATACGGAATACGTAATTTTGATTTAGAAAGACGAAACATAGGAACATTATTTTAAGACGCGAAAAATATGTGAACTTCGTCACAGGGGTGGCCGCTCTCAAGGGTTTTATTTACTATTATAAGATAATTGGTAAAATGCGTAACATAAATAAGTCTGGCGCATATTTCTTATTTAAAACTAGCCGCCTCCGGCGACCAGTTGGTTCGTTATCAAAATAAATCTTGTTCGGAGAGAATCCTGTTACTCACAGGCTTCCTTGGCACTGAAATCTCTCGGATTCTGAAGGGAATTTAAAAATTAAAATGGTTAAACATAGGAGCGTCCCTAAGGTAAGTGGCGCCCCTGCTAATTTAAAAGTAGACTCCCCCTTTTATGCTCTAGTTAGTTTTTGCGTTCGAAATGGCGCCTCTTCGAAGCGGCTCCCAGATGCGATGCTTACCATCCCGAGCCGCCCCTGGTTACAAAAATTAGATAGTTAAATGATAAAGACCTACAAAAAGGTACAAATTATTTTTGTCCTATATTAATTCTGAAGAGCCTCTGGATATACTGGCCTTTATCAAAAAACGGAAAGGGAAAAAAAAGTAAGAAAATCTGAAACACTTTCTGATTTTAAATACGCACTACAGTACTTTATATTAAAGACGTATTATAATCTATCGGTTTTCCATATTTTCGTTCCTTATTTCATTAAGTTGGAACGTATATCATTATTCATGAGTGTGATTGCACAAAATTAAAATTGATATTTCTAACATCTTTTTTCTGGTTGTAATACATTAGAAATAGATGGAGAAAAGCTGCGCAGAAAAATGCACAATTCCAACTGAATGAAAATTTCAAAAACTTATTCTCAGGTGTATTCATAATCAAAGTAGAAAAAGCAGACGAGAAATTTCCAAGCGCTAGAATCACATCTTCTCAAAATCGCATATCAACCATTTTATTTTTCGCCAAATTAAAAAGTTGCACATTTTAGTCTCGGAAAGTTTCCAAATTCTGTTTTTCTTTTGCGTATAAAACATTTCATTCCTGTTCTGATTTCACATGCACACGATATTTTAATTAAAAAACAACCTTACAAATAATTTAATCTAAAAAAAATTGTTAGTCTTTTATTTTTATTTCAAGAGTCTGAATCATATATTACACCTGCCAAATATGGCAACCTAGATATGCTAAATTCTCCCTCTTTCCACTGCGGGGTTACAATTGCGAAATGGCGAGTGCAAAAATTAGCCTTTTGCGACATGTTTTTTATCGATATCTCCTAAAATAATTCGAATTTCGAAAAAATCGATTCGTGGTATGTCGGGACTCGTCCTGGAGAATTTCCATACAAACATTGGTAGGTCTAGGAGCTAGGCGATACACAGACAAACTAGCTAACTAACTAACCAACCGACTAACTGACATATTAAATTTTGTTTTATTTATATAGATAAAATATACAACTTATCTAAAGAGAAAATAGTACTTTATTTAATGCTTTCTTACATTTTTTTTTTTTTTTTTTTTTGAAAAAATGATACAATTTGTGTCTGTGTGCAAGTTTTTACTTTTCTCTGAAAAAAACATTTTTTCTAGTTTGTTTTTCACTTTAAAAATCGGATCTCTAACCGGTTAGTTTGTAATCGCCTCGGAATTTCGAAAATTTCATCGATTTTTCCTAAAGTCGCTTGTGTTGAAAGTTTAGCTTGCTCGCAATTACAAACATCGGGAAATTCCTCGTCATGGACGGAAAAGGAGCTCCTGAAAAGGACAAAAATTCATTTGTAGGAGAACTTCAATACCTGATTGTCCAACGAATTCCCCATCGGGGAGAATACAAAAGAGATAACAGATTTAATTCCAGTTATTCCTTGAATCAGTGGCGGATTATTGGAAGTTTGTCGGGGGAGGGGCGGTTAGTTTGTCGGTGGGGGCGGTTAGTTAGAAGATTGACATATACATCCATTTTATGGAAGTAAAATAGGATCTTTTACATTAATTTCTTTCTTCTCGGGGGGGGCGGTCGCCCCCTCCATCCCCCCCCTTTAATCCGCCCTTGCCTTGAACTATATTCGACCATAAACCTAATCTTGAGTTTTTCCGCTGAAAATTACAGCATGGAGTGAGTAGAATTTCCCGAAAAATGAGAGGGGCGATCCCACTCGGTGGCCGTTTAGAGGGGGTCGGGTGGCCGCTAATAGAGGTTATTTTAACATTAAGTCTATCAGCCAAAACACCCGTGTCATGAAGAATTGGCCGTTTATAGGGGTGACCGCTATACAGGGGTGGCCGCTCGGAGAGGTTTCACTGTGTATGTAAGATTATACTTTTGCAGCATCTGTATTTATGTAAGAGGATTGAATTTACGTTTACCGAATTTATTTATGTAAGATGTATTTTCTTTGAATTAGAAAAAATAAGTATTTTATGTTTAAATTGAAGCACTATAGAGATTTACAATTTCAATCGTAAAGAATAATCATAGATGTATTACACGACAAAGACTTAAATGCATGAAAGTGTTGCTCAAAAACGAGCTGTGTAAACATGATCACCGGCAGCAGCACTTGACCCAAATGCGTGAACGTGCAGCTCAAACACAAGGAGATGAAACAGATCATCAATATTTGGAAGGAGAACGACATAGAACAGCTAGACGTCGACAAATACTTCGGGTAAACAGTCTAAGTATCTACAAAGCTGCCACAAATGTAGTTACTTACTATCATAGTTTAAAACCTTTTAACATGGCTTGCATTACCGTAGATCTTTGCATTTTCCTGAAGAAAGATTAAAAATTCAAATTAACAGAAACCATTTTGGGGACTGTAAGATTGATGTAGGACATTCCAAATTTCATAATGAATTGCTGTGTGGCTGCGAAGCCACCCACATTCCAAAGAATTTCATAAAACAATTCGAAATTTGAACGCATATTTTACAATGGCTTTGTTCACAGTATATGACGAGGGAAACTATTAACGATTGTGGTGTATACAGCTACGTCGCGAACAGTGTAGGGGAACCTGGGGAGCCTTGACCATAAGGGAGGCTTGACCCACCCTTGAATTTCAGTATTTAAAAATATTTTAGCTTTCCCTTACTAGATGGCAGTGAAAGCTACTGATGTAATCAGACACCCATCATAGTTTCATCCAGTCAGTTCACAGTGGAGTGGAAATAAACAAGAAGGAAAGTTTTTCTGCCTAAAAAGTAAGTATTTTAAACACACTTTGTAAGAGTTTTTCAAAGAAAGTAATTGAATTAACTTTGAGCTAGTGGGATTTTATAAATACTGCCATATTAAGCTATTATTAAAGTAAAAAAGTTTATAGAAAGAATCAGGTTTCAAATCACCATGCACCATTCTTTACAAAATGGCGTGATGGGGAGGCTTGACCCACTGTATGTAAGGGAGGGTTGACCACTGGGTCACGGCTCCCTTAGTTAAATAGTTTTGAAAATATAGCAATACTGCTTTTCAAACATTGTCATAATTAAAATAATACCTAGATATGAATATAAATAATTTTATATGTTTACAATAGGATAGGTGGTTGACAAAAAGTTACCTACCAATTATTGTCCAATAAAAATTGTTTCAAAATTTAATACTAAAAACTAAATTATGAATAATTCAAGTATAATAATTTTCCAGATTTATACAAAGAGATTACCAAATTTTATTTATTTATTTATTTTGTGTGTGTGTGTGGGGGGGGGGTTATAAATATTATCTTTACTGAAAAACTATTAATTTCTGGATGTTTCTTTTGATTCATTTTATTGTGAATATTAATATAAAAATGAGATGTTTTGAAATGCTGTATTAATAATAAGTATTATTTTTTTCTCAGGATGCCCTTTTTTCATAAACCAAAAGGAAATGCTCGTAAAAAGTACTCCACAGAAGTTATGATGACAGCAGAGTGTTCAATTATCATACTGAAGATTTTATACTTAATGCTTATATAACTAATAAAAAAGATTTACTTTTATCTTATTTTAAAATTATACATTATTGCCTGGGCCAAGCCTCCCATACCATGGGTCAGAGCTCCCTTATAAAGGGAGCCTTGTCCCACTTTCCAACGTTTAAAAAAATATTAAATTCAGAAAAAGAAGAAATGCACAATTTATATTATCATAAATATATTCTTAATGCCAATGAAATTTCCTTTAAATTGCACTATAATAGGATTATTTTGCTGCCAAAATAAAATTTACAAAAATGTTTTTCTGAAAATGTGGTCAAGGCTCCCCAGGTTCCCCTATAATAGACCTGATGAATTTTTTTATAAACTCATTCATTTGACAGTTCAACCAGCTAAAATTCTTGATGTTGAATTTGCACGTCCTCAATATGGACAGATATATTTCTGAAGTAATGAAGACGCTGTTAGTGAATGCGTCGCCCAAGATCTTCGCTGGTACCCTCACTGATCTGCTACAGAAGGAAAGGAGGCACCTTACGTTAAACTACTTTTTGCTCAACCCTGATGGCACCGACCATCTAATATTTAGCATCCCTCTTGAAAACAAAGTATATGCCATTCTCACATTGAATGCCGACCAAAGCTTACCTGATAATAAATGAGTGATCCGACAGCGATGTAAATCTTTGGCAACCACGAAGATTATTTATACGTGCCAAGGCATTTACGTACCCATTATTTTACACTTAAGGAGCCTTTAGATTCTGAGCATGGCTCGGTAACCTGATACTAAGTAATATATACCATATATATATATATATATATATATATATATAACAAGTAAAACACAAAACATACTACAAATAAGACATATCTCGCATAAAAATATAACAGCTATTAGCAAGAATTAGAAACCAGATTTTGAAGCCAAATAAAGTGCAAGAATTATTGTGATAATATAATGGAACGGAAATTATAACCACTTTTGTCATAGCTGCAATTGCGCGTTACAAATAGGATAGCTTCTGAATAATTAATTATGGATGTTTGATTTGATTTTATATGCCATTTTTGCATTGCTAATAATTTTATATATATATATATATATATATATATATACATATATATAGTAAAAGGCATAACTTACGAATCAACGTAGCATCCACTTGGCATATACAAAATTCTCAATATCCATGGAATGATAGATGAGCAAAACAATGAACTTAAAATCTTATGTAAAAACAGGAATGAGCAGACACATCCAGCAGATAGAAATCCAAACAATGGTAAATCAGAAAAAGAAAACGGAATTGGATGGAGTAAAACAATGGGTAGCAAGCATCGGCTAAACTCGTCAGGCCCCACAAACCGAATACTTACTACCAAGATAAAAAACAAAATAACAGGATTTCAATGCAGTTACTTAGCACAAAGAAAGCTAAATATGTAACTACAGGGGCATATCCTGTTAAGAAGTAAAAAGTAATCATAAAGACATACCCAGAAAAAAAGTAATTATGAAGAAAAAATGGAGATGAAGAGACCAAAAGCATTAAGCCTGAAAACATGACTCAACCATGGAGCTGTTGCCAATTGAAGAGGAAAAAAATATACGTTGCCAGAAAAAATTGGAGAAAAGTTGAACATTAAGTAAAAAGTAAGAGTTAGTAGAATAATAATAATAATAATAATAATAATAATAATAAAATAATGTAGAGTAAATAAAAAAAAAAATAAAATTAAATATTATTATTAATAAGAAGAAATATTGGCATGATATATATTAGGGTTATGATATTTTAAAGGAATACATCTAACTGCTTAAATAGTTCACTATTCGCATTATATTCCTAGAGAATTTTCAGAGATTATATTAATTAAAAGAAGAGCATTTATATTTAGATGATACCTGTGATTATTAGTTCATTTGTACATTTTTTAACAATAAACAAGAACAAATGTAAACTCATAGTATCTTTTTTTCAATAAAACGTACTAAAAAGCCAGAATTTTATCGAATTTTTTTTTTAAAATAATTTTATAAGCAAGCCAGCTACCAAACCCCAACCTCTCCAACCAATAATTCCCAGAAAGGACACATGTTTATAGAAATGCTAATTGCAACTAGGTAATAGAATCGAATTTAGAAATTTTCTAGGGTAATTGTATCTTAAAGCAATATGATACAGTGAAGATATATTATCAGACTTATAATTACTTGTACAAAGAGACAGTACTCTATATAGATGATTAGCTATGATATTTCTAAATATATATATATGCATGCATGAGGTAAAATCTGTTAAACTAATTTTTACATTGAAAGGAAATTCATCTCTTTTATTATATATGTTAAATGTGAGTTTCTTGTCCTTATCCGCTTTATATTAAACGAGGAATGTGTGTCTGTGTGTATGTCCGAGCGATCTCGAAAGCTACTCTAAGGATTCTTTTTTAATTTCGTACCTGGGGTTTTTTTGGGCCCCTGAAACGATTGAGCTAAGTCACGTGACTGAAAAAACTCTAAAACGCTCAAAATTTAAAATTTAAAATTTTTGGATGGTAGCGCCATCTATTGAGCGTTTGAAAAACACACTTGATGCAATCTTCCTAAAAGGGACGCTCAAATAAGTATGGGGCGGATTAAAAAATACACGTCACCGATATATAATAGTAAAAATTAATTTCGCAAAGAAACAAAATAAATGGAACTTGATATCCAGTACACAGACAAATAAGTATTTTAGTAACTAGATATATTACACCTTTCAGCTACATAAATTTGTTTAGAATTAAAAAGTTATTTTTATTTCAAAATATCGTCCTGGCAACCAGCGAAAGAAAAAGAGAAAACAATCTTCGTTGCCATCCCCGCAAGCACCTTGATGGAATATACGTAAATAAATTAATTATTTTTAATTCATAATTATTAATACAAAACTGTTCGTAAATCTTATGTGAAAAATTGCCTAAATTTATTACAATTATCCTTTTGTAACTAACGTAAAACTAAATGTATTTTCGCGTATATACTAAAACAATAAATATTTTTCATGTATTTTACTGATCCATATGATGCGAATTTCAAAAGTGCATAAAAGTTTCAGCCTAGCCGAATAATTTAAATGAAAATGACACCCTTTTCAGTCATTCACAGTAAGAAAAAAGATCCTGTGACGTAATATGAAAATTCCATTTCTTTTCTTTTTTTTTTAAATAATGGCACTAGGTTGAATTCTACTTTAACTGCCTTATTCCGCCAAGTTGACGATAAATATTTAAATGTAGTTACCCTGACGATTTTTTTTAAAGGGACAACCGTTTATAATGAAACGATCTTTGAAATTCCGATGAAAAAATTTATAATGATACAATCGATTCCTAAATTGGACTAGCAGCCGATATTCAAATTAATTTTGCAGGTGATCAGCCATCAGTTTAGTTTTCATTCACTGATGTTGATGATTTCAACTCATTTATTTTATCATCGTATGGACAACCTTTGAAAAGTTGCGGGCAGAACTTTACGATATTAGCGAACTCCTGGGCCTGACTTCAGGATGTTAGCGAAATCGCGGGCCGTATAATTCGGATTTATATGGAAGTTTGAATGTTTTATATAGGTTTTATACAGGGTTTTGACTTGTTCTGCGGGCTGGTCCAAAAGCCATGGCGGGCCCCATCCGGCCGCAGGCTGGAAGTTGCCCATATATGGAAGCAATAAAAGCTGGTAACACGCAAAGACAAGTGTTTGAACATTGGCGGAAACTATGTAGAAAAATAGTTTATGGCATGCTCTTTAATGTAAAAATTAAACTGGATTGAAAGAAAAATTTTCACTAATTTTTTTTTTAAAAACGGAACTTACTTTCCGAATACGCCTCGTATATTTTATACTTTTGATAAATATATACCGTACCACTAAATTATGAAGTGACCATTGGTGTAACAGAGGGGCGGGGGCTAGGGTGGGCTTGGGCTAAGCCCACCCTAGGACCACAATTAGCCCACCCTAGAAAAATTTTAACCTTTTACCGATGAGTGGTAGGAATTAACCAGCTACACCAAAAAATTCATTAATGTGAAAAGTTGAAAAAAATTGCAAAAGATCATGTATAGTTCTAACGAGCTGTTCCACTACTAGCGCAACTTGATGGGGAATGACGTTTTTTTCGGGGAAGCTAAATTGTGCTAGCCTCCCCATGCTGAGACTGAGGGTCAGAGGTCAAGGAAAATCCCTTCTTGGGCCTATATTTTAACTTTTTTTGTTTTTTCTTGCTGACCGGGGGCTGGGTGAGAGAAGATGAGTGAACGGACTTTCATTGGAATGGCGAAAGAGAGCGAAGTATGGTTTCGTCAATGAGAATTAAAAGAGATGCAGTCATCTACATTTACATCACTGTTAACCCTTTAACGCGCAGTGTTCACGCTCTGGGAACACCAAACCCTAACGTTTTGACTGTTGCCAGTCACGAAGAATAGATTTGATTTCTATAAAAATAGTTGCGGGTGACATAGCTCCACGAGAATCCTTTACTTTTTAACACGTCATTTCCGTAAAAAAATTGTCGCGGGTGACATAGCTCTACGAGAATCCTTTACTTTTTAACACGTCATTTCCGTAAAAAAATTGTCACGATCACTTTTAACAGCACTGACATCTTCAGAAAAATGGAAGAACGCGAGAACAGCTGGATAGATTGCCCAATGCTGAAAAAAGGGCAGCCGTTGCCCTCGCTCGACTTAACTACCAGCAAGATGGCGGACGATCGAAACGTTCATCGCGTGCCACAGATCTAGAGACCCCTTTTTTGACGACAGCTGGCTGTACGCGATGAACGTTTCGATCGTCCGCCATCTTGCTGGTAGTTAAGTCGAGCGATGGCAACGTCTGCCCTTTTTTCAGCATTGCGAAAGGTTTGCGCCTCAAAGGGTTAAAAGACCGGCAAAAGATATGGGACTAATAATAGAAAGGTTTTTCCGAAAGGAGGTTGTGGATCCGAAAATCATATGAGCGGTCATTAACAGTTTGCGAGAAATCATATTTTCGTATACTGCTGATGAAGATCTTTGGATTGCGGCATTCGGTAGCTAGAAAATGGCAGTGGCAGATACGGATTTTTTTTTTTTTTTGGGGGGGGGGGGTGGCTAATTTCTAAAATAAGACTTATTTGACTTAAACTATGTACAGTGAAGAAAACTGTAACATTAAACCAATGTAATTTGCTTTGGGAAGGGCTAATGGCTACTTTCAGCTTATTTGACATAAGGGAAATGTATAAGGAAGCAAAATATTGCTCTTAAGCAATGTTTTTGGCTTGGGGGGAGGGTGGATGAAACCCCCCAGCCCCTCTCCTGGATCCGATACTGAAAACTGGCTATTCAGAATTTTGGGTGGTTTCGGTGTATTGTTGCTGACAGAAAGCACTTTTAGCATGAAGGAGGATAAATGAGCTTCCTGTCAGGCAAATGCAGTTTTGAAAAATTCGACAAACAAATGTGTGTTTTATTCCTTCCATCTGCAGCAATATTATGTGAACTAATGAGCGTCATGTGAAAATTAATGTGTCTATTCTTACTAAATAGATGGTGTTGAACAACTTTCCAGCTGACTTTTTTCACAGTTTTAGAGATAAGAATGTTAACTCCAAATTTATCCAATAAATGTCACTGTAAGCAGTTTCCTTGAGTAGCACACGGCAACTTTTTGCTGTACCACAAGACCCTATTTTTATGACTACAGTTCTTGCCGTTCAGAAATTATTGCGGTGACAGCGGGCACACTGTAGCTGTATATGTAGACCCTGACTACAGCACGGGCTCTTGGGGCTCGAGTCCTGGGAACGCATGCAGAAATAGGCCACAAATTTAGTACAGAGATATATAGGTGTATAAAAATCGAGCGAGCAATATATAGGGTTACAAAAGTGGAAAAGCGTCCTAGGCAAAAAAAATGTTCTAGTTAGACCCTGTATGTTAGGGATGGACGCGAGACGAAAAATTGGAGTCTCGCAAAACAGCCGAAAATCTTTGTCTCGTCTCGCAAAAATCCCTATATCATAATGTTAAAAATATTTGTCTCGTCTCACAAAAAATCTGTAAATCTCTGTCTCGTCTCTCAAAAAGTCGTCTCGCGTCCATCCCTACTGTATGTATATATTTGCTTAGATCCTTATCAGAAGTTGGGGAGATTTCTGAACGTTGGTACTCCTCAAAAGCTGCTAGTAATTGGGCAGAGGACTTTTGAAACCGCGAAATTAAGGTGCAAACATAGCCACATGCACACGATGGTCTTCGGTGGTAGGAAAGAAATCGAACGCGCCATTTGGCATTAAAATCACAAATGCCACATGTTTTTGTGCTTTCTTTCGAGCATCAGACAAAAAGATTAATCAGTAATTTTCATATATTAAATTTTTATTTATTATTAAAAAATGCTTCTAAGAAAGGCTTTCTTCCTCCCCCTCCCCTCACAAAAAAGATTTAATTTTTTTTCCTTTCTTTTTAGCCTAAGCCAATAGAATTAAGAAGTTTTGAAGGTAATCTTGTTCAAATAAAATCTGCTATATATTGGCTCCTTTTTTTAAGAATATAATAAATGTTATAAGAACAAAATTTCTACTGTTTAACTCCAGCAGAGTGATGCTTCAAAATTTTTTTATATAATAAAAGTTAAACAACTTATGATTTTTCTCCTTGTATGAAATTTTTTAACCAAATTAACTGGTAAAGAAAAAACTGGTTAAGAAAAAAGCGACTGGTTTTAATTTTATTGTAAGATAATGGAATAGCTTACCATCTAAACATTAAGTAAATGCACAAGCTTGGTCTTAAAAATAAAAAACTGTTAAAAATCGTTGACTTTATTTGGTAAAAATATATAAACATTCCTAATTATTGTGAGAAAGCAGCACTTTAAAACCAAATCAAATTTCCAGATTTTTTGTGTTAAGAAGGTCCGTAGTCAGAATAATGCCCCTAGGACGGCTGTACTAGAAGGAATGGAAATCAATACCCTGTGGAATTTTTAAAAACACCTTTCTATCATGGAAATCGCGATGTTATTGTGCAGGAAAAGGTCTATCCGACAAATCATTAAAAAATAGTATAGAGTTCCATGCCCATTCGCAAAACTACAATCGATTAAAACAACTCTTCATTGGCATTATACATTATATTGTAGAAAATGATACTCCAGCATAGTACAATTAACAATTAATGAAAGTCTAGGTTAAACACAATACGAATTAAACAATTTATTTACATGTTAGAAGAGAAAGATTTTTAAAAAAATGAGTAATAGTCCTTTAGAACATATATCATCACACACGTCAAATTTTAGCGTCTCAATTGTTCGTCTCTCTATCTCGCTCTCTGGCGCGAAAAAACAAAACGGGGATTTCCTTAGTCTCGTTGCCATGGAAACTGATGACGCTTGCAAGTGGCGGCATCTCTTGCGAAGTCTGACATCTTGTGAGCCAAGACGAATTATGTGACTGGCAGGATAGAATGGCACTTACATCCTCGGGTGATCTGGTCTCCAGGTCATTCATAGAGTGGTAATCCAAAAATAGTAATGAAAGGCGCTTCGATGTAAAAATAGGCAATCAACAGCTAGAATCATTCAAAACAGAAGTAAACGGCGAAGTCCGGCAACCAAACACGAATGTAGTTAAAAGTGCACCAAACAATCACAACAGATTTTCACGGCAGAAAAAAAAGATACTTTATCATCTAAATTCCAACAATAAGAATATGGTACTGAAGAACAGTAAATTCTCATCGGCTGATTATTAACATTATGTTCTTCGGCTGTAGAACAATTTATTAATATTATCTTCGTCGGCTGTAGAACAATTTTAAAGTTCGTATCGTCAAAAGTTCTGAGAAAAATATCGAAGAGAATATTTCATCAGTTCGGGCGTTTTTCGTTCTTAATTTCTGACACCATTAGAAAATGATACTCCAGCATAGTACAATTAACATTTAATGAAAGTCCAGGTTAAACACAATACGAATTAGACAATTTATTTACATGTTAGAAGAGTAGGATTTTTAAAAAATGAGTAATAGTCCTTTAGAACATATATCATCACACACGTCAAATTTTAACGTCTCAATTGTTGGTCTCTCTATCTCGCTCTCTGGCGCGAAAGAACAATACGGGGATTGTCTTAGTCTGGTTGCCATGGAAACTGATGACGCTTGTAAGTGGCGGCATCTCTTGCGAAGTCTGACATCTTGTGAGCCAAGACGAATTATGTGACTGGAAGGATAGAATAGCACAACAATATTTTAATTGTTTTGCAAATTATTTTAGGAAAAAAGTGACTGTCACGAAAATTATTATCAAAACAAATTAGAATCATTAACATTAGTTAAGAAATTACGATAATTTCATAATGAAAAATTCAGTCAACCACAAAAATTAGGTAAAAATATTGAGTGCGTTCAGGACTTTTTGCCATCACTATATATTTCTAATTGAATTTCGTTCTTCATTTAATTTTATAACTATTAGGAGTATGGGAAAGTAATGGGTTTTTTTACATAAAATTCAAAAAAATAAATTTTAAACAAGAACTGAATTACAAACAAATTGTGCCTAAGACTCATATTTGTTAAATTTCAAAGCGAGAATTTTATGGATATTTTTTCTTTCGAGAAAAATGGCCACCCTCCCCCTTTACCCTTTTTCACTTATACCCACCTTGGAGGATTATACTCGAAATGTTCTGAAATGGATTTTTAGGTGTTCGTAAGTGTTGTATTTTACAGGAGGAATTTGTTGGATATATCTTTTCTTCTTTGAGATCACGCAAGATACGTTAAATGTGAAAAGAACGTTTTCGTCCCCTCTCCCCCCGTAAGTTGCGAATTTCAGAAAATGCTCTGCAATCTAGCACCTACACTAAAAATCTCACACACATGCCAAATTTCGTATTATAAGATTCAATAGTTTTGGCACGGCAAAATGTTAACATACGAAAAACGGACAGAAGTTTATCCTAGACCTAACATTTAATTTTGTTGACAAAATAGAACTACCTTTTAGTTACCGCTGCGTTAAGTAATGCCGCACATTATTTTTCCTCTATCTTATTGATTTTATTTATTTATTAGCACCAGAGTGCTATTAATTTCAACCTTGCTTTTTGTGTAGACACGATTTTGGTACAATTTTCGCGTCGAGTCACTTTTGAAATGTGTTTGTCAGATAATGTGGAGGGGTGGGGTGGGGGGGGAGGCGTTAATAAAATGTTGAAAGTCGCACAAGGTTTGCAATTTTTGATAAATGATCGCTAAACTGGGTGCCAAAATGCGACAATTTATTATAAATATATTTTGAGTATAGTTAGAAAACGCCTGGCGAATATTGTAAAATAGTTTTAGTCGACGATTTAAATATAGATTTTAATTCCGAAGAAGTGTTTTATAGAATAGTGAAAACAAATACGGTACACATCATAGATTATGATACACTTTCCAAATGGTATTTATAAAGGTGAAGTGTAATTTGACTATGGCTGGCGAAAATTGTTAAACAGTTTTGGTAGGCGATTTTAATATAGATTTCTATTCCGAAGAAGTGTTTTATGGAACAAAGAAGGAAAACACGATACACTCATGGATTATGATGCTCATTCCAAACAGTATTTAAAATGTCTACGAGATTTATTTGGAATATGCCTATAGTTCGATGTTCGAATATGCCTGGTGTAGATTTTAAAACAGTATCAATAGGCGTAGGTTAAGATAGATTTGGATTCCAAAGAGTGCTTTATGGTTCAAGAAAGAGTTGATTCCTATTTTAACGCCCCTACTTTCGCCAACCTAAAAATCCCCCCCCCCCTTTAGCGAGCTTGGAAGTCATGGGTCTCTAGGAGTTATGCGCAAGTTTCAACGCTCCCAAAACAACTACATGAAAACTAAAGTGAACAAATTAGTGATAAACGCACTAGTTAAGTAATTTGAAGACACTTAATTATTAAAACTGCATTAATTGGCAACCCAAAATAAATAAAAATGTAACGGAATGCTGTACTTACAGGTTGTTCCAAATCGCCATTTTAATTCTAAATTACGATTGCTACATAAATACAAAAAATCGTCATGGTTACTCTATATGTTTAATGATCGCCACCTTGGCAAGAGTTGGGGCGTTAAAGTAGAAATCTACCCAAGAAAGACAAACACGGCACACTCATGGATTATGATGCACATTCGAAACAATATTTAAAACTGTGAAGTATAGTTGTAATATACTTGGCGAAGATTGTAAAATAGTTTTAGTAGGCGATTTTGAGATAGATTTCGATTCCAAAGATGGTTTTTATAAAATAAGGAAGAAAAATACTGCTCAATCATGAACAATGATACACTTTCCAACCTTATGGAATAAGGAAGAAAATAGGGACGACGCATAAATTATGATACGCTTTTAATATATAGCACTTTGGTGCGTATTTAAAATCTGAAAAGGTTTCAGATTTTCTTCAAATACTTCTTTTTTTTAAATTATTATTATTAATGTCTATGTCATTTTATCTCTCACCCCTTTATTGAAAATGTGACCTAAAAATGAGACACGAAAATGCGACATAAAAGTAAGAATAAATCTCCGCTGAAAATGTTAGTACGTGTTACGTAAAGCACCGATTTCTATAAGCTCCGTAAGGTTGCATTTATTTGATAAAATGATTGTTTAAAAATTTCCTCCGTTTTGTAAATGTTATATGAGAATGTGGCAACAATGTGTAGATAAAATAAAATGTTAGTATGTGTTACGTAAACCACCGATTTCCATAAGCTCCGTAAGGTTACATTTATATTTAAATACTATTAGTTCACAGCAGCTTTAATCTATTTTTACAATATTTCGTAAGCTGTAGAATATGCATCGCATGTACTTTTTACATATATTTAAATACTATTAGTTCACAACAGCTTTAATCTATTGTTAAAATATTTCGTAAGCTGTAGAATATGCATCACATGTATTTTTCTATAAATAGATTACAATCATAAAAATTTCAATATGGGGTTACCAGGCGAAATACACGAAAGATGAGAGAGAAAATAACATAGTCAATTAATATCGTTTTAATATGGCAATAATGAAACTAAAAAATTAGGGGGTGGGGGTGCGTTCAGGGGGGGGGGGTCTCCCCCTGACGAGGCTCGAACAGCCGAGTTATTATTATTATTTTGATAATGTGATTTTTTTTCTTTTCAGTATATTTCTAAAAATTCTCTCTTTGTTCTAAAATCTAAATTTGATATTTCACAATTAAAAATGTATTAAACATTCAATATTTAATTTATAATAAATTTAGCTAGTTCAATGTGTTGTTACATAAATATGATGTATTGCAGTAACAATCTAGACCATTTGTTTGTGTATGTTGACAAACCGGTCAAAAAAAAATAATGTAGGCTCAGATTTTTAACAATATCTTGGTTAAACCCAAGTAAGACAATATCTTCTTTTCGATCATGTCACGTCAGTAATCCTGGGGTTTTAAAACTTGGTTTAATTCTTAAAATACACACTCTGTCGTATATACTGCAGTGGTTGTGAAGCAGGAGATTTAAGAACTCTTTAAAAAAATCTCTTAGTGGCAATTTTTTTTTGGAGGGGGGAGAGGCACTGCCCCCAAAATTGTAACCCGTAATGGCACCCCCACCTGGATAAGGGCCTGCCACTGCGGGAGTATAATAAACTGATAGCAATTAATAATAACTTATTAACTTACATATAGTATGCTTATGCGAAGATAAAAGGTGCTGTAGCCACCCTAAAAAATCAGGCCAGTTACGCCAATGGAAGGGACTTACGTATTGTAAAAGATGTATGTACTATATATTGTTGCAGAAATACTCTGCTTATTTCCGGGGTTCGTCGTTCTAAAGTCCAGTTGGTGTAGACAGTTCTATTAAAAAGTCCACTGGTCAGGATGGAACACAACTTTATTGCTTCCAGAACTCCGTAGAGTAATCAGCTGTACAAAACCCACAAGCACATTTAAGCAGTAATGTGCTTTTAACAGTCCGCGTAGATCAGAAGTTCTCACAAATGCTGTATTTCTCACACAAAATAAGTCACTTTCACAGGCAAAAATTCAGTGAAAATATTCAAGGAATATCGTACACAATCATAGGTGTAGAGTTATATGGGCCCGTGGGGCTCGAGCCCCCCCAATAAATTGTGAATGGGGGCTGAGCCCACCCAATAATTTACCACTAAATACAGAAAACTAATTTATACTAACATAAAAAAAAGTATTTCACGCCATTTACAAATGTTTAAAAAAACCTTTACTTTTAAAAATTTTCTTCTTTTGATTTCAATCATGTTTTATTCATATCATTTCAATCATGATTTATTCAATCATGATTCATTGTGACGCCATGTAACACACAATGTTACTATAAGCTGCCCTCGCCAGGCTCTGGTTAATTGAAATCAGATTATGCAATGTAAAGTATGAAATGAAGAAAAGTTCAGATGTGTCTAAAATGCACCATCTCGTCGAATTTTTTTTTTTTTTCCCTCTGGATTTTTTACTTTGCTTCTATTTTTAACTTATAACATGGTAAGAAGATATTAACATGGATACTTACCTTACATAGGTATAGAATTCTATGACCCATACAGCTCGAACACCTCCAATAATTTACACTTATATATAGTAAGTCATAGCTGCCAACTACTACGAAATATAATTAACCATTTTTTGTAAACAGAATATGTTTTAATTATTTTTTTCAAAATAGTAACCAGCTACAAAAATTTTGCTATATTTTAAGCCGAAAAGTCATGTAGAAAAAGTGGTTAATTATATTGCGTAGTAGTTGGCAGCTATGACTAAGCTATATGTACGTGAATCAGTGGCGTAGCCAGAAATTTTTCATGGGGGGGGGTTACGTCTTCTGAAACTCACATATATGTATACGGGTGTATGATAAGGGAGTGAAGAATATACATTTTGTATGGCAAAAAAATCCTCATGGGGAGGGTTATGAACCCCCTTGACTACGCCACTGACATGAATATATGTGGTTGTGGGGCCCGGCCCCCCAATAATTTTGAAAACTTTACGCTTATGTACACAATCCCTTAAGACACAGCAATGAAGAATTTACACACAGCACTTTAAAAACAGCTTCATAAAGCTAGCTAAAACACGGCTTCTATGGCACTATCAATTCACAAAGCAAGCGTACTCTCACTGACAGCTCTTCACACACTGAGTGTTCAACTCGCACTGAACTGGGGCTTCTGAAACGCGCCGGTTTATATAGAGGAGGCAGAAGCTGCGGGCAGCTTCCAGAAAAGTATATTTCTTGAAGATTCTACATAAAGCGAGAATATTGATTACGTCATAGAAGAGAAATGTTAGGTTATTAGGTGTTTTTAATGCAGTAAAAGCAGCTTTACAGGCGCCATAGGGAAAATCGCGCCAAATGACCAAAATGTCGCCAAGCTTGGAGACATTTTGGTCAATTTGGTATTTCTCGAATTTTGGTATTTCTCGAAATTTCTAGAGCCTCCATTGAAAAACAATGGGAAACCGAAACCTCCGTATCTCCGGTCCTAGTTGGCCGATTTTGATGCAACAAAAAGCAAAATTTATCTATTTGAAGCGTAGAATACGAATTTTGAACTATTTTAAACCCCAGAGCAGTGGGTTGCCCCGAAAATTCGTAACAATATGCTATAACATAATACTTAACAAGTATTCATACGCTTTTTAAAAAGGCATTTGTATAAGGCGGACTCGCGCTACAACCGAATTGGATTTTACGCAAGTTTACGCATCTTGCAGCTGAAACGAACTCCTCTCCCGCAGAACCAGATTTTTCATCAGTAAAAAGCGCCAAAATTCATTTTTTCGTTACTTTATGTATGAAATGGTAATATATAGTTTGATAATGGTTTAAAACAGTTTGAAGGGATGTTCATAGGTGTCTAAAATAATTGAATATTTGCTTAAAAAATGGCATAAAAAAGGGTTTTCCAATAGGGATGATAGAATCTTAAATGGCTAGAATGGCGACACTGCGTATTCTTTTTTGACATTTCTTGTGTCGTTTGTGCTGAGTATGCTATGCCGTTTAATCATCGGAAGATACACGCTTGAACAACGTTTCGAAATTATTAAATTGTCTTATCAAAATCAGTGTTCATGTGTGCTTGTTGAGAAGAATTCATGGGCGACAAAATTAAGTTCTTGTGATTTAACACCTTGGGATTTCTTTGTTTGGGAATATGTTGAGCCGCAAGTTTATGCTAATAATCCAATAACAATTGAGCAATTGTGAACCAACATTGAACGTGTTATTCGTGAAATAACACCCAATTTATGTGAAAGAGTGATGGAAAATTGGATTGTCAGAATGCGGTATGTATAGAGAAGTCGTTGCGCTCACATGAACGATATTGTTTTTCATATTTAATGGCATAATGCAAGCTTTCAAAAAAAATAAAATAAAATTGTGTCTCACTGAATAATTTGTGTGTTTTATTTAATTTTTAAATTGTATCACTCTTACATACCCTATCCCACCGCAAAAGTTTGCCTTACACTTACTTTCTTAAAAGTAAAATAACAGTCGTGCTGCAATGTTGATAAATTGAGTTCAGTACAGTAGTCTACTCTACTGTCCTTATAAGAATTTCCGGTTTGACTTTTTTACATGACACACTCGTTCAAAACTAATTGCTTTAGTTTTTTTTAATGAAAATTAACACAATTTTACAAATAACTTTCAAAATGTATTTAATGTGAAAATATTTTATTAATATATTAGCAATATTAGCAATATTATAAAATATTAGCAATAAAATACAATGTTATGAAAGAAAAGTTACGCGTATACACCGAAGAGCCATTACATTAAGACCAACTACTCAATAATGTGTTGCACCTCTTTTGGTTGTCAAACAGCTACAACTCGCCTGGGCATAGATGCCACGAGTTCTTGGTAGATAACTGAAGGCAGATTGTACCAAATATTTAAGCAGCGGACACGCAAAGTCGAGATATTGGAACATAGTGGTGTTTGAGCTCCGAGCTGCCGGAGAGAGAGGAGCAGCTGTTCTCCTGCAAGACGGCGCATCCTGACACGACCATCGACGTGATGAAGGAGAAACCGCGATTCATATCCTACCAGGCAACTCTCTTCTACATATCCGCTACATATCCTACATACCCACTGTAGGCGTAGTTGACAATGACGCTCGGTAAGACGAGAAGCTGGGCAGAGCGGATTAAATTGCTCTCTGGCGATTTGGCGTGCAGTCAGACTCCTTTGGCAAGAGTCGTTTCTCCCGCTGTTATACACTGCACGCTAGGGGTTGCCGCCCGCACCGCAAGTTGATCCGCGAAAAACAGTAGAATTGGAAATTCCATGTTCTTTTCCTAATATTTTTTTATTTTATTTGTTGATTAATTGTTCTAAATATATATTTTAATGCATTTAAAATTGCAGTCTAAAATTACAAATCTAAAATTTTTATTCATATTTAAATGCAAAGAAAGTCTTAAAAAATCGTTCTTGAATACGAATTAGTTTTTTCTTTCATTGAATTAGTAGTTTGTGCTTGATTAAAAGAATTTAGCATTTTATAAATATAGATTATACTAGCTGAAGTACCCGTCCTCGACGGGTTAGTGAATGCAAATTTCCAAAAAGCAAGAACTTTCGTCAGCATTGTAGGAGTACACAGAATGGATGTAGTAGGTTGCCAAAGTAAAGAAAGCGATGTTATGATTTTTATGTATTGTTAAAATATTTCAGGTTAGAGAGTAACTAAGTAATATCATTTCATTTGCTTTAGTCGTAATTATGTGATGTGCGAACACAAATTTACGCAGTATTGAAATGATTTTCGCAAAATTTCAAAATCTAATCAATATTTTTTTTAATTCGACGCCTATGTTTTAAGTTGAGTGACCACCTATCATGACACCCAATTTCATATCATTCGCTTCAGTCGTTTTTACGTGATGCTTGAACACAAATTTATGCAGTTTCAAAGGATTTTCGCAAAATCTCAAAATCCAATCAAGATTTTTTTAAAGTTCGACGCCTATGTTTTAAGTTGAGTGACCACCTATCATGCCACTCAATTTCATATCATTCGCTTCAGTCGTTTTTACGTGATGCTTGAACAAAAATTTACGCAGTTTGAAAGGATTTTCGCAAAATCTCAAAATCCAATCAGGATTTTTTAAAAATTGGACGCCTATGTTTTAAGTTGAGTGACCACCTATCATGACACCCAATTTCATATCATTCGTTTTTACGTGATGCTTCAACACAAATTTACGCAGTTTGAGAGGATTTTCGCAAAATCTCAAAATCCAATCAAGATTTTTTAAAAATTGGACGCCTATGTTTTAAGTTGAGTGACCACCTATCATGACACCCAATTTCTGACATTCGCTTCAGTCGTTTTTGCGTGATGCTTGAACACAAATTTACGCAGTTTGAAACGATTTTCGCAAAATCTGAAAATCTAATCATGATTTTTTAAAAATTCGACGCCTATGTTTTAAGTTGAGAGACCACCTATCATGACACCCAATTTCATATCATTCGCTTCAGCCGTTTTTACGTGATGCTTAAACAAAAAAAGCGTCACGGACAGAATGACAGAATGACAGAATGACAGACAGACAAACTTTTTTTTGAGGGCCGCATCGGATTCCCGGGTGCTTGAAACGGATAGAAATCGTAAAATTTTTGAATTCCAAGAAATGTACAGACAAAAGTCTAATTTTATTTATATAGATGTAAATGAACTTTACACAAAGTTTAACATTTACTTTCTTACCGTTACAAAGACGAGCGGTTATTATTCTTTGTTGTTACACACATTATTGCTAGCCCATATTAATCTTTCAGTATCCTACAAGAATCAGTAATGCAATTTTCGTCCTCGCTTCAATCTGCATCCATGGGAACATATAGGTTTAAACCCGAAGAGTTTATCTGCATCTATAATCCATATCTATTAATTGCTAAAACCCCGGACTAAACATTTAATAAAGAAAGGTTTTCTCTAATCGTATGTAAATTCATACAAAAGCCAAATGATGATTGCTTTTTAACTGTTCACTGTTTCTTTTTTATTTCCGTAACATATTACCTTCAAATCTAAAATTTTTTATTCATATTTAATTGCATGCATTTAAATATGAATAAAAATTTTAGATTTGTAATTTTAGACTGCAATTTTAAATGCATTAAAATATATATTTAGAACAATTAATCAACAAATAAAATAAAAAAAATATTAGGAAAAGAACATGGAATTTCTAACTCTACTGTTTTTCGCGGATCAACTTGCGGTGCGGTCGGCAACCCCTAGCGTGCAGTGTATAACAGCGGGAGAAACGACTCTTGCCAAAGGAGTCTGACTGCACGCCAAATCGCCAGAGAGCAATTTAATCCGCTCTGCCCAGCCTCTCGTCTCGGTAAGCAGAGGCAGACACGAGACGCTGGGCAGGCTGGATTAAAGTGCTCTCTGGCGATTTGGCGTGCAGTCAAACTCCTTTGGCAAGAGTCGTTTCTCCCGCTGTTATACACTCCACGCTAGGGGTTGCCGCACGCATGAAATTTTATCTCTCAGCTATTTACAGTTTTCTTGTGGCGCGCGCGCACACACACACACACACACACACACACACACACACACACACACACAAAAAAAAAAATCTGGAAGGAGGAGGGGGGGGGGGTGCAGAAAACATTTTTTGTCACATTTTCTTATGAAATAACTTCAATTTACAAAACAAGTCAATCTTCTATATAGTATAAACTTAGTTCGTCTGAGGGTGGGGGTGGGAGCACGTCACGTACCCTTGTGCCCTCCCTGTAGATCTGTGATGGAGGGGGCATCACCTGAGCTTTTGACTGTTTTTAAATAATCGGAAAAAGGAGAAACTCAATCATTTGAAAGGAATTGATGAAATATAATTGATGCAGATCCCATATATTGCATTCTAATTTTTTAAATTTTTTCGTCTTAATTATCTGTTCTTGTAAAATTCATTCGTTCTTATTTCCCCCTTACTTTGGCTTTTAAAATTGCTACATTTTGTATGTTTCTTTTTAAACAAACAAAATCCTAAATTATCCTTTACAGTATCTTAATGTTAGCAATTCTGAGGTCGTTCTATTCTAATCGAAAATTCCCACAGCTACTAAAGAATATTTTTTGCTTGTATTTTTTTTAAAAGCACACTTCATGTAATACACAAATGAAAATAGATGTAGTTTACATGCAAATGAACTTTACAAGTCATGACCTGCAGGCTCTCTACTTTACAATGTTTAAATTAGGATAGTTAGGATGTTTAAATTGACTAGTCCCCTTATGCGTCCAGCGTTGCTTCCTAACTTTAGTCTTTCAATGCTAAAGTGCGGAAGCAATGCAATTATTTGAAATGAAAAATTGATGAAACATAACTGATGCAGATCCCATAAATTGCATCAATCCATAATCACCCCACAGGCCTCAGCGTAAGGCAACGTTGAGCGCTCTATTTATAAATCGAAAAGAGCAGAAAAACTATTTCGTTTGCATAGATCAGCCTTTCTTAAAATGTGTTCCAATTTTAAAGTTTAATATCTCTTAAAAATCACTTATCAACACCAGTCAAAACATTGTCTATGTATAAAGACAGGAAAAAAAAAAAAAAAAAAAAATTGAACGGTGAAATCTGGAAATTTCTTGTATTGTCAATGACATTTTCTCTTTTTTTTTTCCAATGTTAAAGGCAAGACAAGGGAAAGAAGTAAAACATTAAGAAAAAATAAAAAGATAACAAGAAAACTGTAAATAGCTGCCAGATAAAATTTCATGCGAGCGGCAACCCCTAGCGTGCAGTGTATAACAGCGGGAGAAACGACTCTTGCCAAAGGAGTCCGACTGCACGCCAAATCGCCAGAGAGCACTTTAATCCGGCCTGCCCAGCGTCTCGTGAGGCAGACGAGTGGGACTTCTGCTCCGCAATCCCATATCCAACAGTATCCGCTGAATTGTGTGTCTCGAAACACTTGTACTTTGACCTCCATTGTATTGGGCTGTCAGCTGAACCACCTTTGCTGTACTAGGCTGGGCAGTCTCCGGCGTCCAATTTCTTTGATGACGCCCAGCATCTATTGCTGGTTTCACCGTCATTAATCCACTTTTTATAAATACTAGCAATGGCAGATCGTGAACAACCGACCACTCGAGCAGTTTCGGAGAGTCTTCGACTCATTACAATCTGCCCTTTATCAAATTCGCTTACATCAACAGCCTTTCCCATCATTCACAAACGTAAGTGCAAGAATGGTTCGATATACCTTCTCCAGCAGCAGATAAATACCATTCCCACTAAATTACGCGCTCTCCATGTCATCCAGACGAGTTCATTGAAAAATGTCTGGGTTGTTATAATGCAATGTCTCTTCGGTGTATGTAGAACTGAGAAGTAAAACTATGGTCCTAGCTTTACATTGACACTAAAAATAAATAAATAAAATAAATATTTTTTTGTTTTGTTTTGTTTTGTTTAAATGTGGATCAAAGGGCTTACGAGACGTTTCAAGTTCAAACAGTTATTTTTAACACAGAAATCCATTTTAGCTCACCGATCAGTGGCAAGGTACTTACAAAAATTCATTGAAAATTACGTTTTACTTCTTTATGTGTAGTAAAAGGAAGTATAGTATTTGCGAAATTTTTCGGTATTGAAATTTTGAAGAAAAAATCGATTTCGACTATCTGTAAAATTTCTTTGAGAAAAGTTTATGTGTGACTTTGCGTGTACTGTGAAGATTTTTAAGAATTTTTAAAAGAAATATCCCTTTTGACGAAAGTCTTCATAAATTAAATTTAAAACTGTTGCATCTTTAATACTATATCCGTCAAAACATTTTTTATACTTTGAAAAATGACGGAACATTTCTTTCGCACTCTTTTAAAAGAAAAACGGGGGGAAATATTATTTAGGAGATTTTTGCGATTTCTTAGGTAAAGAAGGTTTTTGAATTCAACAGCTGCTGCTTTAAGATTTCGTTTGACATGAAGTTTACAATTTTCGTCGTTTAGGTAATGGAAACAGAATAATTGTCTAATGAAGAAAATAAATAAAACTACTTTCAAACGAGACTACGTGTTTTCGTAAGTGAAATCAACGTCATTTTGATGTTACGAGCTTAAAACCCCTTTCGAAACTCAATCACAATGACAAACACTCAAGCAAAAAATAAGCCACGCCCGAAATAATTCTGCATATTCTGATATTTTCGATTAGCTGAAGAGTAGCCACTGATTAAAATTTAAGGTTACGTACAGGGGCGTAGCCAAAGGGGGGGGGGTATGGGGGTCATAACCCCCTATGAGAAATTTTTTGCCATACAAAATGTATATTCTTCCCTACATTATCACACATATGTATACATATATATGAGTTTCAGTAGTCGTTGAAATTTAGTAAACATGGAATTAATTTCACATATGAGTAAGAAAAGAAAAACTCTTGATTCTTTCCGTATGAAAAACGGGTGTGCAGGTAGAAATAAATTATAAAGTGCGTTAATTTATTGTAACAAACCAGAAAATATTTCTTGCAATGCCATGTAAAAATCTGATTGGGATCCTCCCCGGCTGAAGAACGTAATATACCTGCCTGCCTAGAGAAATATTAATTGATCCCTGCCAGGGATACTTTTTATCCCCTGCTGTAGAAATTTTAAACTGGTGAGTGAAGAATTGGGATTGAAGTCAAAATGGAGGTAGTATGTTATCGTTTGTTACTATACTCTCTAAGGCAGTGGTTCCCAACCGGGGAGTCGCGACCCCCAAAGGGGTCCCCATGCCATTTTTGGGGGGTCGCCGCAGACCGCATTTGTAGGAAATGAATAGCAAAATATTTTCACGTTTCTCTGCCACGAGGCACACTTTCTCCCTTTTTTCTTGGAAAGTAAAAATCTTTATTCTCGTCAGAGATAGTATCCAGGTTTTCGTATCGTAGCTACAAAACTGTTTAATCTAGGAGTGTTTACTTGTTTGAAAACCTGTGCACTACGATAGAAGAATCGGAAATAGGAATTGCATTAAATTTAAGGGAGGAAATAATAACCACCTTGAAACCCCTGAATCTGAAATTCAAAAATATTTCCTCAATAAACAAGAGGCTGTAGTAGTGCGAAATCAATTTCACTCATCTCTTGAAGTCACCGATACTCCTGATGAAGTACAGGATGACTTCTCAGCACGTGATTTATATCAAGAAAAAAAATTTAACTCAATTTTGGTGTGCTATGCGTAGCTCATATCCAGCATTTTCAAGCGTCTCAAATATTAGTGCCGTTTGCATCCACTTACCTGGTGAAGTTGTATTTTCAACTTCTTGAAGATTAACCCTTTACAGGTGGTAAATATATTACCAACTATGATCTGTTAACTACGGAAAAAAATTATCATTAGTTAATTTTCTGATTTTTATGTAGTAAAAGTTGACAAGCATTTTTTTTTTCCATACATATATAGATACTAAATTATATTTGGCTAACTTTCCTTCAGATCGTATTTTTAAAAGAAGGCCACATAATTATTTGAAAAGTGAGCACAAGAAACACCGCATTTAATTATATATTTTTTGCATTTAATTGTGTGTGCAAGCAGTTATTTTTCCGACTTTGATTTTGTAAATAATTAACTTTTCTTCCGAAAAATTTATAAGTTGGTATAACACTTGTTTCTTTAATTCTCACGTCGGAATTTGAAGTAGAAGAAAATTTACAGATAATTCCAAAAATAGGCCAGAAAATTCCTAACTACTTTCGACTCTCTGCACATAAACTCGCCTGTTGAAGGGTTAAGACGAAAGCCAGGTATAAATTAGACGGCCAAGATGACATGTGGTTGGCTTTGAGCAATACTCAGCCAAGAATAGCAAAACTTGTCGGTCAAATGAAACCTCAGTCATCCCATTAATGATTAATACAAGATAAATCTAAATATATATTTTTTCATTATTCATTTTTTAAATTTTTTGTTTTATTGGTGAAACATGCCATATGGGAGAAGGGGGTCGCGAACATTTTTGAAAAATCTAAAAGGGGTCGCCATTAAAAAAAGTTTGGGAACCACTGCTCTAAGGCGACCGCCTTCAAATTTCGTCTCTTTTCTAAGCTCAAAACCTTCAAGGGGGACTTCCAATACATTCTATGTAGCTTGTGTAACTGGGATTCCATAGAACAAACAAAACAATCTATGACTCTCGTTTGGATATAAGTCAGTTCCCAGACGTGCCGGCGACTGCACTTGCCATGTAATATCATGTGAGTGAAGTATTTACACCTTCCCTCCTTTTTCTTGTCTTTCTTTTCAAGCGCCCCCCCCCCCCCCCCCTGGAGAAAATACTCAATTCGCACCCTGAATTCCAGTTACTTTTAAATTTCGGGCTGTGTATCACATAATAAGCCGTCGGGATCAGATTAGTATATTGTGATCGGATCCTACTACTAAATGTGGTGCTGCCATCTACTGGCGCGATATTAACCTACATGAAATTTCATAAACCCAGGGAACTTACTGGAGTTAACTCATGAAATGATGGATAAAAATTGTGCTTGTATCAGTGGCGCCGACTGCGTGGGTGCTCCAGGGATCAAGCACCCACTGAAAATATTTTGTGGGTGCCGAGCACCCAGAGAAATTTTAGTGACAAGTCATACTTTGAAGTTCGAAGATAGAGCTAAGAAAAGACGTTTATGTGGGTGCTTCGACACTGAAGAGGATATGTGGGTTCCCACTCATTTCTTGATATAAAAAATAAGGCCTTTTAAAAGCTATTTTTAAAAATTTCAAGACAAATAATCAAATACATTCCAATGCAATTATCCTTAATAATGCTCCATTTCATGTCTTTTAAAGTACTAAGCCCTTCCTTCTCGCTTCTGTGATATTTCCGGGCTGGAGAATTCACAAGATATGCTCCAGAAAGATTAGAACATTTCAATTCTTATGCATGGAATTTTTTTTTCATATCAAAATGGATACAATAAATGCACATATTGTACATACACTTATTTTTTTACATTTTTTTTTTTTCATAAAAGGTAATTTCATGACCGTTTCCTTGAAAATAATATGATCTTTAAGGGGTTAAAGTGTATTTGAGTTTTAAACAATCATTGTGTTTTAATCAGTTATAATTATGTTATGTTATATATTTATATCATATCACTTTTTTTCCCTCCCTCCTTTTCTTGTATCTGACCATATTTTCCCACCCTCCCCAACTCTGGCGAAAGTTAAACGAATCATGGAACTAGGCCCGGACTGGCTACTTTGGGGGTCCTAGTCTAGAGGTTGAAAATAAGGCCCTTACTGGATAATTTAGAGGGAATAGAATTTTAGAATATGTAATATTTGAAAATTATGCTTACGTGCCTAAAAAAAACACATTGAACTATTTTAAAGCTGTTGGGGTCACTGACTCTTTGGGGGCCCTCTGGAGTCCTTTGCTATGCCACTGTGTAAAGGCGTAAGATTACTGAGTAATAAATAATTAAATTACTGTGATCTATATCAAACGACTCAGATTATAAAGTAGTATATTCGTTTTGGGGGTTACTTGTGGGCCCCCTTGAGCTGGGGGTCTTCAGCAATCGCCGACTATCCGACCTGGCCAGTTCTGGGCTGCATGGAACAAGGGTGCACAGCGCAGAAAAGAAAATATCTTCCCTACCCCTGTTTCACTCTATCTGTAGAGAGAGTAGCATGCAGACAACATGGCTAGCTTCCTATACAATTCGCCCCCTACACCTGCTCGCATTTGGGGGGGGGGGGGGGGAAATCGCAAAAAACACAGGAAAAGTTAAGATGAAATGATAATTTAAGGCTTTCGGGGTAAAAATAAGGCCTTTTTAAGGATGCCTTATCAATATTTTTTTAATATGGTCTTTTTAAGGGCTTTTCATGGCGCGTGGGAACCCTGAACGTTGGGTGGTGAGCACCGTTGGTGGTGAGTAAGGATAACCTCAACACAGTGACATGCACACAAGGAGGAGGTTAAACTCCCTCTCCCCATTCATTTACGACAGTATGCAATGTGAGCATTTTTAAAGCATACTGGACTTTTTTGAATTATTTTAGTACTAAAATGTTTTATTTTTATATTAGTTGTGTGATATTTTAAGTTTAAAAGGAAACCTTTATCGAGGCTAAATCTATGTGGGTGCTCCGGCATGGACGCCCACAGTAGTTTAAGGCGTGGCGCTTTTTTAACGACAGCTGGCTGTGTCCGCGCACAGCCAGCTGCGTCAAAAAAGTGTCTCTAGATCTGTGGCACGCGATGAACGTTTCGATCGTCCGCCATCTTGCTGGTAGTTAAGTCGAGCGATGGCAACGGCTGCCCTTTTTTCAGCATTGGGAAAAGGTTGCGCCTCAAAGGGTTAAACGGGTTCTTATTTCTTGCTGGATACGATACACATACTCAAACATAGCTCTTTTCAGTTCTTGCACCAGAGTCAAGCCTGCATATTAATCCTTCTCTCCTGGCATCATTTTCTTGAATTTCCTTCTCCCCTTTCTCTCTATAGGAATGTTCATTTCCCAATAGCGTACTGGATTGAGTCCTCCACAGTTTTACTACACTCCTCCTGTAGGTAAAGTTTTAGGCACTGGAATTTCTTGACACACTTATCTAATCTCACTGTGATATTTGTAAATACTTTTGATTAGCGTTTACTCCCTCTAAAACTTTATCCCATAGTGACAGATAAGCTAAGAAAGAAAAATCACAAACAGCAGATATCAAAATCTGAGCTGAACCCACTGTGTCAACGTTTTCTTTTGAATCACCAAGTTCTTCGATCGCTTCAATAAACTTTGCAAAGTGTTTTTTTACGGGTTTCACAGCATCGTGTTGAGCGATCCATCTCGTTTCAGACAGTCATTTGGCCATAACATCTACATGTTTCGTCAGTAGATCTCAACGATCTGTGGAGGCGGAAAAGAAAGTGAAGACAATCTCAGTGTCCCAGAAAATGTCCCCCACGAAGAAACACTTCCAAATGAACGCAGCCACACAGGTTTGAGGAGTGGTTTGCACACGGTACGAATAAAGTTTTGGGATTAATTTCTTGTATTCTGGCTTGAACACCAGTATGAATCCCAGCCATAGTTGAAGCGTTATCGTAGCCTTGACTTCGGCACGGATTAATCTCGAGCCCATCTCCTTCTATACTTTTTAAAATGTCGTCTGTAAGGGCATCGGCTTTTTTCTCAGCAAAAGAAAAAAATCCCCAAAAAGATTCTCTGACTTCAACTTTGCCATATTCAATGTGGACATATCGGATTATTTCACACATTTGGTCAGTGTGTGATGTATTTGGAGTACTGTCGAAAATTATCTCGAAATATTTTGCCTTCTTTATATCCAATAAAATTTTTTCTTTTACACTATTGCCCAAAACAGGTATAAATTCATTTTCAATTTTTGAAGGCAAATGCGTACTTAGGATCTTTCCAGATGATTCCTTTTGTTGTATTCTAACTAAATGCTCTTTTATTACAGGATCATAATTAGACAGTAATTCTATTAATTCTAAGAAGTTTTCTTTGTTTTCCAATATCATATCTTCTCAGTGGCTCCGAAAAGGAAGATTCTGTTTGGCCAATAATAAGCTTACAGTCTATGCAAAATTTCTCTTCATTTTTTCTCACTCTCCACTGCTTCTTGGTGTAAATAATCAATCGATTTATTAAATCTTGTTCTCAATGTTTTCCATTTCTCAAGATGTGCAAGGTGTCTGTCTCTCTGAGTTCTCATGATGACTTATTCTGGGATTTAATTTCCACCAAATCGTAAACCCCAGGGGAGGCCCGACACTATAAGCAAGGTTAGCATCACATCGGGGAGCCATCTTCGAAGGGACACCATTTCGAACTCAAAAACTGAGAAAAACTTTATCAAGAGCACAAAAGGGGACGTATTTTTTAAGTTTGCAGGAGGGTGCCACGTACCCTAGGGTAGCCCCTGTGAAATCCTATAAAGAATTTCGATATTCCATGTTCTTTTTCATCAGTAACAAATAGCCTGCTGCAGAAATAAAACAAACTCCCTTTTAATGGAGAGCATACTATCCACGTTCTAAGAGTGCTTTCGTCATTCGGCAAATCTTTATTGAACCAAGCAGTTGTTAACTAACGACAATTTCTTTTTCGGCTCTCTCCAAGTCGTACTATGGAAATAAATGGGTCATCCTTATTTTGTATGGGTTTGCTACCTCTCTTTAAAATTCCTACTCTTTCAGTATCAAGTACAGGTATTTGCCAATAGCCCATATCCGTATGTAGGGGAAGAGTACATGTCTATACGTATCCCCCACAAAAAAATTTCCGAGAACCCTTCGTCTCTTCAGAAATCTTAAATAGATGTTTGTATGCATATTGTAGTATCGTACCAATGCACATTTACCTTAGATTTATGTAAGTACACCTTCTCCTAGCAATCGCACCTAGCAATGAAGGTATCCATATATTAGTAGAAACTTGATAAAAGAAAAGAAAACTGAAAAGGAGAAAGGCAAAATAAATGGTGCTTTACTCAATTCTCTTTTTTTTCTCCCCCTCAAATGTGCGGAAACGACACCCCCTTTCCCTTGGTATCTGGAGCGGACCGCCCCCTTTGGCACGTCACTGAGTATACCGCTGAAAGCTCAGCAGTAGAATCAGGCCCGCTGCTTGGGGGAGAGTGGAATACTGGTATCACAGTACCCGGGCCCGAAGTTTTCGGGGCCTCATAAGCTCGTAAATCTATTTTTCCAATAATAGTAATAATAATTTCACTAAAATATTGTTATTTTAATGTATTTCTAAATTGGTTTTGAAACCATAAATTGCCCACAATCTCTATATATAAAGGAAAATGTCCTGACTGAATGACTGACTGGCTGATGATCATCGCCCAGTCAAATCTACCGGAGATACAGATATAATATACTAAGAGCGGATAAAACTGCACCTAAAGAGAAAATACACTCATATAATTATGAAAACATTTTTATTAAGCTTTTACAAGCGTACTTAGATTTTGTACCATGCACATGTCGTACATGAACAAATCTACTACATGAAGTGTTGGTAGTGTTGAGTTGTATAGAATTCATTAATCTTACAATTAAGCATAAAGATGAATGTTCGGAAATTAAACTATTGGATTAAATATTTAAGATGTTACAATGCCCCCTTTTTTTATAGAGTTCAAATACTTAAATAAATAAACTAAAGTAATGAAGTAAGGTTAATAAATTTAAGTTGCGTAAAGTAAATAAATTTAAGTAAAGTAATAAATTATAAGTCTGGTCTATTTTTTTTTTCTAATCCTTGTTGAGTAGCGTCTTGGAACATCTGCAGCCATTGTAACATTAGGCATATTATTATGTTCTGCACTACGAAGATCTGCAGGCTGCAGAGTTTCCACGGTAGAAGACTGATCGTGATCATGTGGTTCTGAATCTGTAGTTACAGCTTCAGACGTGGCACAAGCAGTGGCGCACACAAGGGAGGGGTCCACGGGGTCCGGACCCCTCCCAAAAAGTTGTCAACTTTCCTTCGTTAAATCGTCAGACAATTTTTGACTTTAAAATATATTAGAAGGCATCAAATTCTTACTTTCAGCTGTTAAGATAGATAAATAAAAACACAGTAAAAGGGGGGTTACGATAAAACTATAAAAAGTCCGCATTTTTTCAGGTGGTTGGTGTCACAGCTTTATGGGTTGGGCCATCACCTCCGATATAGAAGGCCTCCACACCGATTCAAAATGGCCGACTCCGAAGTTCAGTGCTCTGAATTCATTTGAATGAGTTTTGACCGAAACAGTGCCCAATTTTTTTCTTTTTTCAATTTCAGCTTTTTTGCAAAAGGAAAAGATATTTTCATTTGGAATAGATTTTTTTAATTGCATCAAGAATAAATTTTCTGAAATGTCTTGAACTTAAACAACATCTATTTTAAATTAATTTGAAATTGCATAAACTTTCATAATAGCTTTAACCTGCAGCATATAAATTTTGCTTTGTATAGTTGCTGTTCACCTGTAATAAAATTAATCTTCATGCGAATATAGAATAAACATCCTAAGAAATTTGCAAACAACACACAATGTCTAACTGTTCAGTGATGGGATTTAAATTAAAAGCGAAACATATTCTGTAGATTGTGTATGGAATGAGGTAGAATAATATGATAACTCTCATTTGAAGATTTGTTTTCAAACCATCAAAAATGCATGTAAAATTATTACAATGCATACAGAAGCTTTTAGTGATATCGTCACATAATCTATCTAAGATTGATCCAGAACAAATACATTTATCAGAATATTTCAAAATTAAATCTCATTAAACTCTGCTATGAATTCTTCTTCTTTCAAAGTTATTTCGGCTCAAATGTAGCCCACTTTGGCAAGATTCCTAATAGATGCTGAATTGGCGAGTTTTCGCGGTGTACTTATTTATGTTTGCATTAAGAATCGGTAGCAGACGATCGCAAGACCGTATGCAGTAAATTCCACTTTCCAATTTCTCAAAACAAAGTTTGCGCGATTCGTGGCTTGTAATACAATTTTAAACCACCTTTATTTTATTTTTACCAATAACGAACTACAAACATCTGTAACGTGAAATCATCCGCAATTACAAGAATACTATTTACCCGCACAGCTTCTTTCGCAAATCGTATCCTTCAACGGCTTTGACTTTTTCCGCCATTAGCGATGAGGGTTGCAAGAAATAATGCATTATCGCATTAATTTGGCATGGTCCCTTCTGCATTCCACTAATGTTCTCAGTTAAAATTGAAAATAAAGTTTTAAATAATGTTTACAACGAAGTTACACTAACTTCTCAAGAGCAAAATACACAAACTCCCTGTGTTCTAACTTCTTTTTACATTTTTCTAAATTTATTTATTAAACATTACTAGAAAAACTATAAAGAAAATTTTAAGTATAGACAAAACACATACATCAAGTGTTTCCAGCATATTCTAAAAAAGCACTTTTGTTTTCAGATGTCATTAAATAACTATATACCGGTGATCAAAATTATAAGTAATGTCTATTTTTTAACAAGGTTACATTAAAAATCTAAAATTGAAAATAGTGAATTCATTGCGATTTCCAATTGAAAAACTTCGCGAAACATAATGAAATTTATTCATTCACTATCAAAGCCCGTTACACAATTGAACAAATCTAAATTAAATTTGAAGAGATAGGTACATACCCTTGAATTTTCCGAAACTTCCAATTGATCTTTTTTCAGAAAATTTATCCACTTTTTTTTTATATCCGGGTCAGCTGGAAACCTAAATACTGATACGCATGGGCCATTTCTAGAGTTCCCACGACATGCAACTGCTGAACATCTAAACGGCATTATAGCCTGTCAGTAATTAAAATAATTAAGCCTCACGGCACACAAATTAACTGTATTTTTCATAAATCAAGAAAAGTCTATACTGTAACTCAACAGAAACTAACCTGGAAACACAACACAAAAAAGAACAGGAAAGAACGCGCTACGTGAGGTCTCAGTCAAACGGCTACTGATCGGGGCCATCGCTAAGCAACGGGCCTGCTTATGAGTTGCCATCCCTAAAATGAGTTATCATTGAGGCCTGTTTTTCCTAGTCGCAGTATTCTATTTTATTATTCTAAGTATTATAAAAGTTATATTATTTTATTATTTTAAAACAATTTTTTTACACTTTTGTCATACTAAAGAACTTTAGATGTTTTGTGAATCTTGCGCCATTTTCTTTCATGAAATTTATCCTAAAATTCGAACATTTTGCTCTGAATGTAAAGGTAAGTGAACGCTTATAATGTATTTAGAAATTCTAAAAATATGTATGAAAATCATGTTTAGTGAATAATTACTCATGTGTTATTTATAAATAAATTATTTTAATCAGAAATCGTATTACTTGAGTAGTTTTTATTCTTGTAAATAAGCATGACGTTGTGATACGATTTAGACAATTTAATTTTGCCAGTTGAAAATGTTATTTATCAGTTATATATGCCATGATTATGTGATTAAGACTTACATCTGGTACAGTGCAGAAATACAGTAAATTATAAATTATTGATTTTTGCCCGTTTATACAGAAACTTCAAATGTAGTTAATATTTTGTACAAGCGTTCATTATGCTTGCTCAATTCCTATGTTCGATTGAGAAAGCGATAAAAGAATAATATATACTACATGAAATGTCTTTATTAAAGAATAATTAATTCAGGGATCGCGCTATAGAGCGTATTTTATCAATTTTCTCCAATATACGGGATATCCCGAAAACACTGAAATGCGCTTTAATACATCATTTGTTAAAGATTAATGTTGCATTCTTTACAATAACGTAGGAAATACGACTACGTTCATGAAATATTCATTATAAAAATGTCTTGTGTATTTAGTTATTTTAAAGTATACTCAATATCCACTTGTGAAACTAAAATAAGCAATCGTGAATCATGAGAGTAAGTGCTACTTTGTTTTTCCTTCAAATTATATACATCTATTTTCTTTATGTGAATATGTATCATAGCAAACAAATTAATCATGAGTTCGTACTTGAATTAGTAACACAATTACTACTTAAAACTACATTAAATAACGTTTGAAAGCACTGGGAAGCTTAAGAAATGCCTGATGTATACGTGAAGACTCGAGTATCCGTAGGCTCTTTGGATGGCTCATCAAAATACACGCGCAGGCCCGTTACTAATTGCGAAGGCCCCGTACTGATGCTCAAACCGCATCCTGGACTACGGAATGCTCCATGTTGCCAAATTCTGTTTTCGGTGTGGAGGCCTTGTACATCGGAGGTGACGGTTGGACCCCCTCCAAGAGAAAATCCTCTGTGCACCACTGGACACAAGGATCATTAGGAATGGAAATGTCCTGACGTGTATGGATGGCAGAACTCGCAGGACGGATCTAATCAATATGGGCAAGATATATTTTGCTATCTATTTCACTCAGCCATGTTTTGGAACCCTTTGGCTGCTTTATCAGTCTTCCTAGAACCCATTTGCTAGAATGATCTTTATGGGATTTTATCCACACCTCTTGATCACATGACAAACTCTTGTTGCTGGTGTGGGATCTGTCAAAATACTATTTTTGCAAATTTTGATTCTTCTCCACATGCCTTGCAGTACACGGATGCAATAATACGCGTACAATACTTTATTTCATTCATTGCCAAATATGGGCATGGCCTGACATCAGTTAAAATTCTGTTGAACTAATTTTTCTTTCACACGGGTAGTGTAGTTTGGCTAGCTTTTATCAATAATTTTCAATAATTTGGTGCAAAGCTCTTTGTGATGTCTTGCCATTCTTTCTGTTGACTAGGAATATTCTGCCGTTTTTCGGCGTCTTTAATAATGAATGTATTACTGGCTCTCGTTTGGGCGTTCTTTTAATATGCCAAGTTTAACTTTCTCGCCAACCTCTTAATCATTCTTCGAATGAATTTGACTTCCGATTAATTAGACCCTTATTAACCATCATACTGTTACGAATTTTCGGGGAAACCCGCTCATCTGGGGCTTAAAATAGTTTAAAATTCGTGTTCTACACTTCATAGTTAAGTTTTGCTTTTTGTTGCATCAAAATCGGTCCACTAGAACCGGAGATGCGGAGGTTTCGGTTTCCCCTTTGTTTTTCTATGGGGTTTCTAGAAATCTCCTTAAATATTGGTCCTAGGCCTTCAGTAACTTCACTTTTGGGACTTATTTTTGGAGCCAAATTTGGCGATATTTAGCCAAAAGTCCCCAAGATTGGCGCCATTTTTGGTCATTTGGTGCGATTTTCCCAATGGGGCCTGGAAGTTGGTTTTCCTGCATTAAAAACGCATAATAACCCAACATTTCTGTTCTGTGACGTAATCAAAATTCTCGATTTATGTGGAATCCTCGAGAAATAGACTTTTCTCGAAGATTCTTGTAGCTTCTGCGTCGGGTATAAATATAAGCGTGTTTCAGAAGCCCCAGTTCAATGTGAGTTGAGCATCCAGTGTGTGAATGGAGCTCTCTCAGTGATAGAAGCGGTGCTTCGCGCTTGTTTATGAAGCTGTTTTTAAAGTGCTGTGTGTAAATTCTTGATTGCTGAGTCTTGAGGGACTGTTAGTGTTATCCCACGAATATTTTCACTGAATTTTTACCTGTGGAAGTGTTTTATTTTGTGTGAGAATTACAGTATTTCTGAAAGCTTCGGTACTGAGTGGACTGTTATAAACGAGCTATCGGCCGTTAGTGTCTGTGAATTTTGTACAGCTGATTATTCTACGAAGTTCTAAAGCAATAAAGTTTGTGTTCCATCCTGACAAGTGACTTTTTACAAGAACTTTCTACACGAACTGGACTTTAGAACCCAGGAAACTAATAGAGTATTCTGCAACAATACCTAACGGTCTCCCAGCCACCACCATCATGTAATCGTTTCTGAGATATTAAATAAAAGTTTTGCTCTTCTACAATTTGTCTCTCTTATAATTGCTTCGCAAAGTGACATTTACCTGGATTATTTATACGACTTCACAACGCTCTCCCAATGTACCTTTTTTTTTCGCTTCGAAAAGTGAACCTTCGATAACAATTTGTCTCTCTTACAGGGCCGAGCCGTGCTATGATGCAGAGAGGCGGCTGCATCAGGCGGCACTTCAAAGGGATGGCCGGCCTGGATTAACCATTATCTACTTGTATAACACGCAAAATTTGAAAAAAAAAAAGGTTTTTTTTTTTTTTTTTAAGAAAATTAACGATCATTTATTGCTGTCAGTTGGGGGACAGAGAAAAAAGTCGTACCTTTGATATGGGCAGATTTATAAAAAAAAAATTCTGCCAGGCGCAAAGATTGAATACTTATTCAGAATTACATGAAATATTTCATCATTGTCAGAAAGACCATGTTATCTTGTCTAAATATTTGTTCAGGGGAGCGTCTCTTCCGTTCCTTCTCCATGGGCCTATCTGCCTTCGCTCTTGGCTAGGGGCGGCAGAATCCTTATCGTTGAATTCATTGTAAGGAGAATAACAGAGGATTTTAAAAAATATGGTTGTATATCGGGCAGACATTAATTCAAGTGGCTTTAAAATAGTTATTTTCATTTTTGTATTGTATACTATCATTTTCCTTTGCCTCGGCTATGAAAACTTATATTAATTTTTTCTTTCACCAGTAACATTGCGGCTGCCGGGCTGCTGTCATTAACTGGCGGCATTATTTACAGTCGCCCGTTAGAAATCTTATAATTTTCTTTTTAAAATCAGGCTGGACAATGACGTACGAAAGGGGGTAGTGTACGTAAAAAGTAATGTACGTAAGTAGTGACGTAGTAATGTGTGGTCCAACCCGGCGATAATTGAAAGAAAAATAGAGGATGGCAAAACGTTGAAACTGAGAAAGAATAAGGCATCAGTCGGAAAGACGGAGATGGGAAGCAGGCGGCAGAAAGCCTAAACTTAGAAATAATGGGGCGCAGGGCCCTAGCTCGGGGTTGGCGAGGCTGCCCCCTGCCAGGAAAATAGGCAGGAGAGGGGCGCAAAACGAGCTGGTTCAAAAAAAGTGTATGCGTGTAATCTTTAAGCGCGGTTGAAGTAAAACGTTTTTGACGTTTACGACACATATCACTGAAATGATTAAACTTTAACTTAAAATAAATATCATTAATTATATTTATTATTCATGTACTTTACACGTAAAATTTGAGTAAAATTTACAAAGATTATATAAATGTTATATTCATATTATTTATTGAAAATAGGTACTTGAATGTCATCATAATTTTTTATGTATGAAATTATAGGTTTGTGGTAACTATAATGAGAAACATAAATTTTACTCTCTAAATTTGCTAATTTTCTTGAAAATACAGCATCTAGCGTTGTACCGAAACGTGTTGTTGATTGAAGTCGAGAAGTATTCATAGTTACATCAAATTTTTCTTTTAAAAAATCAACTAACGGCTGAGATTCTTGAGAGCGAAAATTAAGATTAAAATCTCCAGTAGGAATCATCGGTAATTCATGATAATTACTTAGAATCCAGGAAGTGTCCATGTTGTAGTATTATTCTTTAACTGTTTTCTTATACCATTGTTCCATCTGGAGGTTGGGTTTGAATGAGGGGAATGTCCATAGTCTAGTATTATACTTTAACTGATGTTTTCCTCTGTTAGTTGGTGCAATATTACATTATTAATAATTTCTCCTGTTGAATTTTAACCAGGCCAGTCATTTTCTCTCTCTCGATTTTTTTTTTTTTTTTAGAGGAATAAAACTTTTATTTGATTTCGTAGAAAAGATTACGTGATGGTGGTGGCTGGGAGACCGTCAGCTATGATGGTTAAAAGGGGTCTGATTAATCGGAAGTCAAATTCAACCGAAGAATGAACAGGATGTTGGCGAGAAAGTTAAACTTGGCATATTAAAAGAACGTCCAAACAAGAGCCAATAATGTTTTCATTATTAAAGACGCCGAAAAACCGCGGAATATTCCCAGTCAACAGAGAGAATGGGAAGACATAACAAAGCGCCGGGCACCAAATTATTGAGGATAAAGACAGCCAAAATTACAGTAAACCCGTGTGAAAGGAAATTATTGCAGCTGTATTTTAACTGATGTGAGGCCATGTCCATATATGGTAATGAAAGGAAATAAAGTGATGTACGCGTATAGAAAGACGTTAGGTATAGATGCATATAAGTAAAAAGTAGATGTTCTTCATGAGAAACAGATGTTTCTTAACAGCTAGGAAAGCTAAAGAAATGTAACGGACTTATTATTCACACAGATCAAAGGGTGAAAGAATAAAATAAGCATAGATAGATAAGCAGTTAATTGAAATTACATGTTGTACAAAAAGCGTAATACAAAATTTTGAAAGAGAATTTAAATGAAAATGCTTGATTTAAAATATATTAAATTTAAGAAAGTAAACACAAATGAAAATCATTATTAAATATGTGACCTTCATCACAGTTGGGTTCGAATGCATGTAGTGTAATTTTTGTGTGTGTGTGTGTGTTTTTACTTCCTTGTACGTAGTATAAGGAAGTAATGTGATCCCGAAAAATTTTGGGGGCCAAATTTCGACTAAAAAACCGATTTTGACTACCTCTAAATTTAATTTTAAGAATTTTTTCGATGCATCTCATCGTAGGCTAGCATGCACGATCATATAAACGCGTCTGCAACTCATTTTGACCAGCGGCCGGTCTATTGTGGTCAGTTTTTCCATGCCGTCTGTACGTACGTACGTACGTATGTATGTAACTCGCATATCTCAAAAACTATTGGTCGTAGAATGTTGAGATTTGATATTTAGGATTGTTCTATGATCTAGTTGTGCACCTCCCCTTTTGGTTGCAATCGAATGTATAGTTTATGTACAGGACCGCCCAAAAGATTCGAAATACATTACGCTCTATGGGCCGAAATTCATTAAACTCGCCTAACTCAAAAACTATTAGGCGTAGAATTTCGAAACTTCATATTTTGGATAGTTGTAACATCTAGTTGTGCACTTCCCCTTTTGGTTCCATTCGACTGGATAGTTTATCTATAGGACCGCCCAAAACATTCGAAATACATTACGCTCAATGGGCCGAAATTCATTAAACTCGCATATCTCAAAAACTATTAGGCGTAGAATGTTGAAACTTTATATTTAGGATTGTTGTAACATCTAGTTGTTCACTTCCCCTTTCGGTTCCATTCGACTGGATAGTTTATCTACAGAACCGCCTAAAAGATTCGAAATACATTACGCTCTATGGGCCGAAATTCATCAAAGCGTTTTTTAGAGGTATTGGGCTATTTCAAACGACTCAGAAGTGATATATGCTGAAAAGAGTTAGAAAATGAATTTCTCCATTAAAAAAGGTGTCTTTATCATTTACAGTTCTGCTACAGGAACACTCAAAAGATTTCCAATACATTACGGTCAATGGCAATTTTAGGGGCATTCATCCATTTCAAGCACAATACCGTCTTACCACATAAGTTAGGTAATGGTCCGACCACGGTCACGTGCCTCCCTCAAGAACTGTGCCAAAAGTCGCCAAGCTTGGCGACTTTTAGTGACGTGTGTGTATATTTAACTCTCAAACCTCAAAAACTATTATGAAATTTTATGTATAAGATTGTTGTAACATCTAGTTGTGCATCTCGATTTTTGGTTCCAATCTACTGGAGAGTTTATTTACAGGACCACCGAAAAGAATTTCAGTACTTTAATGTCTATGGACATCTTCAATATAATACAATTGCAGACAGTGATTGTTTGGTACATGCCCAAAATCTCGCCGACTGTCCTGGACTTTGGCGAGTTTTGCCGAAATGTCGCCAAATTTGGCGATAGTCAGTCATTTCGTCCATGCCCAAAGTATCGCCATTTGTCATCGTTCTTGGCGAGTTTTGGCGAAATATCGCCAAATTTGGCGATAATCTGTCATTGTTGGTCCATGCTTAATATCTCGCCAAATGTCGTCGACATTGACGAGTTTCGCCGAAATATCGCCAAATTTGGCGCCAAAAATTATTTCGTATTTTGTATAACTCTAAAACTTTAACCCGTAGAATTTTGAACTTTTGTATTTAGAACTATATTATAATATCTAACTGTTTTCAATATCTTTTTTGACAGCAATCCACTAGGAATTTATTTATAGGGTGAGCCAAATGACTTTAAATACATTAAGGTGTATGGATGCATTCAATTCATTGAAAGTCTGTGGTCAATGACTACTGTGGCTATCCCCAAAATCTCGCAAACTATCTCAAGTTTGTCGGCTTTTGGTGAAATATCGCCAAATAAAGTGTCAGAAGGAAATCTTTCAAATTGAACTCAGCTTGGCGATATCGAAATATTTGGCTAGAAATCGCTAAACCTTACTATTATTGATATTTTATCTCTTTCAAACAAATAAGTTTAGAGGAAGTGCGTAGAAAACATTTTTATTTAATAGACTGCAAGGAAGTCATGTGTTGGACACATCAGATTTTTTTTTCTATCCTAGTATTCATAAGCGTTGATTTCGTCTGCTGGTAGGTTTCGAATTATTATTCTGTATCTATGTTTTTAAACTGCAGGTTCTGTCTATTGTTTGGGATTGATTGCAGCCAGGGTCCGTTTCTTTGTGGTGTTCCATCCCGTGTAAGTGTAAGTCACCCGCCGGAGGGGCCGACCCAAAAGGGTTTACGGCAAAAGATCCCTCCGGGGAAGCACCCCTTTATTTTTTTTATAAACAAACAAAAAAAAATACAAACTATACCGCTGGCACAACACAAAGAGCCAGCGGTAGAACAAGAAATACAATATAAAAAAATACAAACGAATAAAAGAACACAACACAAGAAAAACAGCCTCCTTTTTACACATGGCCCAAGACGCACAGATAAACGTTCGTTGTTAATGTCCATCCTCTATAAAAGTTTATTACTGGCCTTCTTCACCAGTACAACCTATATCCGAGGGGTTTGAGCACTGGACAAGCATATATTGATTTATGTCTATGTAGTTTCTACTATTATATCACGTTTATTTTGCGTATGTTATTGTCACTATTGAACATTATGTTATTATCACTATTTAGTTATTAACATTAGGATTTTTTTTTCTTTACCTTGAGGCTTTGCCGTCGATCATTGCTGTTTTCTAAAAATACAATACTATTATACATAAATTCACTAATAATAACGGGAAAATTCAAATTGTTTACTCCCGGCCACTGGCCAAAAGTAAACGTATAGTCACATTATATATTTAACCAATAAATATAGAGACGTTGATTGTGTGATCACAATTTTCTTATATACAAGTATACGCATATCCAAATTATGCAATATTATTTAAATTTCATAATAACATATTATTTATAATTACATATCAATATTGTTTACACAGAAGGAACGACACGCGTTATACATTGTTTATTAAATTCTATAGTTTTCAAAATCGCTTCAATCACTCCTTGCACAAACTCCATTTTATTTCGTTTGCACTTTTTCAATATTCGTGCAACCCCTAGTGTTTGCCAGTCTACGTTATTTGTAACATTTTCGATTACATAGTTTTTATGTACTAAAGTGCTGAGTCACACTAATACGCTTCTAAGCCATATTTTTCCTGAATATTACACATAAGTGGATGAGCCTCTGTGCATGAACCGTCTGCATTTCGTCAGGCAGTTATACGTATGGTTTAAACATGTGTATGCATTAATCCTATATACAATTTTTTTTCCGCACCTCATTGAGTATGCAGCCACATTACCATATCCATCCCCGTGTTAAACCGTTGCTTTCTCCGTCTTGAAGTTGGGTTAGAATTCACGGAGTGTCCATTTGTTATTCTTTTATTTTGTTTTTAAACCGTTTGCAGCCAGTGTTTGTTTCTTTGTGGTGTTACATACCCGTATTCTTAAATCGTTGTATATATATCATTATAAATATATATATTATTACTATATATAAATATATATATCATTACACTATATATATATATATATATATATATCGTTATAAATATTGCGTTCACACAAACTACATTCTTCTAAATTTATTAACAATTCAATAAATACAGCTTTTGGGCAAAATAATAACGGACATGACATACATAATATTTAGGAGTTTAATGGCCTAACGGCCAATGAAACTGGCATTTGACAAATAATAATATCACTTCGCTTCGAAACTATTGCCTATAATCATTACGAAATAGTATTCTAAGACAATTATGTAATTAAAACACATCTGAAGCCAGTAATTACTATATATCACGTTCTTAAGTTTATGTATTTAATTTTTTGAAGTTCTGCTAATTCAACGATCTCCATTTACTTCGCCACGATGGAAATATAAACAACCTGCGATGCGCAGAGAAGCCCAGTGGTGTAATAGTTAGCGCACCGCGCTGCCGTCCCACAGGTCCGGGGTTCGAATCCCGGGTTGGGCAAGGTCGACTCAGACTTTCATCCCTTGGGTGGGTCGATAAAATGAGGACCAAGCTTGCTTGGGGTCAAACAAAAGGGGCTTCATGTTAGGCTGACCACCTGGCCGAGGTATATGCATCCGCACCCCAGAGGTGGTCACGAAGGCGCGGTTGGGCAGCGCAGGCCTAGGCCCCGCAGAGGGGCTGTTGCGCCAATGTTTGACTTTTTTTTTTAATGCGCAGTTACCCAGTGTGCGTAGCGTTATCTCTTTGCAACTACGGCGTTATCCAACTTTCTAAGAGAAGTGTCCCCTTCTATAAATTTACCTTCGTGGGATCGAAGTATGATCCTCCAACAGTGTTCTTAAACGAGAATTTCCCCGGGCTGTGTTAGGTTCGTTTGCAGCCTCTGTCCCTTTAATTGTGGTGTTTCATCGACTTGTTCTGTCTGGAGGTTGGGTTAGAATCCAGGAAAAGGGTTCTTAAACTGACGTTTCCATCTACTGTTCTGTTCCGGTTCGATTGCAGGCAGGTTCCATTTCTTTGTGATTTTCCAAAACCATTGTATATTATTCATCTAAAGATAAGGATTATCGAGAACCTCCTGTGAGGCTCGGATTACATGTAAAATAGTATGTTGGATGTACCTTCAAAACGCTTATTGATTTATAAATAAAGATTGATGTCTCAAAGAAATGATGATTGAGATACGGCTCTTGACTGTTTCTCTAACAGGTTTCGCGTATTTTTACACGATGAATTCGGGGATTGGCGAAAGTAGGTCAAAAAGGTAGGTTTTGCAGTGGTACTTCTTTTTCGGGGCGTGCACGTAACTTCCTTTACTGAGCGCTACTTCCGTCAGAAAAAAAAAAATCTGACTTTCCCTAGTCGCCACTAAAGAAGCTTTAATTTAAAAAAAAAACAAAAAAAAAAACGGTTTTAGGTCTGCCATTGAACCTCACGTACAGCAGCAACCTCCGTTCAGAAGAAAATCTTCGATTTCATAAAATATTTTCGCTTCTTCTGGTTTTATTCACTAAAGGCTGATATTTCCCTAAAGAGGTTCCCTAAGTCATGTCTAGTGATATTTCCCTAAGTCATTTTTTTTCAGAATTAAAAAAATTCAGTTGAAAAAAAAATTCTCTGGCTGATTTCCGTGAATTGCAATCAATTTATTACAACTTTCTTATTACAGTAGTTAAGGAAATTTTCTTATATGTAAGTATTGTACGTGGTTTTATTTCAAAATAACAGCCGAATGTGCATAACTATAACTTTCTACAATTTTATTCAAATTAGCGTAATTTCATTCCAACGAAATTTCCGTTATGACGAAGTGGTACGGTATCGAGAGGTTCTTTGTAAAGGAAGCATGCTCTATTAGCTTCAGTAGATTTGGCTAGGAAATATACTCACACACGAAATACGACGCTACCTTACGCTCCCTCCAATAAATAATATGTCTTATAAAGTAAATTAAAATGTCGCGGTTATTAAACTTGTCTTACAAAGTCTGTGAGAGGCATTATTTGAAAGAGACCGGGTCCAAAGTGTGTCTGCCTCGAGGGTCGAAATTGAACCAACTTTCACTTGCGTCTAAAAGTTCTTACATCTGTTCTTTTTGTAAATCGTGCAATTTTTGAACAGCTTTTTAAAAAATCGAATTGAGCTAGGGACTACAAAAATTTAGATTTTTTCTTTAGAAGTTGTACTGCGAACTATTACGAACAATAAACCAATAAGAGTTAAAAAATTTCAGGAAAAACTTGTTAAAATACTAAATTTTGCAATATTTCCTCAAATGCATAACACTTCGTCCGATTTTAGGACGAAATTTTTGTGCAACGCCATTTCAACGCCATTTTTGTGCTCATAATTTTTTTTTCTCAACATAAGACATTTGGGTTGGCTGTTAAGATTAGCTTACTATTACGAAGAAACTACTGTTAGTGAAGAAGATTATTAGTTTTTTCGAGTACATCTTGGTTTGTTTTTAAAACAGCTCAAAACTCTCGTGCTGACTTTCATTTTTCAAAAAAATCACTCTCAGGAATTTTTAAAAGAAACACCTTTACACCTTAAGGGTATTCCATCTGAAAAGAGTTCCCCGCCACAGAACTTTTGAACAACTTTAATTGTAAATCAATGATGTTAAACACTTCCAACAAACAAGTCCTGGATGTATATAGTCGAATGCGGTGCTCGGTTCGACTCCCATCAGCTGCGCATGTACACTTTGAGGGAAAGTGTACATCCTTATCTGCCCAGGTGAAGAGAAGGGAGATGGTCAGCAGTTGTGCATGTACTCTGTGGCGGGCCAACGTACATGCAGAACTGCGCAACGATGGAAGACGGAAAAGTATATGCAGCAGTAAATAAAGGGGACTACCCTTTATGTAGAATCGGCGGTTAACACTGCAATGGATGATTTGTAGTTAGTGCAGGCATATTGATGACGTTAAATAAATGTGATGTAAAAAACATATAAAAACAATAAAAAAACAAAATTTTAAATTTAAAAATAATTAATTTAAACTTTTCAGTCATTTTTGTCATCCTTGTTCCAGCCATTTTGTCCATTCAGTCATCCTTGTACGTAGTATAAGGAAGTAATGTGATCCCGAAAAATTTTGGGGGCCAAATTTTGACTACCTCTAAATTTAATTTTAAGACTTTTTCCGATGCACCTCATCGTAGGCTAGCATGCACGATCCTATTAACGCGTCTGCAACTCATTTTGACCAGCGGCGAGTCTATTGTGGCCAGTTTTTCCATGCCGTCTGTACGTACGTATGTATGTAACTCGCATATCTCAAAAACTATTGGTCGTAGAATGTTGAGATTTCATATTTAGAATTGTTCTATGATCTAGTTGTGCACCTCCCCTTTTGGTCGCAATCAAATGGATAGTTTATCTACAGGACCGCCCAAAACATTCGAAATACATTACGCTCTATGGGCCGAAATTCATTAAACTCGCATATCTCAAAAACTATTAGGCGTAGAATGTTGAAACTTTATATTTAGGATTGCTGTAATATCTAGTTGTGCACCTCCCCTTTCAGTTCCATTCGACTGGATAGTTTATCAACAGAACCGCCCAAAAGATTCGAAATACATTACGCTCTATGGGCCGAAATTCATCAAAGCGTTTTTTAGAGGTATTGGGCTATTTCAAACGACTCAGAAGTGATATATGCTGTAAAGAGTTAGAAAATGAATTTCTCCATTAAAAAAGGTGTCTTTATCATTTATAGTTCTGCTACAGGAACACTCAAAAGATTTCTCAATACATTACGGTCAATGGCAATTTTAGGAGCATTCATCCATTTCAAGCACAATACCGTCCTAGCACATAAGTTAGATAATGGTCCGATTACGGTCACGTGCCTCCCTCAAGAACTATGCCAAAAGTCTCTAAGCTTGGCGACTTTTGGTGTACGTGTGTGCATATTTAACACTCAAATCTCAAAAACTATTATGAAATTTCATATATAAGATTGTTGTAACATCTAGTTGTGCATCTCTATTTTTGGTTCCAATCTACTGGAGAGTTTATTTACAGGACCACCGAAAAGAATTTCAGTACTTTAATGTCTATGGCATCTTCAATATAATACAATTGTAGACAGTCATTGTTTGGTATATGCCCAAAATCTCGCCGTCTGTCGTCGACCTTGGCGAGTTTTGCAGAAATATCGCTAAATTTGGCGATAGCCAGTCATTTGGTCCACACCCAAAGTATCGCCATTTGTCATCGTTCTTGGCGATTTTTGGCGAAATATCGACAAATTTGGCGATAATCTGTCATTGTTTGGTCCATGCTTAAAATCTCGCCAAATGTCGTCGACATTGACGAGTTTCGTCGAAATATCGCCAAATTTGGCGCCAAAAATTATTTCGTATTTTGTATAACTCTAAAATTTTAACCCGTAGAATTTTGAACTTTCGTATTTAGAACTATTGTAATATCTAGTTTTCAATATCTTTTTTGACAACAATCGACTGGGAATTTATCTACAGGGTGAGCCAAATGACTTTAAATACATTGAGGTGTATGGATGCATTCAATTCATTGAAAGTCTGCGGTCAATGACTACTTTGCCTATCCCCAAAATTTCGCAAACTATCGCAAGTTTGTCGGCTTTTGGTGAAATATCGCCAAATAAAGTGTCAGAATGAAATCTTTCAAATTGAACTCAGCTTGGCGATATCGAAATATTTGGCTAAAAATCGCTAAACCTTACTATTATTAATATTTTATCGCTTTCAAACAAATAAATTTAGAGGAAGTGCGTCGAAAATACTTTTGATTTAATAGACGAGCAAGGAAGTGATGTGTTGGACACATCAGATTTTTAAGTGTTAAGTAAACTGTTGTTTGGCTACATACGGAGCCATTTTTTCCCTATTATTGAAAGAGTTGCTCAATTATGTCCATTATAAAGGGTTTTCCATTAAGAGTGATACAAATTAAAATTTATAAAAAAGGAAGGAAATCTGAAACACTTTCAGATTTTAAATACGCATTAAAGTGCTATGTGTTAAAAGCATATCATAATTTATGCATCGTCCCTACATTCGTCCTTATTCCATTAAGTTGGAAAGTGTATCATTATTCATGAGTGTGCTGTATTTTTCTTCCTTGTTCCATAAAACCCATCTTTGGAATCGAAATCTATCTTAAAATCGCCTACTAAAACTATTTTACAATATTCGCAAGTATATTACAACTATACTTCACCGTTTTAAATATTGTTTCGAATGTGCATAATAATCCATGAGTGTGCCATGTTTGTCTTTCTTGGTTTGATTCTTACTTTAACGCCCCGACTCTCCCCAAGATGGCGATAATTAAACATAGTCAGTTACCATGACGATATTTTGTATTTATGTGACAATCGTAATTTAGAATTAAAATGACGATTTCGAACAACATGTAAGTACAGCATACCGTTACATTTTTATTTATTTTGGGTGGCCATTTAATGTAGTTTTAATAATTAAGTGTCTTCAAATTCCTTAACTTGTGTGTTTATCGCTAATTTTTTCACTTTAGTTTTCATCTAGTTCTTTTGGAGGAATTGAAACTTGTGCCTAACTCCTAGAGATCCATGACTGCAAAGCTCGCCAAAGTGTGGCAATTTTTTAGGTTGGCGAGAGTGGGGGGTTAAAAAAAGATCAGGAAAAAAATGTTAACATACTTTATTTTACAACATTTCCCCAACACTTCGTCCCATTTTCGTTGGCCAGTTTTTGCTCATAATTTTTTTTTCTTTCTAAGCCTTGCATAAGACATATGGGTTGGTTGGTAATATTAGTTTATTATTACAGAAGATAGTGCAGCTAGTGAAGAAGATGATTAGTTTTTTCGAGTGTTTAACATTATCTCTTTGTTTTTAAAGCATCTCAAAAATCCTGCGCTGCCTTTCATTTTTCAAAAGAAACACTTTCAGTATTTTTTTAAAAAGGAACACCTTAAGGGTATTCCATATGAAGGGCGAACGTCGTCACAAGACTTTTGAACAGCTTTAATAACAAACCAATGATGTTAAGCACTCGAAAAAATTAATAATGTTTCTCCGCCTATTGCACTATGGACTAATACTAACAGTAAAGCTGCATGTCTCAGGCAACTTTCGGAAAAAATTCATAAACAAAAAATTTGCCTTCCAAAATGGGCAAAGGGGTTAACCTGTTTAGCAAAGTATTGCAAAATTCCGTACGTTTAGCATTTTTTCTACCGAGTGTTTCGTAACTCCTGTAGGTTTATTGTTTGCAACAGTTCACAGTACAGCTTGCAAAGAGGCTTTCTAAATGTTTCCAAGCACAATTAAATTCTTTAAAGAATTGTTGAAAATTTGCTTGATTTCATTTCAAGAGAACAGCCTCAAATGTTCTTAATTTGTCCACTTTTGGCGATAGAATCGACAATCGGAGATTTAGCATTCATTCCCTCGTCAATTCAAAGCGTACGCGGAGCGTAACCGCTGCTTGCCGGCAGACAAACTGTTGTAACGGGGAAAGTAGTTTTACAGGCATAAATACCTTCCATTCAGGTGCCCGCCTCCGAAACAATTCGAATTACAATATTGGCTCGAATACATCACGGCCCCGAATATAATGCGAACCTAAAACTTCCCTTCAAGATAATTAGAAAAATCCTATATTTACACCTCGAATTTAGCGCGAGTCAGGTTTTTAACGAAAATTAATCAGTCAAAAAACATCGCGTTATATTCCGGCCAATACGTAAGTCGATTATCAAGGGCATTCAAGATAACCGAATCTGAATAATCCATTTGTCAATCGCGAATACTAATATAACAGTGAAAATTCCGAAAATTATTCGAAAAGAAATCGCGAATAATATTAGAATAGAAATCGTAAATACCATTCCACTAGCAAAATCGCGATATTACACTAGTTACAATCGCGAATACTGTTCGAATAGAAATCGTGAATACTGTTCGAATAGTATAAATCGCGAATATTCACTATTCGATTAACAGATTATTGATTCTGTTCGAGTAGCATTAATCAGTGACAGATATCACACAATTTCAAGAAATATTAAATTTGTTGGTGCAATTCAATCTTTATTCGGAAGGCCGTTTAGGAGATTCTGATGTTCATTCACGTTACATCTAGATAAAAACCGCACAAAACTCCATACCGTTAGATCGACAGCTTCGTTGAAGGCCAAAACACCAGACCTTCAAACATCAGCCAACTTTCATGTACAGTGTCTTATCCACTATTCCATGATGGTATCCCAGACACAGGTTAAAGCATTTTTGCACTACTCCAATGCTGTCACCCCGTGTATATGAATTTCACAACAATAGACAAAACTTCTTATAGGCGCTATCATCCTTTACTGTTGGGGCAAGGAGAGCCCCGAAGATAAAGTCCTGGATGTGTAGTCGAATGCACAGTCCTCGGTTCGACTCCCATAAGCTGTGCATGTACACTTTAAGGGAAAGTGTACATCCACATCTGCCCAGGTGAAGAGAATGGAGATGGTCAGCAGTTGTGCATATGTACTCCGTGGGCGGCCAGGGTACATACAGAATGCGCAACGAAGGAAGACGGAGAAGTATATATAGCAGTGAAGGAAGTGGACTGTCCTCTATGTGGAATCGGCGGTTAACACTCCAATGCATGATTTGTAATTCGTGTAAGCACTTTGTAGTGTAGAATAAAAGTGATGTAAAGAATAAATAAAAACAATTAAAAAAAAACAAAATTTTTTAATTTAAAAATAATCAATTGAAACTCAGTTTCAGGTAAACTGTTGATTGACTACATTCGGATTTTTTTTTTTTTTTCATTATTTAAGGAATTGCTGACTTATGTCATTATATTATGGAATATAGTCAAATACCGTTAATAAAGTATAGTTCAGGTTGATTACAAATTACTATAATTTACTTGAAATTCATTCAGTTACGCAAGCTGTGATGTTAAAATTAATTTTATTTTATTATTTAATTAAACTGGACATTAAAATGAAAAAAAAAACATTCAAATCTATTTTAGATCGAACCCACAAACACGAGTACCGCAAATCTACGCGTTTACACTCAAAACCATCAAGGATTGCTTTACTTCGCATCAACAATATATTTAAGCTGCATACACTGATTTTCGAATGCCTGGAGCGTGATTTCTTGAGAACGCTTGTAAATTGCGTCCTAAATTTTGCATCAGTGATTATACGTCTTATGAGCTACATTTGTACCAAATTTCATTCGAATCGGCGATTCCAAGGTTGCGCCCTCTCCTTGTAAGTGCTGGAACCAATAAGTTAGCATCCGTAAGCCTCTTTGGATGACTCATCGGAATGCACAAGCAGGCCCTGTAAGGTTACCACTATGCGGTACCGAAGGTACACTTAGTGACTCGCTTTGACTTGACTTGAATACTATTAGTTAAACCGGAAAAGATTCTAATCCGGAAAAGATCCAAGCACTGACCAAGCCGGATGCTGCTTCACTTACCGTGTTCTATTGGGAACGGAGTTTAGCACCCAGACAACTGCTGGACAAAATAGAGAGTACAAACACTCATTATTCATGAATTATTATATATAAAATTATGTGCTTGAGAATTATTAAATAATTTATAATTAGCGCAGTGTCCTTTTTCGTTAAGGCGAAGTCCACTAGCTCTACCTTACAAAGGAAGGAATGCCTCGGACGGTGGACATATTTTCCACAAAACAATATAACTGCAATATAATACCACAACACTGTAAAATATTTGATAATGTGGTAACTATAAAATGTTGTATCATTCCGATGTGAAAAGCGTACTTGCACTTAATCTACAGGGATAGGAAATATATATATATATATATACATACAAGGTGTCCATAATTAAAGTCCCATTTTCAAAAGGCCGCAAAAAAAGAACCACTGGTCAGAATGACTTCATATTTGAACTGAATATACCGGATGAAAGGGGAAACGATTTGGCATAATAAAAAAAAGTTCCAAAATGTATCAATAGATGGCGCTGTAAGCGACATAACGAAAGTGGATGCGGCTACATGTGACATTTTGAATCGAAATACGACGTCTTTGATTTTATTGTTTGTGACACTTTTTTGTTTTAAAAGTTTCATAAAATAAATTATGTGTGCTATCTGATTGTAAAACTTATATTTTATTTCACTAGTATGAATAGTCATAATTACTTTAAAATTATTTTTAAACGAAGGATATTTTGCCCTCTGATTGAGTGTAAAATGATCCTTTGGACACTTTTTCAAAATACTATTTTTTTAATTGCTCAATGTGGGTTGAAAATATTATTAATGTATATGTTTATAATGCAAAATATAGTGTAAAACATGCTAGGGAAATGATAAAATTTTATTTAAACATTTGTGTTATTTATACAAGTTTTCCCCTTAAGGAGATCATTTTAGACACCTTCCCCTACTTATATAGGAAAAGCGCTTTTTTGACGAGAAAAATGGTCCCAATTATGAAAGTCGCAGTGAAACCCTTAAAAACATGAAAACGCAAATCATTACATCGTAAGAGTTGTAAACACAGTTTCTTAAATTATTATTTCTATCATAATTATGATTAGTTTAAGAAGAATGTCTTGCTTCCGAGACTTCGCAATTAAATTTTATTGCTGCATAAAACATATCGAAGGAGAATCGTACAAACTTATTTCGAAATTATTTGAAAACTAAGTAAAACCATCGACGCACTTGATGTGGAAATAAAAATTCATCTGATTAAACTACAGAGGAACAATATTTTATAGCTACGCTGCCAGTAATTTTTCAGAGTAGTTAAGTGTTCTCATTCTTTCCGCCGTTTTTGTTATTATCGAAAGAAAAAGAAAAAACGAATCTAATAAAAGAAACAAAAAGGTCATTATTTTTAGTATTAAGCAAATAAAACACCTGCTCCAATCGATCAGACTATCTTTTCGTTATCGATTTCAAGGTATATCGGTAGCATTTATTCTTTTTCCTGTTTTATGATTAGTAATTAAATAAGCATAAAAATTTGAAAACACTTTTACTCTCTTTCTGTTCATTAACCCTTTAACGCGCAGTGTTCCCGCTCTGGGAACACCAAACTCTGACGTTTTGACTGTTGCCAGTCACGAAGAATAGATTTGATTTCTATAGAAATAGTTGCGGGTGACATAGCTCCACGAGAATCCTTTACTTTTTATCACGTCATTTCCCGTAAAAAAATGGTCACGATTATTTTTAACAGCACTGACATCTGCTGAAAAATGGAAGAATGAGAGAACAGCTGAATAGATTGCCCAATGCTGAAAAAAGGGCAGCCATTGCCATCGCTTGACTTAACTACCAGCAAGATAGCGCACGATCGAAACGTTCATCGCGTGCCATAGATCTAGAGACCCTTTTTTGACGCAGCTGGCAGTGCTGTGTGTCAATATAAGTCTCCCTTTCCTATTTCAGCCAATACCTTAAATGAATTTGAACTATTTTAATGATAGGGAGTCACGAAGAACTTTATCCAACAATATATATACGAATTCATATTGAAATTTTTGTCATCGTACATAAATTTACCTATTAAACTTTAATATCCCAGTAAAAAAAAAATCGCGTAACCTTATTATAAAAAGAAAAAAAGAAGTATATAAGGGATTAAAAATCGATGAAATTTTAATAATTATTGCTGCAAGTTATTTAATAAAAAGCGTTAAATACAAATATTAAAATAATGTAATGTATGCATGTATATATATATAGGCAGCAGCTGGCTGTGCCGGCACAGCCAGCTGCGTCATGCCGCAGAGCTAGAGAAACTCTTTTGACATAATTGGCTATGTAACCGCACAGCCTTTCTTTAGGTTTATCTAATTTTTGGATGCAAAATATTACATAAATGAAAGCTATAAAAAATTTCGTAAAAAGAAGAACAGCAATACTGACTGCCAACAGACAGGGTTCGTACGGATCCTGAATTCGCTAAAATTCTAAACTTTTGAAAATTGCTCTAAAATCGTCTAATTGTTTAAAAATGGATTTTTTTAACACGTCAAGTTCTCCCGAATATTTCAAATGCCGTATTAGAAAGAACGTAACGCGACCCCGAAATTTTTCATCAAGATAATTAGAAAAATCCTATATTTAGACCTCGAATTTAGTGAGAGAGGTTTTTAGCGGGGAATGATCAGTCAAAAAATATCGCGTTATATACGGGCCAATGCGTTACAAGTTGATTCAAAAATAATGTGAACAATTTCAGAGTACCATAAATTTTTATTGAATTAAGTTATTTAAATAAAAATTTCAGTGTTGTTTCCTTTATCATAGCACACTTTACGTCAACGTTTAGCCAAGAGCCAAAGAGCTTTTCTGACCAATTTTTTTTCAACTTCCTCTTTAATTGCTTTTTTCATCCTTGAAGTGTTCTTACTCTACGTCTATTTAATTGTTTTTTTAAGTATCCACAAAGAAAATAATCGCAAGGAGCACAGTCCCGTATTTTCAAGAGAAAGAAAATTAATTTTTTTAATTTTCAGCCGTTTAATAGTTGACTTTACAGTATGACTTAGAGCAGAATCTTCGTGAAAAACAAAGTTTCCTTGAGGGTAGAGAAGTTTACTGTCTTTGATCATGCGCTTCAAAACTTTATTCTGATAGTATTTAACATCAATTTTAGCTTTTGGTTCTACAAAAAAATGGTTTTGTTAAGCCTTGAGAAGACATTCCCATCCATATCATAACATTTGACGGCCAACTTGCCTTTTGCAAAACAGCTGCGTCTTTGCGATGCTGTTCGTGTGAAATATGCTGTATTTTCGTTTGTCCAGTTGTGGATAACAGGTGAAACAGTGCTTCATCCGAAGTTATCCATGTTTTGTATCTACCTTTGCGTAACATTAAATACAGCGGTCAAGAACGTTTCCTTTGTTTCTGTACGGTCTTTGCGGACATTTGATGACAGACTGATTTCTTCACATTTTTATAGCATATTTTATTTATCTGACGACAAATTGTCGATTGCGATACCTGTAGTTTCTTTGCTAAAGATCTTTGAGGCAAAGGATTTTCTACAGCGATAAGTCTTTTCAGCTTCTTTTTTTCTTTTTTACAAAAGATTTCCTTTCGTGCACATTCCCCCCCCCCCTGGAGCTTTTAATTGCCTGCCAAATTTTATATCTTTTTGAAGCTTAGATAGTGATCCATTTGAAAAATGTCTATTCTGATTTTTAAATGCTTCGTTTATAACAGAATTTGAGCAACCATCCTTCAAAGGCTCTAATATTCTCTTTCGGGTTTGAGGATCTAATTTCGGAGTCATAATTTACATCCATGAATAAAAATAGTTCGATTGGCAATTTTTTTAACGTTTCATTTTTAAAATAAAAACTGGTGGTAAAGAGATTAAAATTTACCATAAATAGTTATATGCATTTAAAATTGGTTATACTAATTTTGAATCAACATGTAGTAGAGCGTTTTAGGATAAGTTTTCAAGAGTTCGGAATTTTAGCAAGGACCGACACGAGCCCTGACTGAGTTATACGTGTAAGTAAGTTTCAGCTCGATTGGGCAATAGAAAGTAGGTTAAAATTTGTAAATAATTTTTGAATGTGACCGAGATAACAACAGAGAAATGTAATAAAAAGCTTAATAAGTCATTTGGGGGGGAAAAATCTTTAAAGTGAACACCAGGAAAATTTCGTAAAAATTAGTCAAGATAATCATTTATGAGCAGTTACAAGCCTCACCCAAAATGGCGGGTTGTAAAATTGTTATTGGCTGGGGTAAAACTGGTATAAAATCATTTTATTTTATTTTATTTTATTTTGCATAATTTTGCACTGTCCGTTTTTATATATGTACAGAGATAATTTTTTACCTCGTGCACCGATTTCGATGTTTCTTCTTTTATTGAAAAAGGGGGGGGGGTATCTTAATGGTCATCCCATAATCATTTGGTCTGCACAGCTTAGATATTTCCCACCACGGAGAGGTGAAATATTTTGCGGTATTATAATGATAATAAAATAACTCTGATAAAAGAGAATCCTTTATTTGAATTGACAAACAAACAAAACAATATATATCAAAAGGGTGCATAAAGGTAAATAAACAGATAACCTTTAGATTTACCTTCATGCACTAGAGTACCAATAAGTCCTAGGTTATTGCAGTTCCTTTATTTTTTATTTCTCGTACGTGATGAACGACAAACGTGTCTAGGGTTGATGACCTTTCCTGAAATTAAAGATATATCACTGAGCTAAAGTCGAGATGATTGTCTTGGAATCGTGCTGGGCATCAATAAGTGGATTTACTAGGTAGGTAATTTGTGTTTTTGTCAAGAAACCGAAAAACAAAAAGTCCTATTTTCTCTTCACTTCAAATGTTTGTGTTTTATTATTATTTTTTTTTTCTATTTTATTCACGACGGATTATTATTATCATGAGGTGTCTACTCTATAAAAACGAGATACTTAGAAATAAGCAAAATGTACTCATGTTTGAATACTTTGTCGTGTTGTAATATCTCCAAGTATTTTACTCTTAAATTTAAGAAAAGCATGTACTCATTTTTTAAATTGTAATTTATATTTAAGCACGTCATGTACTCATTTATGAGGCAAACGTACTTAAAAGTACGAGTACATTAAATTACTCCTTTTTAAGTAGAGATCTTTTTAAACAGTGAATGTATATTTAGATGCTGTATGCTAATGTTATTTTACTGTGGGTTGGTAATCATTCGTAACGAGTCAGTGTATAGTTGTCTTTTCCTTTACGGTTAGATATTATTGTATTGTTTAACTGATCAATATAAAAATCTAAATATTACACTTTTATAGAAATATAAATATTAAAAATAAATTAAATAAAGTTATTTGTTAACACTTACATCTATTTATTTTATCGCATCATTCCTGAAATACATGCTTTTACATTTTAAAATCGCCTTACAAAAATAATCAAGTCGAGATTTAGATTGGCGGCATTTTAATGAATTCTTTCGAATTAAAAAAAAATGGGAAATTGAAAAGAGGTTGAAATATTTTCGGCAGTAAAATAAAAATATTTTAAGTCCATTGGGATGCAATAGCTAGCGAATTGTGCTGCCATTCCCAACACCTACATATAGAAAGCCTAAAACTAACGCTTTGGCGTCATCTTTAGGTCTACGGAAATGACGTTATCATAGTTTTATCTTCAAAAAGTAAAAATATTCAAAATTTCTGATGAATGCTACAAATATTTGAAAATATCTTAAGTCAAAGATAAAAATACCGTTGTGATACAAAAAAAAAAGAAAAATTTACTATGATCTATTTCCTTATCATATTATATAAATAGTTATGGTTAAATTACCATTTGTCATAAAATTAAATTTTCTATCTCAAATCATTAAAGTATTATTATGCGTGAGTAAATTCACCAGAAATTTTAACCCCGCTGTTTTGCTCACATTTGCTATGCACATGTAACGTTCAGGTCAATACTACAGGAGTTTCATTTTTAAAAATTATAAAACTATATTAAGATAAATAATTCCTCCAAAAGAAAATGAAACATAATATATGTATGAAAAATAATACATTAAACACAAAAACATGAGTATATTAATTAAATGTAATATTTATTACTTTTTAAACATTACCTCTTTTGATTGACAAATTGAACAAAAATGATATGTATGTAGCTCGAATATGTATTTGCTACAGTTTTTGCACAATAGATTTGTTTTTTTAATCATTGCTGGATGGACAAAATCTGCATCGGGCATTTTTATTGCACTTTTGTGATTTAACTACGGATGTCCATGGTAACTCATTTTAGCTCTTACGCTGTATTCTTTAAACTACACTACTGGCCATTAAAACGGCTACACCAGGAAGAAATGTAGATAGCAAAATGACATTTATTGGACAAATATATTATTCTGGAAATAACAAGTGATTAAATTTTCAAGAAATTTGGCTGCGTAGATCCTGAGAAATCAGTACCCAGAACAACCACCTATGGCAGTAATAACAACACATACGCCTGGGCATTGAGTCAAACTGAGATTCGATGGCACGTACAGGTACAGATATGCCCATGCAGCTTTAACACTATGCCACAGTTCATCAACCGTACCGAATGGCGTCACGGTTACAAAAAAAATTCGGAAACGTTACCCCAAATATGGGGCAGCTCTTGTAATTTAAAATTGCAGAAACGTTTCCGAACCATGTGGGTAAAGTATTTAGAAACGTTTCTGCATATTTCGGAAAAATATTTACATATTTTCCTGATTTTTAGGTAAGGTTTCTGGAAAAGATGGGTAACGTTTCTGTATATTTTGGTAAAATATTGAGTAACCTTTCCGTGTAATTCACAAAGATTTCCGAATTAACGAGTAACCTTTCTGAGTTTTTCAGAAAAGTAACATGCACTAATGGTGACGAACAAGTCGCCCGTCAACCATTGACCAGACGTTTTCTATTAGTGAGAGATCTGGAGAGTATCTGGAAAGGGCAGCATCTGAACACTTACCGTATCAAGGAAGGTCCGTACATTGGCAACATGCGGTCGTGCATTATTCTGCTAAAACGTAGGGTTTCGCATTGCTCGAATAAAGGTCGAGCAATGCGAACCTTCCAGATTGCTCGACCGAAAAGCGGCACGGATAAAGGTAAAGCCACGGGTCGTAACACATCAAGAATGCAACGTCCACTGGTCAAAGTGCCGTCAATGCTAACAAAAGGTGACTGAGACTTGTATCCAGGAAAGGACAGGAAAGTAACTTCAGGAGCAGCCTACCTACATGGTTTAAGACTTTTACTTGCTTCTGAAGCGAGCCATTGTTTAGGGAAACTTCAACTGCAGTTAAAGTTTCACTTTACCATTTTTTTATTTTACATATTATAGGAATACATCAGAAATATAATTACATATTTCATATAATAATACAGAATACATACAAAATAATTAAAAATACAATAATAATTTTTATAAGATATATACAAAGACGAAAGAAAAGAAAAAAATACTTTTAGTAGATGTAAATAAAATTTTGAAAGGAAGCCAGAAAGTGAGTAATATTCAATACAAATTTTGATAGCCAAAGAGTATAAGGTATTTAAATTTAATTATACTAATGACAAAACTATACACATTATAAACGCAAATAAAATTTCGAAGAAAGCCATAAATTGCGTGATATTCTAACTTTGATAGCCAAAAAGAAAGTAATATGAATTTTAAAAAATAAATAATTTTTTTTAAATTGAAAGTGCGTAAAAAGTAATATATCAGGTATTTTAATATTACTCTTTCGCTGGAAATAACATATTACTATTAATTTCGTTATTCATTTTTGTATACATATTTTAATCTGAGTCACTTAGTGATGATATACTGCCTGTTATTGGTGGGTGGATGTATTTGACTTGGTTATTTTCAAGTTCTTTGATGCCTTGAATAATCTTATTAACTAGGTGGCTATTTTTTAATATATATGTAACCCACTGCTCTAAGTTTTGGGATGAATATTTTTTTATTAAGAAAGTACAAAATAAAGAACAGGAAGTGAAGAAATGAATGGACGTGTATCCAATAGCACCCCATACCATCAAGCCAGATGATGGGCTAGTATGACGATGACGATGCACGCTTCCAATGTACGTTCACCACGATGACGCCAAACACGGATGCGACCATCATGATGTTGTAAACAGAAGCCGGATTCATCTGAAAAAATGACGTCTCGCCATTCGTGCGCCCAGGTTCACCGTTGATCACACCATTGAAGGCGCTCCTGTCTGTGATGCAGCGTCAAGGGTAGCCGCGGCCTTGGTCTCCGAGCTGAGAGTCCATGCTGCTGCAAACGTCATCGAACTGTTCGGGCAGACACTTGTCTTGCAAACGACCCCATTTCTTGACTCAGGGCTCGTGACGTGGCTGCACGATCCATTAAGGCCGTGCGTGTAACATGCCTGTCCTCTCGGCTGCTAATGATAGCGAGCCGTTGAGATCCAGCACGGCGTTCCGTATTACCGTCCTGAACCCATCGATTCCATATTCTACTAACAGTCATTGGATCTCGACTGTTAGCAGAAAATGGAATCTGCTGGTACGCATTTCTCCTTCTTACACGAGGCATCACAAATTTTCCCCAGGCAACCACGTTCAAATTCAATTTGTGTATGAGAAACCGGCTGTACAATTTCCTCATTTAAACACATTGTAGGTGTCGCTACCGGCGCCTGCTTTGTCTGAATGCGCTGAAAATTGCTGTGTAGCAATTTTAATGGCGATTAGTGTATATTATGTGAATCTTCAGTTCAAAGGAGACACTGCCTTGCCTAAATATGTGAAAATAAAACTTTTGTATGCAGGCCTTTTACATAGAAAACATAACTTTTGTATGTAGTGATGACGCCAAAGCTTCGTGGGGTAGCAGTTGTGACGCTTTCTTTATCAGGAGGTGCTGCCATCCCTGGGGTTCACGGCTGGATCCTCGGATTAGGCAAGGTTCACTGAGATTTTCCTGACTTGAGTGGGGCGATAAAATGAGGACCAAGCTTGGGGAAATATAATCTGAGAGCTGACCAGATAACTGGTACACATGCTTCTGCGGATGGCCGATAAACCGTGGTTATGGGTATCGCAGGATGTGGCCTTATATGGGCTGTTGTGCTGCTAGTTTAATTTAAATGAAAATATCACACCATTCGCAACGCTAATAAAAAAAATAAAAGTGTTGAATAATTTTCGCAAGTTTAATCGCGCTTTTAATAAGAATTAAAAATTTACAGATATATCTTCTTTTCATTGCAATGAATAAATAACTTACTGAATATGTTATTCAACATATCTTGCTCATCATCAGAACTTTAAAAAATATGCAGGGCAGATTAGAGATGATTGATCCCTAGGGATACATGATCCCCTTGCAAAAAAAGTACCAAAATCAATTAGTAGAGATTTGAAATCTGGCAACAAAGTTATACTTGTACAGAAACACTGTCAACACTTTATCTTTTTCAGCTGTTTTGTTTTAGCTCAAGAAATGATTTTTTGAATGAGGCAAAGAAAATATTTTTGAAGATAAATAATGTAATATTTGTATTGTCTGTCATATGCAACTTAGAAAATTTAATGAAGTGGAAATTTAAAGTATAGACTTTCTTTAATAATTAAGTAATTTCTTTAGGAATTAATCTTTGATTTTTTATTGTTCAAAATGTATGTTTTTTATATGTCTCATCTTAGGGATACTTCATCCCTTCTTTTCAGGGATACATGATCCCAGGAATCAAGTATCCCTGTAACAATATTAGCATGATGAGAACATGATTATTTTAGTTTATTCAGTTTTCCGAACATATTAACCCACACTTTCAAATGTTAATTGAGAGGAACTTTGAGAACTGCAACAACTGTCGTGTTTGCATTTGACTTTTAAGGATTTGAAAAAAATTTAATGGGCTTTCTTTCCTTTTTTTTAAATATACTGGTGCCTACTAATATCTAAAAAAAAAAAATTCCCAATAGATTCAATTGAAACAACTCTTAATCAATTTCGTTACTGCTTACCAAGAAGTAAATTATTTATTTTTTGTAATTACTATTATTGTAATTTTAGATTCATTATATTAATAAATATTAATAAAACTGTGTACTTTTTTACAAGTAAAAAGTGAAAAACTTTAGTTTATTCATAAAAAATATCGTGGACGACTGTATCAAAGACAACAAACTGATCAAAAAATCATAACACATTTATAAAACTTACATTACAAATTGCAGAGTTGAATTTAAAACAAAAATGTTGTTTTCCATGTCCATATTGTTATCATACCCACAAAAAAATATTACTATTTTTTAGAAATATTATTTCGTAAATTGAAATATGCAGATAAATTGCTTACCTATGAATGGCCTATATAATTTCTGAGTGGGATCAAGTATACCCTCCAAAGCGATTGTGTATCCCTTGGTGGGGGGGGGGGGATACATGATCCCTCTATAAAAATGGCGGAAAAAGTTACTTTACAAAAATTATGAGTTTTATTTTCAAATAAAAAATATATAATCTGTTAGAGGGGGGGAAAGTACCATTGCTCATGCTAAAAATCTCTGAAAACTGACAATTTACAGCAGAGAGAAAAAAAAAAATGGTTAACTAAAGTGGAGATCAAATATCCTCAATCTCCCTTGCCTTAAGCGTTAACTGAATGCCATTTTACGATACTGTTAGGATGGTTTCCGGACATTGTACACGGGAGTCATTCAGATAATAAAACAGAATTTTTGTTGGAAAAAACAATTATGTTAAATGCCTGGAGCTTCCTCTAGTTCTCTATGTAACCATCATCTACGATTAAACATTTGATGTATCTGTTTACAAGAATCAGGTTATGCTATTTTTTAACTATCCACCTTATACTCTGGACTTGCTCCAAGCGATTTTCCCCTTTTCCCTAGACTGAAAGAGTTTCTGCGCGTTAAACATTTCGGAAGTGGTACAGAATTGGGGAATGCTATGGATCACGTGGCTTAATAAACTAGCGGCAAACAAGTTTAACATGGAAATTCTGAACTCGTGACCAGGTACATCAAATATTTACATTTAGGAAATGATTATCTAGTGAAGTTAAGAAAACTTCAGGTATGTAACATTTTTTTTTTTTTTAAATAAATATTAAGTTTTTGATTTTGTATAACTAATTGGCTAGTGAGAAATTTATCATTTATTAAGCATACTTCTTTGGAAACAGATTTTAAAACTTAATTCGTTGTTTCAGACGAAACAAGCTTTTTTTTTTTTTTTTTAATTTAAACATGTTTTACTTATAAAAGTTATTTTGTTCCTACAAACTTCATTTTTGGATGCAACTTTTTACAGCTTAAAAAATTTTTCTTTTCTGAACGTGTTATAAGTATAACTCTTTCTAATGCTATTACAATACAAATCTCACGACTGGATTTTTATGTTTTTATTTATATCTTGTTTATTTATCAATTTTGTTTATTTATAATTTTTGTTTATTTATGATTTTTGTTTGTTTAATTATTTATTTGGTATCTTCTGCTCTGCGCATCAGAGAGTATATGCAAATGTTTTAAACTTACCTACTTCCACTACTTAACCAAATACTTTTATAATTGAAACATTTTAATAAATTATCACGATTGGATAGACTGCAATCTAAAACTTGGAAAGTGCACTTAATTTTCCTAATATATCTGTCCGTAATTTAATCAAAAAAGTTGTTGTTGTAGTTGCTAATGCCCTGTGACAACCGCGGGGTGGTGTCAGACCCCCCATAGACGTAGGCGATGGGCGGAAGGGGCGGCTTCCATTTTAATGAGCCCCAGTGGGAGGAAGTCCAACTCAGCTCTAGGTCCCCTAATTCTGAACCGATTCCAGATGAGGGTCCAACCACCACCTGAAATCGGCACCCCCAGAGGTATCGTTCAACAACTTGGAGGACATTGGATCCACGACGGATTTTACGTGCGCCAGCTCCCATTAGCGTACACGCTCCTACAGAAGTCGCGCCGAGACGGGGTTGACCCTCCCAAGCACTGGCCATGCCGGATGCTGCTTCACTTGCTGTGTTCTTATGGGAACGGAGTTTAGCGCCCAGATCACTGCAGGACAATCAAAATAGTAAAACTTGCGATACTTTAGCGATAAAATAATTGCATTTTATTTATGAATCAACTTAAATTTTGGGCACATATTCTGACATAAATCTTTCGACCTCGGACATCTAAAAACGAGCCAACACTCATCAGCAGTTTACGTACAAAATCGGGAAATGTGATAGTAAATAATTAATTTGTAATGTAACCTATAAAAAAGTTAACAAAGAATTGTTAATCGCTCCAAAGCCATCGATTATAAAACGCTTTCCAACACTAGAGCTTTTTTTTTTTTTTTTTTTTTTTTTCGTCAAATCTGGAAATGTGCAGTCGTCAAGCTAGACGACATCTTTGGAGATAACCTCAGAAAACCTGTATATCATTCTTAATGTAATTTCGCGAAACTTCGGAAAAAGAACTTGTTATTTCTATCCTTTAAATGAAAAGTAAGCTGTTATAAACGTTTATATACTACTTGGGTTGTGGTTGAAGTGGATAAAAACAGCATCTCTGCCAACACATTACTATGCGATTCTGAATACTTTTAATATGCCCAACCATCCCTAAACGCTTTTCCCTATATTTTCGGGACATCCAGTATATGTTGAAATTACAATAAATCAGTAGATTGGTGAGGGGGGACGGTGACGGTTTGTAGCCAAAAATTCGCGCAAAACACTGAAATCCCCCCCCCCCTTCCCAGTAACAAACTTTTCAGTTGAAAACCGAATTTAAGCTCAAAAGTATTTGCCCGTTTTGCAGCGAAATGTTCAAACATTTCAACTTCATCCAAAAATGTTTTCATATAAGCACATTTTCCATGAGGAAAGAGATAAAAAAAAGTTTTTAATAATATTTTGTATGTATTTACTCGTTTTATTTGTGCTTTTCACTTGCAAAACAAGAGGGGGGGGATCGCGAGTTCCATATTTTTCTTTGCACATGGATAAAAAAAAAATAAACAAAAATGAAATGAAAATAAGAGAGAAGGAGAAAGATATTTGACAGGGGAGGGGAAATGGGAACTGGGTGGAAAATTCAAATTCCAGATCATAACCAGATGCGGTGTGCTGCTATTTTACCAAACAGAAAAAGAAGCAGAGAAAAAATAGAAAGGAGAAACAGAAAGATAAAAGGGGGGAAAATAATAATAAACAAACCCTAAACAGTAAAATAAAACTGCGGCACCCCCAACAACTTCGATCATTTCTGCACTCGTCGCCCCCCCCAATCCGAAAGACCCCCTCCTCTCGCACTTTTTCCAATTTCTCTCTCTCTCTCTCTCTCTCTCTCTCTCTCTCTCTCTACTTTTCGCGCATGCGCTCGAAAGGAGCGGAATCGAACCAAACAACGAAGAAAGAGCGGTCCGCGCTCAAATTCGTTCGGGGAATGTGGACGGCGAGAAAGAGAGAGAGGTTCGCGCATGTGTGGTGATTCGGCTTTGATGCTCATCCCCTGCTTCTTTTGATCCCAGGGAGGTCCGGGAGCGGAGAATTGAAAAAAAAGAAAAATCAAAAACAGCCCTCAAAAACGCTGATGCGGAGTTAAAAACCCCTCCTCTATAAACTCCTGGAGTGTGAAATCATTTGAACCTTTTGTAGGCAAGTAAGCGGGATATAGTACACACACGAACACATATACTTCCAGGATCCGAGTTCCCGTGTAAAGGTAAGCAACCTGCTCGTTTTGCATGTTCTCTGTGAACTTTAAGTGTTTGTTTACCGATGGAGGGAGAAGCGGGCAAGTGTGACGTACATATGTTGTTGTTGTCGTGAAACTTATTCATGTCATCGTGAAAATTACTTTTGTATCTTTTATGGAATGGATTAAATGAGCTGTTACTGTGATCAAATTAAGTACTTTCTCCAAAAAGATTTCGAACATGAATCAAATTTCGTAAATCAGTTTCATATTTATGTTTTTGTTTTTCATAAAAAGTAAACTATGTCGTCTATAATAAATTTTTTAAAATTTAATTCTGACTATGCGTTTTTGTAAAATTAACGTTTTTAATAAATATTGATTTTATTGTTTATAAAACTTTTAAGGTTGTAACATGAACAAATTATGCGGGATCCATAGATGTTCCTTAAAAATATATTAGTTATATTACAAACTAGAAATTTCAGTTGATGAAGAGAATTGCAGGAAAAATGATACATGAAGAAAATGCAAGCATAACATATTTTTTATATACTTAGAAATATCTGTTACAATTTTCATTGATTTTTATTTGGTTTGATTCTGGCATTCATGAATATTATTTGATATCTTTAATCAAAGAGTTGATTTAAAAAATGGACAAACCGCGCTTGATGTTAAATGGATGGTTTATGTTTACGTGAGTGTTGAAAGTTTATCAATAATAATACAAGAAAACATTAGACTACAGAAACGGCATAAAACCCAAAAATAATATTTGTTCTTATTTTTTATTTTAAAAATGTGTCTTAATAACTCGCCTTTAATATGAAGAAGTTTTCGAACGAAAAAAGGCACTATCATTGTGTTTTTGTATTATTCTTTTTAAATAGAAAAGACAGCGAACTATCATCGATTATTTTAGAATCTATGGTTTAAAATCTCTGTCCCAGATTAAATAACTCATCATTTAGGTATGCGTTATTCATTGTCTATTCTCTGGAGATCATTAAAAAATTTCTTAAGTTATTTATTTATTTAATTTTAATTTTGACATGCTAGATTCAAAAAGAAAGTGAAAAGATAATATTGCAACTTAACATTTGAAGGTTGAGTTTTGTGTTAATATTCAAATTAGAAATGAGACAAGACTTATGTAGAAAGTTTTTCGATGACAAATTCGAGATCTCGATTTTTTGGGGGAGGAAATGAAATATCGCAGAGTTAAAAAATAAAAATGTAGGTGAAAATCCACATTGCATCTGTTTCACTGAGATTCTTCTTCATCCGAATATCAGTTTACTCAAGCAAAATGTGGTGCGTGGTTGTGCTGATCGTGTATGTCTACTTATTCGCCAGTGCACACAACTGAGTTTAACAATTACCCCATGAAAATTAAATTAATTTTTGAGTGAATTAATTTTACTAACTTATTCAAGGCCACTTTGACGAGCTTTCTCAGACTCAGGGGGAAAAAATCATGTTGCTTTCATGGACTAAATTAATCGCCGTAATGAATTTAAAACAAATCAAATCAAGCAATGAATTAAAGATGATTTCTTCCAATTCAATTCATATCGAAGAAGAGGAAGCATCATTTTACTTTACGAAACAAGTTAAAACCATCAAGTAATTTAATTGAGTTAAAATTAATAAAGAATTTTGTAAACAAAACACATAAATAAAAATTGTAGAGTACGAATGTTTCGGGTGGTACAAAAGGTCAACCTTTCTTGTGAAATGTTCATCATTGGTGGGAAAGTAAAAAAGATAACAAAATGCGAAAAAAAAAAACGAAGTTCTTGCCATTCGAAAGAAGGAAAGAGTAAGAAAACCATTGAGAATAAAAGTTGAAAGAGAGAAGGGTGTGGAAAAATTAGCAAAAACAGAATTGCTATTAAAAAATAAATAAATGAATAAATACAGTGAAATAATAAAATTAACATAAATATAAAAACATAAAAATAAATAAATAAAACCTAAATAAGACAATCAAAGAAATTAATAACAGAAAACAATACTAACTCAATTGATTCTCACCTAGTCAAACAAACGCAACAAGTATTTTTTGTGAATCAACTTTATTTAAGTCAAGCGAGATCATCTTATTAACGTATTTGTATCATTAACTTGAAATACGCTCCAATTTCTGGTCCCTATCAGCGCCAGACATGTATATGCGCACCAACTTCTTAGTCACTGTCACCATATGCATACGCTGTTGGTCCGATACCGATGAACTTGTGTGATAAAGGCCTTTTTCTCGTATTGTCCTATGATGCGAATATCTTAAATAATGTCCTACATAAGAATACTGCCTGGCGCTACTGTGTAGTTACAAGAACACTCAACAAAACCCCGGATTAGAAAGATAAAATTAATTTTAAAACTTTTTTAAATAACACACGTCAAAAAAATACTCATAAAACAGGATCTTTTGGGGTGGTGCGAAAATTCCACTCTTCTTCAGCAAGAAAAAGCTCCATCCACCACAGATGCAGGAAGATTGGAGGTGAATACTTGAAAACTTCCAGACTACGTGATGGTGGAGTTTTTCTTTAACAGAAGAAGGGTGGGCCTTTTACACCACCGGAAACGATCGGATTTGATAAGTATATTTTTTACATTTTTTAAAAATTAATTTTAACATTCTGTAGTTTCATCCATCACTTAACCCTTTAACGCGCAGTGTTCCCGCTCTGGGAACACCAAACTCTGACGTTTTGACTGTTGCCAGTCACGAAGTAAAGATTTGATTTCTATAAAAATAGTTGCGGGTGACATAGCTCCGCGAGAATCCTTTACTTTTTAGCACTTAGTTTCCCGTAAAAAAATTGTCACGATTACTTTTAACAGCACTACTTTTAACAGCACTGACAAAAATGGAAGAACGCGAGAACAGCTGGATAGATTGTCCAATGCTGAAAAAAGGGCAGCCGTTGCCATCGCTCGACTTAACTAGCAAGATGGCGGACGATCGAAACGTTCATCGCGTACCACAGATCTAGAGACCTTTTCTGACGCAGCTGTCGTCAAAAAAGGGTCTCTAGATCTGTGGCACGCGATGAGCGTTTCGATCGTCCGCCATCTTTCTGGCAGTTAAGTCGAGCGATGGCAACGGCTGCCCTTTTTTCAGAATTGGGAAAGGGTTGTGCCTCAAAAGGTTAAGACAGGCGGAATCAGCTAGCTAGTTTGATCAAACGGAGCATATTTCAATTTCACAAAGTCCCTAGTTAGAATGATTACAACCACTTAATCCACGATCACTAACCAAGTATAACCTTCACGACGACTGGGGTTTAACGTGAACCAGCCAGTGTGGGACTTAGTTTTATTTCTCTCACAATGGTTTTATTTCTCTCACAATGGTAATATGTCTAACTTAACGTACCGTTTATTCTACTGCTCAGCATACGTATAAAAGCAAGCCATCGAGACCACACACATGAACACTGTAACTCTTGGCCCTTTTATTCAAAACAGAACTCAACTTTACAAGCACCCAGGGAGCTACTAATGATGTTAAATTCACTGCAGTAGCTTTTAAAATTCCTTTAATGCTACCTTTTATTCTTCTTTCCCTTCCTTTCCGGGCGATAAAAGTAATTTCGAGAGCAGTGTTCCGTATCTTGTAATTGTGACTCAGTGTGTAGCGTCTGATTAGTTTGTTTCCTCTTTTTAAATAAATAAATATATATATATATATATATATATATAAAATAAAAAATAGCTAAACTTACGTAATATGGAATCCCAAGTAAAACATTAAGTAATAGCACATAATAACAACAAAAAAAATACTGAAAACATGAAATAATAACTGATAATCCAGAGGCTATAAATATTGTAAGTAACAGAGCTGCCAAAGCTTATATATATGTATGTATGTATGTATGTATGTATATAGGGAGCAATGCAAACTGAAAAAAATGTTCAAAATGAAGTAGAAAAAACACTACGTTAAGAAAATCTTCCACTTGATCAATTTTTATTTTATTTATTTATTTATTTTTTTTTTTGTAAAATTACACTTTTCAAACTTGTATAGGTCCGCCAGACGAAAAAATTCCCCGTTTAGTTAAAATGTGCCTTATACACTTATAAATTGATGCACGAAATTTCAAGCTTTCATCATAAAATATCTCGAGATATCTTTAAACATAGATAGCTAGGGGCAATACATGAAATTGGATGTAAGCGTTTACTGCTCGAATGTAAAAATATGATTTTCTTTCGTAACTTCTGAACGACTCCTAAAACGTGATGATTCGACGTGATTTTTTCCCTTCGAGAGCTTTTCATAAGATGTGCGGCACCGCACAGCCAGCTGTGTCAAAAATGTTCTTGAGCTCCGTGGCGCGCGATAGGCGTTTCTATGGACAGCCATGTTGCTAGTAGTTTAATCGGCCGATAGCAAAGGCTTCACATTTTCGGCATTAGCGTGGTTGCTCTTCAAAGGGTTAATAGAAGAAATAAGACGGATAGGGCCGACGCATGGAATATGATACACTTTTAATATTATAGCAATTTAGTGCGTATTTAACCCTTTGAGGCGCAGCCCTTTCCCAATGCAGAAAAAAGGGCAGCCGTTGTCATCGCTCGACTTAACTACCAGCAAGATGGCGAACGATCGAAACGTTCATCGCGTACCACAGATCTAGAGACCCTTTTTTGACGACAGCTGGCTGTTCGATCGTCCGCCATCTTGCTGATAGTTAAGTCGAGCGATGGCAACGGCTGCTCTTTTTTCAGCATTGGGCAATCTATCCAGCTGTTCTCGCATTCTTCCATTTTTCAGCCGATCTCAGTGCTGTTAAAAATGATCGTGACCATTTTTTTACGGGAAATTACGTGCTAAAATGTAAAGGATTCTCGTGGAGCTATGTCACCCGCAACTATTTTTATAGAAATCAAATCTATTCTTCGTGACCGGCAATAGTCAAAACGTCAGAGTTTGGTGATCCCAGAGCGGGAACACTGCCCGTTAAAGGGTCAAAATAGGAGCGTGTTTCAGATTTTCTTTCTCTTTTAATATGATCCGTTTAATTTTGAAATAAATATTTTTATTTAACAACACTCACAGTAAACGAAAGCAAAAATTTCACACTTTGCCCTCTATAAACTTTCTCTGTTCTTTCTAAAAGCCTTTAATAATCCATTAATAAACTTTAAATGTCAAATTTTAAATTTATATTTAAAGTTTTCTGAAATAAAATAAAAAATAAACACATATTACAACTAAAATGTATACATGTATTTCGCATTGCAAGTATTATCCTTTATATGTTAATAAGATAAAGTCTTAAGTTACAGATTTTTAAAGTTCCAAAGTCTCACCTACCGTAATGGCAAAATATATTTTCACCAATTTCTTAAAAACTCACTATAAACATATTCATATAATTTAAATATTAAACATTATTAATAAATACTTTGGTCTTAGATAATGATGAAATAAGTACATGCGTATTTAGTATTTAACTTAAGCAGATCTTAAATGTAAAAAAATAACGTTTTATTTAAAAAATTATAATAACCTTAGCGTCTACGATTTTTTTCGTTCCTTTGCTTAAAAAGAACCTTCCCGTATTCCTTTAACAACTGTAAACACTATCAGTTTTCGTTGTAAGGCCTTCATACAATTGAATTTCAGGCGATTGTGTGTTTGACTTGGAAACTATCAATCTGTTGTCATTTTAGAATGCAAATGTAACACAATCCAGTTTTAGATTCTTTTAGGTTGTTCTCCACGTGAACGTTAAGATCACTGACAGAAAAAAGCTTCAACATTAAACAACTTGAGGCTCACGTTGTTTAATAATTTTACATTAATGTCCAATTTTAGCAAAATAAAATAATAATAATAATAATAATAATAATAATAAAACTAGCGATAGAATAATTTTTATTTGCTCTTCCGAAACTATACTCAACAGCTTTTACCTTTTTTTTTTAAAAAAAAAAAAGTAGCAATTTCCTTTGGAAAATTGGCTTCAAAAATTTGAAGTAACTTCACTTTTGCCACTAAATTACTCTTTCAATGCAAGTGTATGGACTTAAAAATTACCACAAAAAGGTCTCTAAAACTCTGAGGACGGGTGAATTTTCAGATTTTTTAAGATTTCTAAATTTTTTTCTGTATGCTTTTATTTTTGGATTTGTTAAAATTTTCAAGCTTGTCTGCCCAACGCTGTGTATTTGTATAAGACATAAACAACTAGATTATCATTTCTAGCACTTTCCAACAAAGTTAGAATGTATTTACGATTTCTGTTTGTTTGTCTATCCGTCCGTGCTCTAGCCGCTTTAAATATGCATCGATTACTGCGAAATTTGCATATGTTATTTCTATGTACACTGTATAATGCACCTGTTGAAAAAAGTGAATGCAGCATTTATAGTTCTTTTAAAGGAGCATCTAAGAGGAATTCCAACACATTACGTTTTAAGGGCTGCTATTGCTTCAAGCGTATCTTAGAGATATTCGTCAATTTCAAACGAAATGAAATTGATCTATACCATTAAGGATTAAAAATATAAAAACTCCGTCGAGAGCGGTGTCTGTAAAATTTATAGCTGTTCCACAGGGGCATTTAAAAAAATTCCAATGCATTCCTGTCTATGTTAGTTTACACATGTTCATTCATTTCAAGCATAGTTTAGCAAGTACATGAATGTTTATAACAGTTTAATTCCGCTTATAAAGAATGGGAATAACACTGCAAGGTCTTTTACAAGATCTTGCATAAGTACTTAAAATCTTCCTAAGTCTGACGACGATACATTTAGCCGCTTTTGGCTCTAAAAAGAACACTTGTGTTAAAGTGTCCTGTAATCCATGAATGTGTCAAACTGTGACTTTCTTGTTATTTATAAGGCGATTGCTTCATAAATCATAAAATTATGTGCATCAGTCCATGATGACTGTTGCTTCCCTTCACTGCTTCAGCACTGCTATAGAAGTGAAAACAGATTTACAGGCAAGGCTGGCAAGTTTTTTGATATGAGAGGAAGGGAAAAACGGGGAGGAAACCAAGAAACGCTCCATAAGAAGCCAAGGATAACGAACAGTTTCTGGAAATAGAGCCACTGGTGCCTGCCGAACAGGTTTTGGAGGCAGTGGAGCCTGCCGGGCAGGTTTCAGAGCCGGCGCCAAAGCTGTTAAGTATGATGAACTTATACCAGAGATGGCGGTAAAATATTCACTATCAGCATCCGAAAGATTTTCTTCAACAGAAAGAAGCACTGAGGAAGACATTTCGACCAAGCAGAATTCAATGCAAGTGTAGAAACTGAAGAGTAATTAAACGAGGTAGCAGTAAAAAGCTTGTCCGTGAAGAATGCGAAGAAAAATAGTTATAACAGCGAAAAATAGTTATAACAGCGTGGTGAAATAATAAAGATAGTAATTAGATCAACAAATAGTGAAAGTATTTAGATAGTCAATAGGTACAGTGAAATCGCAGGTAAAATTACTAACGTTCAACTTTTCAATATTCATTATAAAAAATTCAGTTAGAAATAGCATTCATTGTTTGCTAATTCTTGCAATGTTGCTTACATCAACAATGACATATTGACGTCCTTTGTTTAAAGCAGAGTGTAACAATGAACAGCGGATTAGGCGTTGTTTTATTATATTCATTGTTCATAAATTTACAACATCAGTATTTGACGAGTTCTATTTAATAGCAAACGTACGTAATCTTCATCTGGTTCATTCAGTGGTTCAAAACGTAATTACTTCGTTAGTGAGTGATCTTATAACACTGAAATGAAAAAGTTATTTTGTACGTTCGGCGAAAATGACAAATTCGTTCTGAGTCGTATGATAAAATACGTTTACCAATTAGTTGGTTTAAAAATTTTTGAATGCTATTTAAATTTAGTAGTCTAAACTATACTAAACTTAAAGTACCACTCGCTTATTAATTTTCCTTAATTTTCAGTTTTTGTATATTTAGAACGCCCGCAGGCCTGTATTGCTCCCTCGCCCCTCAAATGTTACGGGGAAGTTAATTGATTATGGGGTGCACGTGGATGGGATCGCCTTCTTCGAAATGCAGGCCATGATCCATCGCCTCATGTGTAGAAAAAGAAATCTCGTGAAAGAAAGTTTGTGAAATCTGTGAAAGACAAGTTCTTTTTCCTGCGAGGTACAAATCTAAAAAGTAATTTGGAATAAAACGAACAGTCTAATTTTGCCTCCAACTCATGTTTCTGAAAAGTGAGAAATTACACTGTGTCTGAAAATTACCCGACTATTCTCTAGACCAAGATTAAAACAGGCAGTTTCGAAATTCTTAACCTTGGTTGATACGTCTCCTCTTGGTAAAGCCCTTGCCTTATGAATCGTTATTGAACTCTTCTTCAGAACAGCGAAGGCTGAAAACATTCAGGCTGTTCAAAATTAGAGCCAAAAACGAACTCTGGAATCAGGGTGGCCACGCGTCCTTGAAAACCTGGAATGTCCTTGAATTTACAAAAAAAAAGTTCAAGGCCTGGAATGTGATTAAATTTTGAATGGATGTCTGGAATGTCCTTGAATTTTGAAAGGAAATCTGGAATATCCTTTACCATCCAATTGCTGAATTTTTGTTGTGTTTTCAGTTATTCCCAGCCTCTACGATAATGAAACCATGTACCCTGGAGGAAAAGAAAAATCACAATTGTTGAATAATTGCAGTTGAAATTTTTATCATCCTGAAATTTGTTTGTAAATAGTTTTCTTGTTTTGAATTTCTTGATTATATTTTCTTACATTAAAATTAATGGAATACATATTTCCATGCGAGTATTTAAAGGCATGTGTTTCCTTTCCCTCCCCTCCTTCAATTTAAATTTTACAGGAATTCTTTTTTTCGTCAAGAAAAGAGAATTAAAGTCATGTCCAAAAGAATTTAAGTCATGTCCATCTAAAATGCATGAGTTTTGTTCCTACTTATGAAAGCTGCTATTTTGGAATTGAAGAAGAAATATCACTTTTACATAAACATGCAAATTCCCTTTCACTTATACTTTCCTCCTCATTTAAAATTTATATTAAATCAAATATACATACAAAAATGTGTTAAAGTAATATCTGGTATCAAAATATGGTGTTTGCCAAAATCAAAATATTTGCTTAAAACAGTACTTGCTCCAATTTACATTGTCTCTCAACAATTATGAAATAGTATTAAGTGTACATATTTTTAGAAAGACTTTCTAAAACTATGTATAACTTCCACGGCGTAACGGAGTTGTCACGAATTAATTGTTTCATCTGTTCCTTCTGTGGTTTGCAGTAGAAGATGATAAATGCCAATGGTTCTAATGCGAGAAATTTCATCTGGAAATCGTCCCAGAGTAGCTCAGTGGTAGAGCACCCGCATATTAAGTGGCAGTCCTGGGTTTGATCCCCAGCTCTGGAATTTTTCGCATAGTTGGTAAAAAATATAATTAATCAACCTAAACACTCCAACTAGCCTAATATAGTATTAAGTGTTTTTGAGGAATTTTCAATATATGTGTGTTCATGAAACCATGAGATTAAATTAGGTTATAAGAAAATAGAAATAATGACAAAAAAATCTCAAAAATATGTATGCTCATTGTGCGTTTCGGGATGTCCTTGAAAGTCCTTGAATGTTTTCTCTGAGAAAGAGTGGCCACCCTGTGGAATGCACTAATATGTTTCTGGAATGTGAGGAGCTACAATTATCCGACAAGCCGAGAACCACGGTTGGAACAAACCTTTTCGAACATTTTAACCTTGGCAAATACTTACCTTTGTCTTATGAGTCTTCCATCAACTCTTCTTCCGAACACCTGAGACTTAAAACTTTTTCCAATCTATTGAGCCATAAACGAACTCCGCAAAGTGCTGCTGAAAGGTTAGGAACTACGCCGCGTCCTAAACGTTACCTGACCGATCAAAACCAGGAATGAAACAAAATCTTTCGTATTTTTTAATCCCGAACCTACTTTCTTTGGACATACAAGTCGTTTATGAGCTCTTTATATATTTAGAAGAGAAAAAGCACAAACATTTAAACTGTTAAAAACTGCGCGTCAAAGACGAATTCTGCTTTAAAATATTCTCGAAAGTTGACACAGCAACAAAGCGTCATGAACTTACACTTTGAGTCCGAATGTTACCCGAGACGTCAAAATCAAGGTTGAAAGAGATTTTTCGGACAATTTTACCTTGGAAAAAATTACTTTGAACTTGGGAGTAGTTGATGAACTCAAATGTTCCCCAGGAGCAAAATTTTAAACTTTTCAAAACTATTTGATGAAGTGAAGAGTCAAAAACGAACTCAAAAAATCAAGCCTGAGCATTCAAGCTTGGACTATAGGCTATGATTGCACGAGTCAAACAGAGTCTCTGGGAAATTAAAAAAAAAACCAAATTTTGAATTAATTTGAACAACAGCCTGTATTGAACTCATATTTGTATGCATTTTTCTTTATGTAAAATGCATAAAAATATGAGTACATAATGTAAATTTAAATCTGAAAACATTTTTGAAATAAAAACAAAATTCTTATCAGATAGAATGTTACGCTTATTGGTTTATTTGATGTTATTACACTAGTTATGCATGCTTACATTAATAATCATTAAGAGTGTTTACATTTCTTTTCAAAGGAGCAGGTGGATTCACTTAAAGGGCACTTTTTCGTGATACAAAGAGCACTAGCTGTTGATAAATTGTCAATTTTTCTGACATTCTGCTTTACCCGTACAGATTGTGTCCTTTTAAAAGAGCACCTTCCTTACTTCATGCTAGATATTTCTACTTGAATTTTGTATTATGCATAAAATTTTACAACAAACAAAATTTAGTAAAGCATACTATATCATACATAAATTTTTAATGTAGTGTAAGCACTAGCGGAACTACTGTTTTGCCCTTATAAAAGGAACGCTGCTTTTGATTTGAGCGTTACGATTTAATAAGTAAATGCTAAAAATAAAAGACAAGGCTAATTTTTTTCTATCGATGAAGGCAGGGTGCTTAAGCACTAAACCCAAAAGGGAAGGGCGTGTCAGCACTAAAGAAAAAAGGGCAAAGCAAGTCGTCCTTTGCAAAACATGAAACATGAACGCTATTTGTTTTTTTAAGATTTTACTTTTAAATTTTGACAAGATATGTAATTTACTTTAATACGTCAAAGATTTGATAAATTGTTAAGGGAATCGTAAATATATGTCATGGATTCTTGACACACTTTTACAGAGGTACATGAAAGAAGAAGTTTGATCCACGAAGGCAAAAATTTTTTACTTACTTGCTAGTTTACTTTATAAAATATGATACTTTTAACTTTTTTGTACTTCGGTATTTTTTTTAAATTTTCTACGTCTTTATTTTTGTATTGTACTGAAATCTTTTTATCCATTTTTAACTAGTATACTTATATAAATGAATATTCTAAATCAGAAAGAATCATGCCTACGTCAGTTAAGCAAGTTGTTCTAGGAGCTGGTAAAAAAATTCATCTTTGAGTGTAATGATATACGCAGAAGATAGACACAAAACGGACTACTGAAGTTCCTACCCCTTCTGATAAGGATGTGAATTACGGAGCTGAATCTAGCTTAGCGGTATCTTCGTCATTTGGCGAGAAACTGTCAAACACCACAGTTCGTTTCAGAGGAGAAGTATAGTTAGAATATGCATGACCAAGATTTTAAAACAGGCTTAGTAGGCTTAGGGGATTTTAATTCCAAATAAAAGTTTTGTGGAACAAGAAAGACAAATACGGTTCGCTCATGGATTATGATACACTTTTCAGTAATTAGCGAATTAGCCCGAATATAACGCGCTATTTTTTGACTGATCATTTCCTGTTAAAAACCTGTCTTGCGCTAAATTCGAGATCTAAATATTGAATTTTTCGAATTATCATCATAAAAAATTTCGGGGTCGCTTTAAATTGGGTGTCGCGTAAAATTTGGGCTAATACGGTATAAAAGTTAACTATAATTAGAATATACTTTGATTATAACACAGTTTTAGTAGGCGATTTTAAAGTAGATTTCAAAGACGTTTCGTGTATTTAAAATGTGAAAGTGTTTCAGGTTTTTTTTTCTGTTTTTCTGTTTTTTCAAATAACAATTCCTAACATAGCTGAAATGTTTTTGTTTTGACTGTGCTTTAACTACCGTCAACAGACATTGATTTCTTAGAAATCTACTCGTGTTATTACAATAAATTGTACCGTTTACCCTTTTTATGTGCCAATAATTTTTTCTCGGTCCGAGTCATTCCTGTGGCTTAGCGTTTTGTGCCATAGAACAAAACAATAGGTTATTCAACTATAAGCATTCAACAATGGGCACTGAAAGGAATCGCTGCCCCCACGTCTTTGCAATGACGGGATGGAACAGGTCAACTATCCTTTTAGCAGTAGTACCTGTGTACAGGTGCGATTGTGTTCGAGAGTGTTCGTGAACCCTTTGAGGCGCAAACCTTTCCCAATGCTGAAAAAAGGGCGGCCGTTGCCATCGCTCGACTTAACTACCAGCAAGATGACGGACGATCGAAACGTTCATCGCGTGCCACATATCTAGAGACCTTTTTTTGACGACAGCTGGCTGTGCCCACAGCCAGATGTCGTCAAACAGCCAACTCGCACAGCCAGCTGTCGTCAAAAAAGGGTCTCTAAATCTGTGGCACGCGATGATCGTTTCGATCGTCCGCCATCTTGCTGGTAGTTAAGTCGATCGATGGCAACGGCTGCCCTTTTTTCAGCATTGGGCAATCTATCCAGCTGCTCTCGCATTCTTCCATTTTTCAGCCGATCTCAGTGCTGTTAAAAATGATCGTGACCATTTTTTTACGGGAAATTACGTGCTAAAATGTAAAGGATTCTCGTGGAGCTATGTCACCCGCAACTATTTTTATAGAAATCAAATCTATTCTTCGTGACTGGCAACAGTCAAAACGTCAGAGTTTGGTGTTCCCAGAGCGGGAACACTGCGCGATAAAGGGTTAATAATGCATGCGTTCCACCTGATTTTTCTTTCTTGTTTGAACCTCAAATGACGGTTTTGGGCTAGAAAAAAGTATGCTCGTATTGAATTGCAAATATTTTACTCTCTCAGTCCCCCCCCAGTGAAATAAAAAAGGGATGTAAATAAACATTCAGTTTAATGACCCCTTTCTAATTCCGAGCACACTTCCATGGTTACATCCATCTATGACGCAGCTTTCGTTTCGAGTGGTCACGACAGTGCTTGAATCAACGGTCTTTTCTCTCCGCACCTGGTTTGCAACGCGTGTTATGTCCGGCGAAGCGAGCCCAAACGGGATGTATTTACATATATGTATACGAACGGCGTAGCCTCTCGCAAAAGTCGAGAGCTGCCACGCACGCCTCTCGGCAGCGGCAGGCAAACACCACAGGTGAGTCATGAGGCATTATATTAATGCCCATCCGTTATGCCGCGTCCATAATTAATGCCGACTAGGACATTCAGAGCGACAAGCGTTGTTATGTGCGCTCTGTTGCAGTGTTAGAGGGAGGGGGGGGGGGGGAGTTTATACCCTACCTGTGCGTGGCGTGGGAAAGTGGTATAAATAGTAGATGCACCACGAGGGAAAGGGTATCTCAGGAAAATCGATGGGAAAAGATTGTTGTGGAATACATGATTGCTGCTACTACTGCCATGGCTGCCGTGCAATCCCTAATACAGGTTGTCTGATTACAGAAAAATCTCGATATAATGAATTTCAAGGGACCGACGATCAAATCCGTAAATCTGAAAGATTCGTTATAGAGAAATTCCATTGTAAATGAACTCTGTGATTTTCTTTTGGAAGATATATTTTATTTATTAATATATTTTATTTATTAATATCTGAAATGTTCTTAACCCTCCGTTAGGCACATGGACTACGATCGTAGACCAGGTACAATCGCTCAAAAAAATAAATATAGTTTTTTTTTTTTTTTTTTAACTAAAAAACACGCTTTAGTGGTAAATTGAACTAACTAAAAAGAGAAGGGGTGCTCCATTTATCAGTTCTTGCGAATATTCGATCGGTACGATTAGTACAAAAATGATACAAAAAATAAAGCACAAAGCGCCCCACACTTTATTCCCAATAATACTATTTTTCGTTCATTATTTTATTTCTGTATTAAGAATTATTTTTCTCTTTTTAGTTAGTTCAATTAACCATTAAAGCGTTTTTTTTTTAGTTCTTTTTTTAAACTATAGTTATTTTTCACTTTTTAGTTCGGTTTGCTATAAAAGCGTGTTTTTTAGGGTTTTTTATACATCTGGGCATACTTCGAAGTTCTATTTATTTATCAATTGATAAATTATGCTTGAACCAGAAGGATTCAAGGAGATTCGTGCAAAATATTTCACTATACTAAATGTTTTTTGTCACGTACACAAAATTACGATGCCACAGTGTCTTTATCACTCTGCAGCCCTTTTATAAATAATATATTTTAAAACATAGAAGCTACCTTAAAAGTTCTTAAACCACTTTATATTTGAACTGTAGACGTATGCGTAATATTGTAAACTACAACTTCAAACTGCAGTCAAGTGCATCCGAACTAATTCCTAAAATATGTCCCTAAAAATTTGGAAACTTCTGTAAAGGTGTTTTAAGTCTTAATAATTTGCTGACTGCATAAATGCATGATAAAAACTTCAGCACTTTAATTTGCATTTAATTTGCAATTGTTACCATGTCTTCAACAACATAATTTTGTTTACTTAACAAATTTTGTGCTGCACTAAAAAAGAATAATATACAGCATTAAGGTAAAATTTTTAACTTTGCCGTCTGGATTTCAAAAACGTAACCACCCAAACATACCATTGAATACAATTACCAATAGCGAGAAAGTTTCTACTCCATTTGCTGAGCCGAGTGCCGAAATGGTACGCATGCGTAGACTGCGCTCTTGCTCCATCTCTCTCCTCCTCACGCAAAGGATCTCTAAGAAAATTACTAATCCTGACGATCCTAATCAGGACAATGGTATAAACTTACCAAATTATTGTATTGTCATCGGTCCTTGATAAGTCTACTAAGTTTAAATTAAATCTGACCGTTTAAAGTGGGTCAAAATCGAATTCAAAAGAGTCGGTTACAAACAATCATACAGGTGAAACTAATAAAAGCGTGTTAAATAAGTATTCGAGCACAAGTCAATTTTCCTGTGTCATTTTCGTATTTAAAATATTGTTCTCCGTAAAAGGGATCTATATCATATATAATAAAAACGTCTCCTATTTCTTTCTGAGTTAGTATTTTTCTCAAAAACTAATTAGTTACTATCAAAACTTTTTCAAGTGTTTAGATCTCTCCTGATTATTTTGCTCTGCTGATAATATTAATAAAAAGTAAAACTGAATGAAGGAAGTTTATTTTTATATAACCAATCTTTTCCACTCTTCTCCAAGAAGGGGGTTCTCCTCAAGGCCGTAGCCAAAGGAGAGGTTTCAATTTCCCCCTCCAGCTAAACTTTCAGGAACATATATTACTATATGCAAAAGGGTATTTAACCCATTTATGCCTAGCGTCCCTTTTTTGGGACGGCATTTTCGCTATTAGTCGAAAACGTTATTTATTTTTCCTAGCCTTTATTCATGGGCATCGAGCCTCAACTCTACAAAATATTTTAACATGACCAAGTAGGATGTTGATATTTCGATTTTTATGCATAATGATTTTAAAAGAAATCATCCCTTGTTCAAGAAGTTGACGTCAGAAATTTATCTATTATTTCTGTTATCAGTAAAAATCGAAGAAAGTCGCAAAAATATCCAGGCACAAATGGGTTAAAACCTGCAACACTGAAACATAAAGCTTGAAACACCCCCCTTCCCTGAAATTTTTTCCTGGCTACGGTGTTGGTTTTCCTAATTTTGATACAATTCTAGATGAATTTTTGAACCAATCCTACACCTAGATAACACTCCCCAGAGATATCATTTTAACGTGGACAATATTGGAGCCAAGACAGATTTTACATGCACCAGCTACCTTTAGCGTGCACGGTCCCGCAGCAGTCCACTCGAGAGAGGTTGTCACCTTCACTAGCTCTGACCAAGGTCGGAGGTGCTCGCCATCGGTGTCCTCTTGGGAACACACTTTCATTCGACCCGGCAAACGTAGGTTCATGTAAAAGTTAGTAAACAATTAAAAACAGAAACCATGTAAATGCGCAGATAAATTGCTGCGTTGATGTTTATAATGAAATTATTGACATTTAAAATATATGCCATTGCTATAAGCTTTGGTCGAAGATGTCTCATCGTCGCGACACTGAATATATTATGAAAGAGCCTGCACTGCATAAAAGCAACAAAAGGTTTTCAAAAGTCCAAAAATAATGCACGCATACTTCCAATATATTCTTTCCTTTCGCAAAATTTTTACATAATCCATAAAACAAAAGTGTGGTTGTTGGTGGGTGGAGGGTGTTAATACGTGACTAGCACAATCGAACACTCCTTCTGACTCGTATTCAACTTTCGAGGTTGATCCCTTTTTTAGTAACGTGATAAGAAACACGCGATTATATTTTTGAAATATATATGAAAAAGTAAAATATGGCGGACTGTTACAGGACAGAATCACTTTCAGGCTTTTCAGCTTGCAAATCTTTTTATGGTTTGCGTAACTATCTTATGAGGCAATGCAAAAAATATTTTTAAATGAAAGTAATATACAGGGTATCCATAACTATTGGTAGAATAAGGGGAGATAGAGTACATAATAAGGAATTAGAATCAAATGGTAAAGTGGGGTTAAAAACGCCGTTTTCACTTAAGTGTTAATAATCACTTTGAAAAAAGTGTTGAAGTGTTCGTCTAATTTCTTAACCAAGTTTCATAAACAATGCGCATATCTCCAAAAATTTTATCCTTGAAATGAGGAAGAATTTTTGTGGCCTTATTCACCAAACACTTGATACACGGATTAATCCTGAAACGCGTGTTAAAGTCATCGGTACGATATCTTAGCGATAACTTTAACGCGCTAGTCATACAGTTAAAAGATGTACAGCTATTTTAAGAAGTCTGATTTGCTCCAAGAAACACGTGGCACAACACCAATTCCTCCAGTTTTTGATACCTCAGCTAGATTACCAAATCATCCGTCATTAAATCAATGTTTGCAATGTGAACCTAACCTGATTGAACTTATTCCAAATCTTGTACTGCGATTTAGAGAGAGAGAGTTTGACTTGATAGCAGATATTCGAAAAGCGTTTTGTCAAACAAGTATTCGCCTAGAAGACAGAGAATTTCTTCGTTTCTTATGGTGGGAAAACATTGAAGAAAAGAAACTGAAGGTTTTCCGCCATGCCAGAGTAGCATTTGGGATAAATTGCTGCCCTTTCCTTTTGGCTTCAGTCATTAAATACCACATTAAAAACAGTGAGGGAAAAGATGAGATATTCAAGAAACGACTTGCAGAAAGTCTTTACGTTGATAACGTCGTTACCAGTGTTGAAAGTAAAGAGGAATTAAGAAAATTCATCCATGATTCTACTACGCTAATTCTACTGTCTAAAGAATGTTTTGAACTAAGAAAATGGGAATATTCTGGTGATTGCGACATTACGAATCAGAAGAAAGAGACACACGTTCTAGGTTTGATTTGGAACAAAGAATTTGATACTTTGAAAATAGATATGAACTGCATAGATGATTTCAACATCGAGAAGGTGACTAGACGTGGGACGCTTTCTTCAGTGCACAAAGTGTTTGATCCATTTGAATTCGTCTCGCCAGTCATACTGTGTCCGAAAATAATGTAACAGAAAGCATAAAAGAAAGGAATCAGTTGGGATGTAGATATCAGTAGCGAACTACGAGCAGAATTTTTGAGACTGTTTCAAGATCTGAAACTGTTGAAAGACATTGAAATTCCAAGATTTGTTCAAATCTCTGAAGAAAATAGAAGTAAATGCACCATTCATGCTTTTGTTGATGGAAGCAGCCAAGATGCATATGTAGCTATGACAGTTTTAAGAATCGAAAATGAGGATAAGATTGAAACGTTTTTTCTAACTTCAAGATCTAGAGTTGCGCCATTAAGAGGTGCCACTATTCCAAGAATGGAGCTCCTTGCGGCAGTGATAGGAGCCAGATTGACGAATTCCATCGCTGAAGCTTTGCAATGGGAAACTATAGAAAGATATTTCTGGAGTGATTACACCACTGTTCTGCCATGGATATTGAGAGAAGAAAACTGGCCTGTCTTTATACGTAACCGTGTTATAGAGATTTGACATCTGAGTGATTCCTCATCTTGGAAGCATGTGCCTAGAGAGAAGAATCCAGCAGATTTACCATCTAGAGGATGTAAGGCAAAACGTCTTATTTCTTCCAAATGGTGGGAGGGTCCTCAGTGGATGAAAGATCTAACAGAATATAGTCATCTAATGAATTCCTCTAACAATAATGAGCCAAGAAGAGATTAAAATGGAACAATATAAGAGCAGTTGCACTTTGCTTACTAATCAAATCAATAATAACAGCGATTGGTATTATAAATATTTTTCAAGTTATGAAAGCATAGTACAATTAATTGGGTGGATTCTTCGCTTTAAGAATAATTGCTCAAATCCAAAGGATAGAAAACTGGGTGAAATGACAGTGACAGAATTCGAAAAAGCTGAAATAAAAATAATACGTATGATTCAAGAAGAATCTTTTACTTCCAGAAGTGATGGTCAGCTTAAAACTCTTCAAGTTTTTAAAGATGAGCAAGGAGTTATTCGACTGAAAACAAAAATAACTTATCGTAGTGAAGATTTCCAAAAAACCCGCAGTACTTCTAGGAACCCATGAAGTAGTGAAACGTTTAATCTACAATGCTCACGTTAAGAACTGCCATATTGGAGCGCAGATGCTTTACAATATCCTTAGAGAAAAGTATTGAATTTTGCATGGAAGGAAAACTGTAAAACGAGTGTTAGCTAACTGTGTTATTTGTAAAAGATTTAGCTCCAAAAATATAGAAACTATAACTCCCCCACTTCCTGAAAATCGTGTGAAATATGCAACAGTATACCAAATTACCAGTGTAGACATAGCTGGTCCGCTATTTCTGAAAGACAACAAGAAAGGATGGGTACTGATTTTCACTTGCGCCGTGTATAGAGCAGTTCCTTTTGAACTGGTTACTTCAGCTTCAATGTATGCTTTTCTGATGGCATTTAGAAGATTCGTGGCTCGTAGAGGAAGATGCTCAACTGTATATTGTGAGATAGGCTCCCACTTTGTCGGAGATGCTAATACATTGAAACATTTGAATTGGGATCGTATTCAAATGCATGGAGCTGTTAATGCTATTTAATGGAAGTTCAAACCGTCAACAGCTTCCCAGTGGGGTGGCTGGTGAGAAAGACTTATCAGAATAATGGAAGATCTGCTAAAAAGAGTGTTAGGAAGAGCGAGTTTAAATTATGAAGAAATGACAACTATTTTGGCAGATTGTGAAAGTGTCATTAATTCAAGGCCTCTGACCTACATCACAGAAGATAAGGCCATTAAACCTATATACCAACATTGTTCCTTCAGGACATTCAAGAATACAAGCTTCCATATGTTGATGCTGTCGATCAGAAATCACTCACAAAAAGAATCAAATACAAACAATCGCTACTTAAGAATTTGAGAAACCGATTTAGATCAGAGTACTTAGGAGTACTTATCCAATAAAGTACTTAGGAGTACTTATCCAACAAGGGAGCAGAAAACATTCAAGTAATACCGTTTCTGTTGGTGATGTTGTCTTGCTGGGTTCTGACAATAAGAAACGAATCAACTGGCCTTTAGGACGCATATCTGGACTTATACAGGGAGAGATGGAAAAGTTCGGCTAGTGAAAATTCAAACATCCCACCGAGAACTACTTCGTCCAATTCAGAGAGTATATCCGTTAGAGATAACATCCTCTGATAACTTACTTGCTCCGATGTCTCCTGTTGATTTAAAGTCAAATGGCATCTCCAAAACTTTGTATTGTACCTCTGACGGTGAAATGAAATTCAATAGATACGGTAGAAAGATTAAAGTGCCTGAAAGACTAAATTTGTAAACTTTATGAACTAATTGAACTTTTTTTAAGTCTATTTATTTTTCTTGTTTTTATTTTTGAAATTTAACTGAAAAATTGCACAATGCCGCCATCATTACACTTCTCATGTTTTGATTTGTGTTTGAAGTTTCATGTTTTGATTATTATGTATAATCAAAAGGTGGGAGGATGTTGAAAATGCATTATCATTATAACTATTATTGATTTTTATTGGGATGGCAATGTTACTCAAAATAGATTATTATGAAGTCTCATTTTGCCCATGGCAACTAATTGTAAAATTCCATTCTCTCTGATGAGTTTGTGAAGATTGTGGTTTGTGAAATAAGAGTTGAATTAAATCGTTTTAAGAGTTCTAACGTTTATTTTTTTTACAGCGAATCGTTAGATTGTAACTAGTGTTTATTTTTAACTTAGAATTATTACTGCCGTGGTGGTATTTGATGAGTATACAAATTCTAAACGCGTTTTACATAAACGACTTAGTGCAGTTATTAATATTGGCGTCAGCTAATTAGAAAGCTGGGTTGATATTTTGACTAACTCTTGATACGCTTTAACACCCGAAATTATATTCGCTTTTCAACTTTATTTAAAAAGTGTCACGATAATGTGGAGTTTTTAGAAAAAATAAAATTTACTGAAAAGAAAAGGTTTTTTTAACGTAATTGGGGCATAGAAATTCACAACATATTACACAAACTGAGGAATGAACAAGCGATAGAACTATCTTTTGGATTGCACGACTGAGAGGTCAACATAGCTCTAAATTGTATCATACGAATACTTTCTACAGCTTTCCGCCAAGACGAAATTTTTTTTTTACGTGTAATGGGAAAAGTCGTAAAAGATAATCGTACAAGATAGAGATTCCTGCATTTTCCACGAAGTTTAATAAGTGTGAACAGAATTATTATTTTATATTCCCATTTTGAAGTGCCATTTCTTATATCATAGAAAAAGCTTCATGTCTTTCCCATGCCCCTCCCCCCTTTTTCTTTGTTTGTTACGTCATCTGAAAAATCATTAGTTTAGATGTAGTGCAACAGGTTGTCGAAGTACAGAGTCTCATCCACAAAACGACTTCCTGTGTTTGATTGGATATACGTATGGATCGTTACGGATGTCATTTTTCTGCAGCATAAAATATAGCGCTGCAGAAGCCCATTTTAAACGAGAAGGAAAGAAAGGAAAACAAAACACGACGATGTTGAAATAATGCAAGACGTTTTTTCCTTTGATTCTTCACTGGATATAGAAGCTGTTTCATCCGTTACTAATGGTTAATGAACTGTCAAACGTAATATACTTCTATGTCTTCTGCAGTGTAAAATACATTTTTAAGTATCAACCTTTTACATGTTAATGTTCATCGGTAAAATGGACTTTATAACATTCTCAAGTTATATTGCATTGACATAACTTTGAAAAGCAAAAACTCGCAAAATGATATCTCTATCTTCAGAGACAAGCATAAATCAAGTTTTAATCAGGAAAGAATAATATGTATAGAAATTCACGAAAATTTTTGGAGAAAAGGACGGGGGGGGGGGAGGTATATTGACCTCAATATATTTATTTAAACTTCAGTTTTCATTTTTATTTTTAAATATTATGTCTTTAAATGAGTGGATATTTGTGGTTGTTTTTAAAGCCAAAATATTAATTTTGTCATTCACAATATAAAAATTGTAAAAGTTTGTCTTAAATTTTGCTAAATTAAACTTTTCTAGGCAACAGCATTTAAAAGTCTTAGAAAAACAAAACGGAAAAAGAGAGAGAGAGAATTGAAAGAAAGAAAGTGAATAAATCAAATGCCAAAAGCATCGATTATGGTCATTCTGAAAAAAATGCAACTATTTTCACTTTCAATATGTGTTAAAATATTGCACATTTCAATATGTGTTAAAATATTACACATATTGAAAGTGGAAATAGTTGCATTGTTTTAAGAATGACCATAATCGATGCTTTTGGCATATGATTTATTAACTTTCTTTCTTTCAGTTCTCTCTTTTTCTCTCTCTCTCTCTCTCTTTTTTTTTTTTTTTTTTTTTTTTTTTTTTGCTTTTTTCATTCTTTTTTCTGCCCAAATTGCAGAAACGTTAATAAAGAAATAACTTCCCACAGTAAATATTACATCACCACGTATGTGTAGGCTGCCTCTAATTCTTTTCGAGTTTTTTGTTTAACTATTCCACAGCCGATAAACTCACACGGAACATCTCCGGTATATATATATATATATATATATATATACATACATATATATGTGTGTGTGTGTGTGTGTGTGTATAGTATATTGGAAAGGGAACATTTGTATGCTTTAGGAGCGGCTCTTGCAAACGGTTGCCATAGCGACAGTCCTCTCGACGCCGAAGGTGCAGGCTCATAAGACAGTTATAACGTGACAAAATTTACGCCGGAGGACGCTAAGAAAACATTAGGCGAAAGAGTTAAAACAAAAGAACAGACCCAGACGGGACGAATGAAATATGGGAAACAGCGTCATGCTTGTTTATTTTGGGAAAAAATAAAGAAACTGCTGGCAATCCTTCAGTATCGGTTTGGTATGGAAAGAATAAACAATTTATAGCTGAAGATAATCATTGTCGTAGCTTCACGATGGAATTAAAAATACAAATTGAGTTGTTTGTCATCTGCAGACCTGAAGAAGAGATGCCATGGTGAAGGCATTTTCGATGGTATCTGGGCAATGCTGATCCTACGACTGTAGAATTCTTAAATAAGCACCCCAAACAAGGTCAGGGTGACGTTGAGACCCGCCGGACATTCAAAGACTAGTTCCGGGCAGGAACGCTGGACACAGGACAGTCTTCTCCGCTGCGTCTTTGCAACGATGGGAGGAAAGAAATTAACCCTAGTTTCGAGAGTTAAGGGGTCAAGCCATTAACCCTTTTCCTGTTCGTCTGAACTTATTGTGGAGTGTGAAAATAATATTTTTTCCCATTTCCAACACGCTCAGGAATTGTGACTAGGAATCTAGGAAGACTAGTTAATGAGAATCGTTGTCTTATTTTTATTTATTCGTTATAAAGTAAATGGATTTCTAAAGCTATAAATAAAAATCCACAATCAAGTGAATTCTTTGATTCTAATTAACGCATCAAGTATTGTTTTATTTCATTCAATGTTCTCTTACTATCTTACATAGAGAATAATGTTTCAAGGAGTCATTTTAAAACAGTTCTCAAAGAGGGTTATCCAATAAACTGCCTACTCTTATTTGTCATAAAAGAATGAAGAAAAATAAACTTACCAGAAACATGGAGAAACCGCTTTCACAGATATACTAATGAAATCCATTCCCAACTTACTAAAAAAGTCTCCCGACCCCCATTATACCCTTTAAAAAATCACATTAGCCCACGAGTTCCGTTAATTTTTTCCAAGCGGTTATTTCATAAAATTATTCTTCAATAAGTTGTTTAATTGATTTGCACTTTAAATCACAATTGCATCTTATATTTCAAATTTACTGTCCAAAATATACCATGTAAAGAAGTTACTGCACTCAAGAAAAAACTCGACTATGAGATTTTGATGTATTTACAAGCTTGGAGGAATTCTGAATTCATTTTTGCTAATTTTACGGTGATGTGGGCTAGTGTATGTAAGAAAACACGGTGCACAGAACTTAAAGGAGCATTCGATTAAGCTCAAATTTGATATATATATATATATATATATATATATATATACACTATTAGAAAATCCTCTTACGACCTGTACTGATTTGATGCGCATAGGACTTATAGTTTTTTTTTTTTTTTTTTTTTTTACGTGGCTACAGAAAAGAATTCTTATACATTAAGGACTACGGATTCAAATCATTTAAAATGCGTTAGTGCCTAAATGGTGCATTCCAATATGTTCAAATGTATATTATAGGTGACCGTCCTACAACCTGTATAGATTTAATGTATGCTATAGTTTTTGTACAGGGCTATAAAAAAGAATTCTTATACATTACTGCCTATAGGCTGAAACTATTTAAAATGCACTAATGTCTATATGCTGCATTCTATTGAGCTGAAATTATTTAAACATGTTATAGGTCTCCTCCTTACATATTGCGTAAATTTTGGTGTTTAAAGGGCTTGCAGTTTTTGTGCAGGTCTACAAAAAAAAGAATTCTTATACATTAAGGCCTATAGACATAAACTATTTAAAGTGAGCTATTGCCTATATGGTTCATTCCGTTGAGCTCATATTAGGTCACTGTCTTACATATTGTTTAGATTTCAATGTATGTAGGACCAGTTTATTACAGGGCTGCAAAAAACATTGCGGCAACGATAAAATGTTTGCAGAGTCGAGTGAAGTCACTCCAGATTTTTGGGGTTTAACGAATCACCTTACTACCTCAGATGGTCCCTCGAAAAATTAAAATTCATACCTATAAATAAATAACAAACTAAGAACACATGTACTCTTCAACAAGACCTCATAACTCAATATATCGAATCTTAATGTTGCTTGCTCCAAAAAGAAAAAGGCATTAGCACTTGAAAGCGTTTGAATGGCGTTATCCTTGCTGCTCTTTTCCAAGAGGTGATTATTTACATAAAATACAAACAATTATAATCGCTTTACTACTCTTTGACGCTCGGTGGTCGTGCAGTGAAACCACCTCTTTCCAACGCTTTCTACTGCTAGTTAAAAGGGCCCAAATGGTCCCAAAGCCGAAAAAAGTACACCGGGTGAACTACTATCAACATGGCTGTCAATCGAATCGCCCATCGCGTGCTACCGAGCTAAAGTTTTTTTTTTTTTTTTTTTTTTTTTTTTTCCCTCACAGTTGACTTTTCGGCGCTGTGTCCAAAAAAAAAAAGGAAAAAAAAATTAGCTCTGCAGCACGCGATGGGCGAAATCTGGGAACGCGATGTTGCTGGTAGTTAACTCGAGAGATGGCAACGGGTGTACTTTTTCGAATTTGGGTGCTATATAAAGGTGTTCTTTTATATAGATGTGAAATTGGATGTGCGTTAACCCTTTGAAGCGCAATCCTTTCCCAATGCTGAAAAAAGGGCAGCCGTTGCCATCGCTCGACTTAACTACCAGCAAGATGGCGGACGATCGAAACGAGCTGTCTGTGCCCGTGACAGCTGGCTGTGCATGGGCACAGCCAGCTGTCGTCAAAAAAGGGTCTCTAGATCTGTGGCACGCGATGAACGTTTCAATCGTCCGCCATCTTGCTGGTAGTTAAATCGCGCGCCCTTTTTTCCAGCATTGGACAATCTATCCAGCTGTTCTCGCATTCTTCCATTTTTCAGCCGATATCAGTGCTGTTAAAAATAATCGTGACCATTTTTTTACGGGAAATGACGTGCTAAAAAGTAAAGGATTCTCGTGGAGCTATGTCACCCGCAACTATTTTTATAGAAATCCAATCTATTCTTCGTGACTGGCAAGAGTCAAAACGTCAGAGTTTTGTGCTCCCAGAGCGGGAACACTGCGCGTTAAAGGGTTTAAGGGCTTAAAACTGCTCAGAGATAAAATATATTTGAAAAAAAAAGAATCAAGTAATATCTGCAAAAGCTTGCATTTTCAACTGAATTTAATTAAAGCTGGTTTGAACGTGCTTACAGAAGATAAACTGGCAGACGTGAAAGTAAAGAGAAATATCTACCCAGCTAACATAAACTTCTGCAGTGCCATCTTCTCCTGAAATATTTGCTTAAAGGGGTTTTAAAAACAACCCAGGCGTTAAAAAGTGAAGCAAATTTTTATCGGCTTAACTTTTCTTAAGCACATTTCTAAATATTTGTTTTGCTCTTAAGTGGCTACGTGTGACTTTCACGGCTGGAATAAAATGAAAAATTGTTTAATGCTGTTCCAAACGGCCTTATTTTGTTAAATTCAAACCACGCTCTGATCAAGTATGTTTTTAACATGTTTTTGAAAGTAGTAATCTGACTTCTTGGAACATCCTGCCACTAACGTAAATGAACAGATATTTTTGCAACATTTTTCTAGCAAAACTAGAAAACATTTGAAACTTGTGTGAATTTGTTTACATGCTTTTAATTTGATCATTATTATAATGACACTGCAAAAGTGGTAAAAGACACACAGGAAATGACAAAGTTTCTGATATCGAAAGTTCTCTAACCTCTCCAATTTTATTAAGAACAGACATAGGCAGAAAAAAAAATCGGGGAATCCAAAAGGTGAAAAAGAAAGAATTTGGCACAAATAAACATCACTATTGGCATACAACTAACAAAAATACAAATTTCGGGAGGAACCCAGGCCTCTATGGAGCACTCTTTAATTACGTTCCTGAAAAAGATTGACGCAAAATAATTCAACATTTAAATTGTGGTCCATTAGTTTTTTTCCGCCGAATAATTTTTGATAAATGGCATCAGGAAGTATTAAGCTTTAGTCATGATGAAAATACAACTACAATAATACGAGCAACGCATTCAAATTCTGAAAATTCACAAGACTAAGTTCATGTTAGTATTATCTAACGCCTCCACGTCGTGAATCTATCATCTGCACGATGAAAAGAAGTATAAATCAAACATTCCGTCCGTGAAACGCGTCAAAATCTATTTCAAAAGCCTACAAACTTCTCGGGCATTCTAGAACATTCCCAAGCATCTTAGAACATTCCCACCAGACCAGAGTAACATTCTACACTGTTCTCGAACAATTTTTGTGATGTCTGCTTCATTGAGATCATAGAAATTATCGCAGTGGATAGGCTTGTTGTTATAGACTATACCACTATACATAAGTAATTTATAGGTAATCACTCTCTCCTCTCTCTCTCTCTCTCTCTCTCTCTATATATATATATATATATATATGTAATGTATAAAAAGGTAATTTGGGTTTTACTAGTTTGGGTATTGTTCAAGCGGGTACTTTCACTGTAAGTTTTACTTTCCTGTCATACTTGCCACGCGCGCTCTGGAGCTATGTTTTATTTATTTTGTTATTTGTCAAACATCAGGCCGTCGATTCTGAGTTCTTTAGATGTACACGTGTCCCCACGCCCTTGTGTCCCCGGATGTGGGTCATGTTGGTAAATGTGTGTGGTTCGATCAGAGATAAGAGAGAGGAGGAGTTGTGTCTTCGCAGACCACGTGGGGTGGTAAGCGTAAATACTCCCGCACATCGAAAATCGGGGGACTTCTGCCACTGGAACTGTTCATGAGTCCACGCTGATTCTTGTACCCGTCTCCCCTCCCCTCTTCTCATTCTAAATTGTAACTTAAATGTAATGTTCAATAAACCATATTACCTGCCTTAACTCTGAAACTTTACTTGAAAAATCTGACGTCTCATATATATACATATATATATATATATATATATATATATATATATATATATATAATATATAATAGCTTACTTACGTGAAGTGAAATCCCAAGATAATCCAATGATAAAGTGAAGAAAATATAAAAAATAGATAGCACATGGTGCCAATTAACGAGCTTATTTCGGATAAGTGTTTAAATATAGCCTTTTAAGGCAATGAAAGAGTGGAAAAATTGAATATAGAGCGCCAAATTAGAACTGGTGTGCATTTAAGCCTAATCACATGTAATCAGAAATAGTCCGAAAAAGGAATTAATATTGAAATGGTGTGCTCTATCATCAGGCGCCACCGCACACACATTTCAATTTAATCGAAAAAAACAATAATAGCTAGGTTTCTGCAAGTTACCTGACCAAAATTAGGGTCCTTTTGTAACTTGGGGGCGCGACCGTAGCTATTAGAAAAAAACAACGAGGAAGTGGACCGACACGAAGATCAAAGCTCAGTAATGGAGGCAGTATTAGTGCATGTTGCCATCAGAGAAGGCTTACTGCAATCAATAGACAAGTAATGCCATGGAGTGTGAATAAAAAATGATATATTAATAATACTTTGGAAGTATGGAAAGGAAAAGAATAAATAAATAAAAAAAGTAATAATTAAATGAATAAATAAAAAGAATAAAACTGGTAATAATTAAATGAATAAATAATAAAATAAATATTACACTAGTATATCTAGCCTATGTTTTACGTAGTACTAGCTGCAGTAGCTAAGAAGTACTTAGTTGAGGTTGTGGAAATGGAGAAAAACTGTAGCAATAATATTAACAATAATGATATTGATAATAATTATATTCATTTATTATTGCTATTTATGCTAATATAATTGTAAAATGTTTAGTTAGAACAGTACTCTGTTTGGCTTCATTGGTTACAGACTCACATATAAAGGAAAAAGTACCAGTAATCAACCATTCTTAAGAATAGATTTTTTTTTTTTTTTTTTTTTTTTTTTTTTTAATAAAATATATATAGATATATATTTTACGTTTTTTTTTTTTTTTTTTTTTTTTTAAATTTAGAAAGAACCAACAACCAACCCCATCCTCACCAACCAATATTCTGATTAGGACATACAGTTTTTTTGATTACATAGAGGATATAAAATGGAAGTTAGAAATTTACTGGGATAATTATATTTTATAGCATTTTTATATAGGTCAGTTAAGTTATTAGCCTTAAAACTATTGGTACATAGAGACTCTATTCTATACTTATGATTAGAGATAATATTTCTAAATACAGAAGTGTGCATACATGAATTGAAATGAGTGAAGGTATTAACCTGAAAATTAAAGTCATTTCTTTTATTATATATATTAAAGGATAGACTCTTATCGTCATTGATTCTAATTTGTAAGTCTAAAAAATTAATTATTCTATTATTATTAGGATTTTTTATTAGTTCTAGGGCTGAATGGTAGGCTATGGGTAGGTGGTCAGTATCACTATAAGTATTGTCAGTAGCTATTGTTATTATGTCATCTATGTACCTATATATTATAAGAGAAGGATTATTGTAATTTTTTTCATAATTATATAAATATAGGTCTGCTAAGTAACTGGAATTGGAACCACCTTGTGGAATTCCTATAACTTGCTTATATAATTTATTATTATGTAGAATGTAGTTATTATAGATTATGAACTTTAAAAGATTTTCGAAATACATAGTATCTATGTAAGAAGGCAGGGTTATATTATTATTACTATGTATAAATAGATTCAATATTATATTGTATAAGTCGTCTAGTGGTATACTATTGAATAAGTCTTTAAAATCATAAGTTGATATGTTAATTACATTGTATAGAGCACTAATCTTATTTTTTAGTTCATAGCTATTACCTATAGATACAGAAGTAGTGTTAGATTTTATGTACAGATCATGCATAGAAGTAAGTATTTTTAGTAATATTTTGCTTGCTACATTATTATAAGTGTTACATCCTATAGTAACAGTTCTGAATTTTAGTGGCGTTTTATGAAACTTTGGTATTAGCACTAAGTAGGGATATTTTAGATTGTCATGCTTGATTTTAAGTAACTTGTGGAAAGCTAAGATCTTTTTGTTAAATGTTATCTCAGAGATAGATGTTAGACTGAAATTTGGATTATTGTTAATGGATGAAGCTAAGAGATTGTGATATAACTGCTTACATATTATAGCGTAGTTATTGCTAGACTTATCAACATAAGTAATGATAAAGTTATTCTGTAGCTCTGTTATTTGATTGCTTAGTTTTATATTTTTAGTATATCTAAATTTACAAAGTAGTTGTTTTTTAAGGTCAGCAATAATATTAAATTTCCATTCATTAAAGAAGGCGGAAGGTTTGCTGTTTTTTATTGAAGTGTTATATATATATACATCTATATTATAAATAAAAGTATCTATTATATCATCTATACAGTATTTAGTGGGTAACCTAAACTTAGTACCTCTTTTCATGATCCGTTGAAGTTTAAGATCTTTGATAATAGAAAGATCTCCGGTAACTATATGCCCAAAATCAGAATTAACATAAGAATTGTATTGACCACTGGTACAAAGACAGGGTACCTCATCATCGGGTACAAAGTTCCTACAGAAAGAGTTATAATTAAATATCTTTCTACCCATAGGTATAGGGTATTTGAAAGATTTTTTTAGGCTGAGATGCGGTAAAGGGAAAGAGTCAGAGTGAGATGATAAAAGTTTATTGAAGTTAATCATATTGAAAACAGGATTGGAGAAATTAATTACAAAATTGGAATTTAGCTTAGTACTATTGCGATTGTGACCTAGTAAATTGTAATTTAGTGCATTGGCACGAGTAACTATTAAATCATAAAACAAGTGGGCAAAATGGTCAGAGAATGTATAGGAAGTGAAAACTTTATAATACTTTGAGAGGTGTTTTTTCTTTAAAGAGAAAACGTAGGCTCGTATTTTTAGCCAATTATGGTCAACCTCAAATCTTTTATTTAAGGTATATAACTCAGACTGAATGTGCTTATTTGACAATATGTTAGTAGAAGTAGCTTTATGCTTTCCTCGTTTATATCGACTTGTTCGTTTATATAAGGACAAATTTAAAAGGTTATAAATAGGAGTATACTTGGAGGGATCAGATTGTGTATTATAATAATGTAAGTGTTTATTATGTACTATTTGGTTAAGACCATAAGGATAACAGGTGTTATGACAATTGATTAATTGTGATTCGAGGAAAAGCCGTTCAGATGTATTTGTTTGTATTGCGAGAATTTCGATAGTAACATTTTCAAATCCGTGGGAGTGAAAGTGAGCATATTCTACATTGGTAAGGTGACTATTGGATAAATAGTTTTTTACGTTATTGCGATGCAGGTTAATGCGTATGTGTAACGGGTTGCGAGTCTGTCCAATATAAGCCATGTTACAGATAGTACATGAAATTTTATATATACAATTATATACTTTGCAAAAATTGTGATATTTAGTACTATTGTCTATTAGATTGATAGAAGCATAAGGGCAAGTTTTGCATTTTTTGGAGCCACAAGAGTTAAAAAGAAAAGATTGCCAATCACTACTGTAATTTTTGTAGGAAGAGTAACTGTTTTTCGATCCATTGTTCCCCTCTTCCTGAAAATTAGAACAAATGTACCGGGCATATGGACTTACATCATGTAATCCACTTTTGCCAGTCACTAAATTATTTTTGTCTAGAACCATTAAGGGTGATATATATATATATATATATATATATATATATATATATATGTATGCTATTATTGTTTTTTCGATTAAATTGAAATGTGTGTGCGGTGACGCCTGACGATAGAGCACACAATTTCAAATTTCCCTTCCATTTTCCATTCCATATCCGAATCATGTGGATACGTGTGGTTAGGCTTAACGCCCACCTGGTCTCATTTGGCGCATTATATCCAAATGTTCCAAACTATCATTGGCTTTGAAGGCTCTATTTATACACTTTTTTCGGTTTAAGCTTGTTAATTGCCAACATGTGCTATCTGTTTTTTTCACTTTATCAATGGATTATCTTGGGATTCCACATTACGTAAGTTAGCTATTCTATATTATATATATATATATATATATATATATATATATATATATATATATATATATATATATATATATATATATATTAAGTTTTTAACTCTTCACTTTAAATATTCTTGTACTACAAATCGTGTGTCTAACAGCAAATCTTTTTCACGGTACATGATATTTTATAGTAATGTAGATTTTTCCAACCTCTTTCTTTAGCATTGATCTTTCTAAAACAAAATTGCCTCAAAGATTTATATGTGCAATTTATTCTTTTATTTATATACTTACAACATCGATTCCAAAGCGTTTCAAAATGGAAATCTTGTTTGAACAACTACGAGCGTTTAGCTTTAGTTTTATTGAAACGCAGACCCAATTTTATACTTCCACAAAATAAATAGCTCAAAGTACTGGAATTGAAAACTTCATGAGACGAAATTTGAAAAATTGGGCAGAGAAAATTCCACATCGATAAATTTTTGCTCTTTATATAAATAAAATATAAAATAACATTAAGGAATATCGTCGCATATATACTGCTTGAAAGAGAAGTTTATACAATAACTCAACAGTTCAAGTGGTTTTAAAACATTGACAGCAGCTTATTGCTGCTTAAAAAAAGGAAAAAACACTTAGTTTCATAAAAATATCGAGTAGCCATTCTTAAAATAAATCATATATACGTCAAAGAACTTGACGTATATATGATTTATTTTAAGAAAGGCTACCACTGACCAGATTTTAAGCAGAATTTTCACGTTAAAATATCGGAGAGGTGAGACAAACCAATGTCGCTTCGCTCCATTCAATGTTTAGTGCTGTGGCAAGTTTGCACGGGTGGCATCTGGCTACGGAATGGGAATGCTTTGGTAGGAAGACTTTTCAAGGGGTTCTAACCCGTATTTACGTTATATCTGGGAAAAAAATGACCAAAACTCTAGACCGTTAGACCGACAGCCGCGAGGTGGGCCCGAATGCTAGACCTTCACACTTCAGCCGCCTACCATGTCCACTCTTCAGTGTCTTATCCATGATGGGGTTTCCATACAATAAAAGAACGAAAATTAATGTTAGTCAATTTGAATATTATTTAAATGTCAACTTGGAAAGACTACAGGTACTCTTCTGAAATTTACAGTAATAAATAATTCCATATTATTTTATAATGAATCAGGCAAAAGTGCTTGATAAATTTTTTGAAAAAAATTGCTTGGCAAATATATTTTGAATGACTTCTTTGTATTCACAGAGTTTCACACTAAAAAAAAAAAAAAAATTAAACGCTCAGGTTGCCTTTCTTAAAATAAATCATACGTACGTCAAAGAATTTCCACAGACCAATTCTATATAAAATTCACGCAAAAATATCGCTTAAGATGAGAGAAATCTCTGACGCTTCGCCCTTACGGTGAAAGAACGAAAGCTGGTCACCTTGAATATCCTCTAAAAGCCAACTTGAAAAAACTAGTTATTGACGCATTCTTCAAAAATTCACAGTAAATTCATTTCGTCGCTTTTTCTAAAGATTTTGTCTGAAATTGAGATAGATTGCAAGGGGTAAAAATAGAGAGAGAAATAAACCCAGAAGAAGATATTAAATTACTTCTCCACTGTAAAAATATTCTAAGAATTTACTATGAACATTGACATATTTCAATTTCCAAGAAAAAAAAATATTTGAAGATTTTTATTTTTCAGTCTTTTTAGTTTTAAGCTGGTATCTTAATGCAGGGAATTTTCTTGCGATAAAATATGAAATTCGACATGAAGATTTTTCTTGGAAGTGTGGATTTTTGATCCTGAGAGTAAATACATTAACAGATTACACAAACTGAAGAGGAGGAACTTGGTGTACACTCTTCTTATGGTTGGGAGATTATAGAAAAGTTTAAGAACAGTTATTTGTCTTTTGAAAGATTTTAAATAGTTTTGAGTTCTCCTCGATCACATGCGTCAAAAATAAAGTCTGATTATTTTAGAGGAAATTTTCACTGCCTTCCCATTTTGAACGTTTTAAAATATCTAGGGCTATGGTATGTATATACATCCGTTATGTATAAATGTGTTTTAAATCATTCTTCCTGTTCAAATCCATTTTTGATCCTGATTTTTGATCCTGCAGACAGGGAATTTTATAAAATGAGATTCTTTCTTTATTTTTTAAACTTTTTAATCAGCTTCTGCTCTGTTGGTTTATGTCGTACTTTTTCAAGTTCCATGATCGATTTTTTTACCCACCTCCAATCGAGTTACAGTCTGAAGTTTAACAAAGTGCAGGTTTTTCGTGTAAAAAAAACCTGCACTTTGAAAAAAAAAAATATTCTATACCCACTTTAAATCCCATATATTTCAGACCTATATTAAAAACTTTTCATCCAAGGCGAGGCTGTTAACTCTTTAACTTTAGTTTTAGAAAGTTGTTGATTTTAGTATTTGGTCTAAAGTTTTATGTATCCAAAAAATTATAAATAAATAAATAAAAATAAAAAAGTGCACTCCAACTAAAACTCATAAAAAGCTTCTTCTTTGTCTGCAAATGTTTAACTTTGCGTACAAATAAGAAAGTGTTTCAGATTTGTAGAAACACTTTCGAGCTACTTTTCGTAATTTTTTTTCTCACATAAATATTGAAATAAAATATTGAAAAGACTTGCGGTCATCACTGTGTTACTCTTATTGATAATATTTATTTGTTTTATATATTTTTTAAAAAGCTTTCTTCGCATTTGAAGTTGAATTAGCTATTAGGTTATGATTTCGCGTGATCTTTCTTCTTCGAGCCTTTTTACCTGTGATGGCTTACAAATTAGAAAATAGCCACTTTGTGTGACGTTACTGGACATCTTGTCAAGACTCTTTCACTGCCAATCCCATCTCACATACTGCGTCCATTTGTGAGTCAATGACACCAAAACTAGACTGTTTTGAGCTACGAGTTAACATTTCCGGTAAAGTGACATAAAAGCAGGAGTTCATGTTCAAAACTAGTGGTAAAATAATGATAATAATAATAAAATAAAAAGAAATAAAAAAGAAGCGTGACAATCTAATCACGCGACTTCTAATCAAAAGCTTGTAAAAGTGTAATGCCGAAAATGAATGTCCCACAGAGGAACAGAAAATTGTTGTTTGAAGGTTGGTGACCTCACCAGGACATGGTTTATAAAATGAAATAATCCATTAGAGAAACGAATCAGGAGTTGTCTTAGGTTGAAACACGGCGAATACACCGTTTACCAAAGAAAAATTACTGACTTTGAGATAATTGCAGAGCTTTACATTTTTTATAATAAAGTTGATGAATTAAGGTTTGAAACGCATGATATGCAAATGATCACAGCGAATTGCGAACATAAAATGTAACGAAAGAAATAGTGTTTTGCTTTTTTCTAGAGTTTTTTCCTTCTTCTCCACCTTCAGGTACAGTTTAAAAGAAAAAATGTTCAGAAATTTTGCATATTTCTAAATGTAAATAATTTCCTCTTAAATTATTGCTACAAAATATTTGAATGCATTAATACTAAAAATGTAGATGAAGTTGCTAAATTTTTGGAGACTTTGTTATGAAAAAGAATTAATAAAAAAATTTAACCTTTTTGAACAAAATTAAAAATGCATCAATATTAAAAAACACACCTTTGAAAACAATGCACAAAATTTATAGGAAGGACATTCAACAGTATTTTATTTATATAAGGTAAGCAACGAAGGCACTGTGTACCATTCAGAGATAAATAAGAGCTTGTGCATTGAATTAATTTAAATTTCTTACTATAATTTCATATGTAACTATTAGTACTCTGAAGAAAGTATATATATTTTTTTTCTTTTTTAAGCACATTACTGACTCTTTCATTGTGTTTAGAGCTAGTTGCAATTTGTCATTCAAAACTTCATGTGTGCTTTAAGAAAAGAAAGAAAAAAAAGAAAGCCAGAAGAGGATTTACTAAACTTTACAATAACGGCGTATTGAGACGTGATTTATCACAAATATTTCTTCGAATTCAACAGTATGTTCCACTTCTCCCATAAAAACAGTTCAAGAACGATTAATTATATAGTTATTTTGAATCTATTTTTTGGCAATGGTTCAAAAACTCTCTTTAGCGTGTACCATTTCATGCTGTTATTAAATCCACTAACAAAACCTTTACACGAAAATGACACGAAACAGGAGTATTAAAGCTGACATTTTGATACGGAAACTACTGGTATTTAAAATTTTATTCTTTGCAGGATGGCAGTATTCCAAAAGTAAGAGACTGGAATATACCACAAATATATTGACACATATAATTTGGAAGGCATCTTTACGTATTTTTTTTTTTTTCTTTGTTAAAATTTTGTGATGTCAATTTTCAGCATATTGGAATAAAAGAATAATAAAAAAATAATTGTTCTTCGATTATTTACTTAATTCTCGGAGATTAGTTATTAATTTTGTTTTTTGAAGTCTTTAATCTCTTCTTGGTTTTTAAAGACTCTTTTTCATAAAGAATCCATATGTTATTTAATCGTGCTCACTCTTAATTAATTTATTAAAGAAAGGTTTATCAGACTTTGTTTGAGGATAGACTCGGAAGCATTTTTAAATTAATCTTTATGTTATTTCAACTGTTTTAAAAATTCACTACATAAATAAATTTTTAACATAATTAATACTAATTGAACAAAACTAACTTTACACATGGAAATTTTTAAAATAAAATTTTGCTTGCAGAACAAATAAGTAACTGTTATTTATGATATGTACATGTACAAGCCACGTTTGCGTACATCGAAACACATTTTCTCTCTTAGTAAGTCTTCCAATTCATTACTGTTCCATCCATATACTTATGTCTGTAATTAATTGAAACACGACTGCAGTGTGACTAAGTTGATCAAACGTTTACTTTAAGCGATGTGATGTCTCAAAAACTGAAACGCTATTTTGACAAAATTTTTGTTTCAAATTTTTTAAATCCTGCTGCATGCTGTGATATAAATAGGCATGCCAAGTTCACCCCTTTAGCAGGTCATAAAACTAAAGAGGCCGACAGATGGCGAGAGCACTATGCAGACTAAAAATCAGTGTAACCTAATTAGGCCTGTATATTCTCAGCGACAGATGGCACTGATAGCAGAATACCTGGTGATACATTACATAAATAAACTAGCTTTCAAAATGCAACTAATATAGGTCGTAAACTTATATATCTTACACAATGACCTAAGTTAGTATTTTCTGCGATTTTGAAGTCAGGACGTAAATATAACGTCACAATCCAATAGTAAATGAATTTGAACTAGAAATAGGTTTTTGAGTACTATGACAAGTTCTATAAAAAGATATCGTAACTTAGAAAACAAATAAACACTCATTTAAATGAAAGTAAATAATATCACCGCTGCCATAACACTGTAAACCACATTTTCTTGAACTGGCCGATACTGAATCAACCGAAAATGTGCACGCAGCGATGTAAAATTGAAATTTTCAAAATCCCCGTACCTTGCATATTTTCGCAATATTTAATTATTTACCCGGCCTAATCCCCTCCAATGTATCATAAACTGACGAGCAAAATCGATTTTGAAAATGGAAGATATGAAAATGAGGTAGAAAACGCTGTCGAAAGCTACCGTAATTGATTTTTCAGAAATGTGGCTTCTCCAGGAATTGCGTCCTATGTTAGAGAAGGTGCTTGTGATTTCTTAAGATCATTACAGTGACATTTTAATGGGTAAAACTCGGCTCATTAAAAATTTGAGCTACAAACAACTAACTACTTATGTTCTTGGGAGAGAAATTAAAGTTAGGAGGAAACTAATCACAGGGAGGTGCATTCATGCGACAAAAATAAATTTGTTTATCTGTGCAAAATATGAAATTTGTTAAGTAAAAATCTTTAAATTTGTAGAAGACGGCACAAAATTCTCAAAACTCAACCTGTTTTTACAAAAACAATTCTCGCAATTTAGAACATTAAAATTGTATTTATTTATTTATTTATTTATTTATTTATTTTGTGTGTGTGTAAGCAACTATTCTAGAACACATTTCATTATTAATTTGTATACAAGTCATTGACGAAATCACTCTGATTAACGTGTTAGGGACCAGTCTTCCACAAGCTCAACGCTGAGCCACAGCGGAGCATTCGAAGACCCATGTCGCGAAGCAAACGATCGGCACAGTAGAAAATTCATTGCAGCAATGTAAGCGAACTGGACAAAACAGATAAGGCACTAAAATACTGTTTTTAATCTCTGCCCTTAGAATCTAAAGTGGAAAATAGAAAATGGAATGGTCCTTAGAATCCAATCTGTGATTGTTGTTTTGTGAGTCACGTTCGCACATTTAGATAGAGACCGTGCTGTGACAAATCTGAGTGCATACTGTGTTTTAAGTAGATAAATGTCTCCATAAAATGTACTTTAAATGATTATTGCTTATATACCTTAATTAATTAAAGCTCTTTGGTGCGCAACTACAAAAGAACTGTTCATCATGCTGTATAATACCATTTCCATTGGAACCTATGTTAACAGCATGTGATACAGCAATAGCATAACTTTTGTGTCAATCGAAACATTTACTGCAGCTAGAGCACGGACAGACAGACGAATTGTAACCATAAACATACAATGGACTTGCGCTACAGCGCGATCTATCTTACGCGAATGGGGTATTACACTAGTTTTTCAAGAGTAACGTAACTCTGAACAAACGCAGTCTTCTCGCGCGCAAAACGAGATTTTTCGCCAAGAGTAAGAAGCTCAAACAGAAGTACAGAATGTGAGGAATAAGTATCGTACGTGCGAAACTTAACCCCCTGCAGTGGTTAAGGCGTTGGACTCGTAACCGGAAGGTTGTGGGTTTGATACCGGCGTACCACTAAAGACCACCGTGTACATGTGGTGTACGTGCACGTTAAATCCGTGGTTCCGAAAGTCCTCTCGGCGGCCGCTAGCAGTTTCCGAGGGGTGCCAATATTCAGAAGTCCCCCACCTTCTGATGAGGTTCCAAATTCTGGTGGGAAATTCCGGGAAGGACATATATGTAGCTCTAAGCGACAATTCAGTGACGCGAGCTGTCCTCTCCTGGCAAATAAATAAATAAATAAATACTTTCCCCTAGAAGTATGGTCTTCGTGATTTGCTATTGAGAAACAGAGCCAATCAATGAACGGTCTCTCTTCTCTCGTAGCATCCCTGAAGGCGGAAGCCCCCAAACCATTCTGGTCTAAACTTGGATTTATTCATCACTTTATACAGGGTTATTCCAAATTAGTTTGATAAACTTCTGGAAGGGGTAAGATACGTAAAGAAGGTTCAGAATCGCATAGGAATGTGGAGTCGGAAACGTCGTCTTGCTAATAATCACTTCAAAAGTGTTCGGGTAATAGCGAACTTTCCGACCATGGTTTTTCAAAAATAATGCATCTTTTCACAGAAAGCACTTCACTAAAATTGTTAGTTTGCGAATTATTTTTTCATTGCATTAATGAAATTCTGAAAGAAGAGCTCACTGTTTATGGATGTCGGTTAAAAAATTAGACTAACACTTCAACACTTCTTCCAAAGTGATTATTAACTGGTATATGAAGACGACGTTTTCTACCGCATATTGTTATGTGATTCTGAACTCCCACAAATTTGTCAAACTAATTTGGAATCACCCTGCATAGGAAATGGCACTCTATAATTACGGAATGGTATAAAACTACTTGAGGGGTGTTTATAAGTAACTTTGCGTGTTTCAAAAAGTCGTATGCATACCCTATTTCACAACCATAGATATCGATAGAAATTTTCTTAAGGAGTGAAAATACTCGTTGATTTATTTCGGAGGAGTGAATTTAATTTTAGAGCAGTAAAATTAGAGGTTTAAAGAATAACAAATAAAGACAGGTGGTATGAAATTTGCCAATGAGGAGGGCAAAAGCTAAATCGAAGTTAATTGGTAAAGATAAAAAAAAAAATACTTTTATCTTCAAATATCTCCAAAATTCACATTTATTCATCTTATGTTCATATTAAAATTCTTTCTGTCTCCTTTTATTCATTTTCTACGACTAAATCGTATCATTGAAATTAAAAGAGCAAACAACATCCCAGTTTTTTTTTCAGCAATTTCAGACCCTTCCTCTGATATGCGGTGTGACATAATGCTTCTGTAATTGTTTAGATCTCAGTTTAAACGATAAATATATGTCAAATCTCATTAAATTTACAGAGCGTCAAAATACGCTTAATTAAATTTTTAAAGAGTATTTTTGATTTTTAATGCGTAAAACACGCTTGTAGAGGCGTTAAAAGTACCTCTGTACAACGCAAAATTTTCACTTACGCGAGGATTCTTGGGATCCATCCCTCGCGTAAACCAAGACTTACTGCAATCCGATTAGGTTCGAAAATGTTAAAAATTCATGGGAACTTTTCCTGGGTCCGCGTGGAACCCCAGAACACTAGCTCTCGAAGAAAATCGGTCAAAAAGAAACTGCTATCCACAAAAATCGCGATACGATGGAAATATTTATTACTGATGACAGGCTCTCCGGCTGAATTTCCGAAACACAGTAATTTCCGGGACAAATCAATTTTCCACATAATCTGGCAGTGCGATAGCGCGCAACTGGTGATAATATATCCTCTCTGGCAAACTTCCAGCAACTTTGATGAATCTCATCTTCAGTGCGGTGGTTTCCGATGATTTTTGCCTGGACAGCGTGCGGTACATTCACATCAGATTTCTGACCCAAAACACCATTTCCTTTTAGTAATATCTAAACCCATTATCCTTTTTAATTTTCGGAAAATGTTTGAGAACAGGTTTATCTCAAACTTTTTTTACGTAGGATTACGTTCCCCCATAACGGTACTATCTAAGGATTTTTCTTTTTTCCTTTAAAGTGGTCGTAAATTTCAATATGACTCCGTTTGAAAAATAACTGATTAAAATAACCAGATGATCTGACTCAACTACCCGGTATTTCTTTTATGACAGTCAAAAAGCGTCATAAAATAAAAATTGCGTGGATTCGCTAACTTTGCCAAAAATTTGACGTCCTATTCTCAATTTGTGCGTTTCTAAATAGCTTCTCGAGATAACAGTTTCATATTTTTCATGAGATTAAACCATTTAAATAAATTGATCATTTAAGGGAGAGAAACGCGAAGATATATATTGTAGGTGCACGAGTAATTGACACTTTAGCAGATAATTTATTATAATAATATTTTATTTCAAAACTGTTATCAAATGGTGCTACACAGTATCAACTTAAACATTTGTCTTCGATTTCATGTATTTTTTTTATTTTTTTAAATCTTCTGGAGGATCCGGGTATTAGAAATTTAGATTTTTGAACTCATTGCCTGAAAAAAAAAAAAAAAAAAAAAAAAAAAAAAAGCTGATTCTCAGTAGCTGGCTTAATGTTGAAATTAAGATTAGTTCATTATCAACCTGTTTATTTTTGAATCATATTTCTTTTTAGAAATCAATTGAAACTGAATTGTATCAGATAATAGTGCATAAAATAAGTCTGTAGAGGTTTTTTTTAATACATAAGTTTATTTATTTAACTTGCGGTGTCAATAACTGGGTAAAGAAAAATGGATTTCAGCAATAATTGACACTCTTGTTAGTTATATATGTTCTAAGTCAAATTCACGATAATTGGATTCAATTTCTAGGAAATGCAGTAAATAGCTATTCTGAAAGCTATCTTATGGTAGTACGCTTTAATTTTTTATCTATTAGATTTAAGTGAGCAATGTAACCTGAAAAAATATTCAAAATAAGGTAGTAAAATAGGACTTTTATGCAACTATTTTTATTTTCCAGTTTCTAGGTATCAAAAATTGAGATTTTAAACTCAGTGCTAAAAAAATTCTAAGCAATTGGCTTAATGTTGAAATTAAGATAAGTTCATTTTCAATCTGTTTATACACTGTACAAAACAATTAAAGGATATTGAGGTTACGGGAATCTTGCGGTTGGGCAATTGTTTAGATGATTGATATATAATCCACAGACGTTGTAGTCTATATGAGAAAAAAAAAATGCACATGCTTAGCAGAAAATAATGCATTTCATTGAGTATTTGGGTGCAAAAGAAAAAGAACACAATTTGTGCATGCGAGAATAATCGAATAAAAAAAGGTTTTAACTTAAAAGAAAATGTTTTTAATAGGGGTTATGATTTTCTCGAACTGCCAACAACGTTGAACGTATTTGAGGCATGGAGTCAATGAGGCTATTAATGAGGAGCTAGGGGTATTCTGTCCCACTCCTCCAGAAGAGCTATTTCCAGTTCTCGGTGAGTATGTGGGGGTGGTAGGCGGCCAGCAACTTGTCTCCCTAGATTGTCCCAAACATGTTCTATTGGGTTCATGTCCGGAGAAGACGCTGGCCATTCCATTGGTATGATTCCTTTCTCGAAAAGGAAGTCATCTACCAAGCATACACATTGTGGCCTACAGTTGTCGTCCATTAGCATAATGTTATCTGCAACTGCTTCAGCGTAAGGGACTACAAAAGGTCTGAGAATTTCATCCCTATATCGACGACCGGTCAGAGCTCCATTCCGAATGATGCGGGAGATAGATTCGCCCATCAGTGGAGATACCAGCATAGACCATCACTCCCCCACCGCCAGACTTCAAATTTTCCAGCACGAAAGCAGGGGTGTTTCTAGTGCCACGTTCCCTCCAGATGAAAGTACGCCTATTATCAGGATGAACAGAAAAGCGGGACTCGTGAGAGAAAAGAATATTACGCCATTCGTTTCTCGCCCAGTTGGCATGCTCTGCTGCCCACTCCCTGCGATGGCTTGCTGTTAACCTAACACGTACTATTGGTCGGCGAGTATACAGACCTGTAGCGTGGAGTCAGTTTCGGACAGTTTGAGTTGAAACTCTTGTGCCAGTAGCCGAATGAAGTTGTTGTTGAAGAAGAGTGGCATTCATATTTTGGTGTCTCCGAGCTATTAGCGTTAAATATCAATCTTCATTGGGCGTTGTTGCAAATCTATGACCTTGCCCTGGTCTTCGTCTTGCATTTCCAGTCTCTATGGAACGGTTCCAGATCCTTGGTATAACCCTTTGTGCGACTCCAATGGCTTCTGCTACTTCGACATGTGTTTGCCCCCCTTGTAACCGACCAACAACTCTCCAAACTTCTGATTCAGTTAAAATCCTTCGTTGAGACAAAGCACTCATCAAAACAAAGCACTTATGGAATGTCGGTCATTCTTTTCCACTTTATCTTTTATTAAGTCGAAGGCCAAATTTTATTCGCTGCCACTAAAGCGTCGTTTTTGACGTCAAGCTAAAAATATGCATACTACAAAGTTTCAAAATGTGAAAAATTTGCATTTTTAACTGTCTTCTTCCATTTTCCGCAAAAAAAAATCTCGTATACCGTTGTTTCATATAAAGCTTACAATATCCTTTAATTGTTTTCAGCATTGCATTTGAAGCCATTTTTATTTTTAAAAATAAATTTAAACTGAATTCTATCAGATAACTAGCTGAAGTGCCCTTAGTTGACGGGTTGGTATCCAGAAAGCTTGAATTTTCGTCAGCATTGTCGGAGTACAAGGAACGGTAGCATATTGGAAAAGGTATAGAAAGCAAAATTGTAACTTCTGTGTTATTACAGGTTAGAGAGTAACTAATTGCTGAGTGGAATTGTCAACATAAAAACATTATATTTTCAAAACTAACGCTTTATTTTAGTGGAATGAACTTTTTATCTCAAGGGGTTATTTCTCCCCTGTAAGCAGATTTTGTTTGATTCACCGTAAATATTTTAATTCCATACATCCAGAAAACTTTGCACAAATTTCAAAAAGTCGAAAAATACAAATAAACAATAAGAAAAGATCGACATATTTTTTAAAAATTAAATAGCTAACGAATATATTAACTCCAGAAGCCTTAAAGTGATTCCCTTTAAAAAAAACATCCAATTTTTGCAAAGTTTTAAAATATATTCAAATTTTTAAAAAACAATACTTGTTGTTTTAGTCGTTACTGATCATGCTACTAAATTTTATTCCATTCTCTAAGGCCAATTTTGAGGGATGCGAGAACAAACATTTACACAATTTGCATAAAATCTAAAAATCTATGAAATATCTAAAACAATTTTAGCATCTGTTCAATTTTAGCATCTGTTTCAATTGCCACATAACATAATTTCAAATTTCATTCTATTTTATTACCATACTTTTGGAATGGAACAAACATTTTCTCACTTTTCACAAAATCACAAATCTATAAAACATTTTGAAGTACTTTGACGCTTAAAGTCATCACCTATGCTGATGTTAAATTTTAATTCATGCCCTTAAGTGGTTTGTATATGATGGCAAACAAATATTTAGACATTTTGAACAAATTTTCGCAAACTCTCAAAACGTAATTCAAATTTTCAAAAATTCAACGGTTATAGTTTATTCGCATTAGTCGTAAATTTGCGTAAATTTTAGCCATTTGCCGAAATTTTGCAGAAAAATATACAACTGATTTCGATTTTAACAAAGAATTACAAAATTCTCCGAGTTTTTCATTTTTAAAGCAATTTCTTTTTCAACTTTTTCACCAATCAGCCATTTGCTTTCTGATAGCTTGGACCAATTGCTATTTTGTACACATGAATCGTATCAGTGTATGTATGCAATACTTACTCTGATCGATTTTTTTAATTTTATAGCATTTTATTTTCTCAAAGTAAAACTATCCCTAATTCAGCAAATCATATTGAAACTCACACACAAAAATTTCCAGTTATTCATTAATTAATAATCTTAAGTTTAAACATTTAAATACTATGATTTGTGAAAGAAGATCAAAACGCAGTTTAATGGCGTCGCATTTAATAGAGAGTAGCGCAGTTAAAATATTTGACAAAAATTTTTCCTACATTTATATTAATCAGATCGTTCCAACATTTTGCTCGGTTATGCCATATATATTAAAACAACATTTTAAGCAAGAAATTGAAAAATGTTTTTTCTGATTTTCTCAGTTTTAAAGGCGCCATGTCCTCTTAAAGGGCTTGGGAGAGGAAAATTACCCACTCTCGTGGGAGGGCACCTAACGTTCTCTCCATACTTAATCTAGTCTTACTTGTTAGCATTAGCTAATTGTTTCCGCCCGATGCACAATGGACATTCGGGAGAGAGCGGCCCTTTTCGCTGCTCCTCCGCATCATCAAAGATCGATAGAGGCTGAGAGTGACCTTGACCGGCATCTCTCTCGGAGGAGGGCGCATGCGCAGTTATCCCCCGGAAAAGTATGGAAAAACATTGTAATTATGTGATGAGAGGCAGTAATTACAAATTGAATTAAAGCGTTAGAAGGGTGAGTGTTCCAGGAATAGGAAAGAGGTTATTGTAAACAAATTACGGTGGGAGAAAGATAAACAAGGAAGATTCAGTTTTGACGAACTCGTCGATTACTAAGAAAATGCTGAACCTAAGCAGGGCATTCGAAGACCCAAGCGAATGAGAGCCGAAGAGGTGATCGCCAGGAACTTCGTCTTTGTAACGATAGGAACGAGCATGTTAACCCTTTAACGCGCAGTGTTCCCGCTCTGGGAACACCAAACTCTGACGTTTTGACTGTTGCCAGTCACGAAGAATAGATTGGATTTCTATAGAAATAGTTGCGGGTGACATAGTTCCTCGAAAATCCTTTACTTTTTAGCACGTCATTTCCCGTAAAAAAAATTGTCACGATTGTTTTTTAACAGCACTGACATGTGCTGAAAAATGGAAAAAAATGCGAGAACAGCTGGATAGATTGCCCAATGCTGAAAAAAGGGCAGCCGTTGCCATCGCTCGATTAACTACCAGCAAGATGGCGGACGATCGAAACGTTCATCGCGTGCCACAGATCTAGAGACCCTTTTCTGACGACAGCTGGCTGTACCGCCTCACAGCCAGCTGTCGTCAAAAAAGGTTCTCTAGATTTGTGGCACGCGATGAACGTTTCGATCGTCCGCCATCTTGCTGGTAGTTAAGCCGAGCGATGGCAATGGCTGCCCTTTTTCAGCATTGGTAAAGGGTTGCACCTCAAGGGGTTAAAGCAAAAAGATGCAAAAATATTTAACTAAAATACTTCCCTTAGAACAATAATTTGTGACAGTTCTTTTACTTGCCCTGAAAACAGCTATAATTGTTTTTGGATTTTTATTTCCATTGTAACGGCCCTGGTACATCAAGCCTTGAACTGTGTGTGTCGCCGAAATAGAAACCCATTTGCGAAGGGTCGTCCAATAGCCGGCCATCATTACCCTTGTCATGAATTTCACGGTTCACAAATACCCAAGCCCAAGCAGGAAATCGAACCCGGACCCAAGGTGTGGTAGAATGGTTGATCAGCCACCGCACCATCTGGCCGGCACAGCTATAGATGTTACGGACATCATTTTTTTCCAGACAGTATTCTTTATATTGTACTAGCTGAAGTACCCGTTCTTCGCACGGGAATGAATGGACTTTTTGATATTAATATTTGTTGTGATTACTATTTATTGTAATAAAGAGATATAGCAAAATGGATATCGCGTTATATTGTGTTCAATAATCATGCATACTGAATTTCAAGGCAATCGTTTTTACGGTGCAGAAGGCGATGCGGCGTAGAGCAATCTAGTGGCGAGATTTAGCAAAACGGATACGGCGAAAATATTCTTCGCATTCAGATATCGATGTATACGAATTTTCATGACGATCGGCTGAATAGTCCTGAAGTTCATGTATTAACGCGACATCTAGTGTCAAGTTATAGGAAAATGGATCGTGCCAAACTCTTCCCCGTGTTCAAATATCTATGTATACCTATTTTCATAGCGATCATTCGCACAGTCAAGAAGAGATACACTGCAGGGCCATCTAGTGGTTAATTAAAGTAATGATTTGCTACAGCGCCGTTATGTGGCGAATTATAGCAAAATGGATAACGCCAAAATATTCTCATTGTTCAAATAGCTATGTATACTGATTTTCATAGCCACCGTTTGAATGGTCAAAAATTTGGCCTGCTGCAGCGTCATCTAGTGGCGAATTAAAATAATAATGCATTGCAGTGCCATCTAGTGGTGAGTAACATCAAAAGTAACACAGTTAGAATATATTCTTCGTGCTTAAATGTGTAAGTATAAAAAATTTTATGCCAATCGATCGAACGGTATAGAAGTTGATGTGTTGCAGCGCTATTTAGCGGTAAGTTACAGCAAATGGATAGTGAAAAATATTCTCCGTGTTCTAATATCCGCGTGTACCAAATTTCATCGAAATTCGTTGGACGATATTCGCATAGCAAACGGCTAAACGGAATAGAATTCGACGTTCTGGTGCGCCACCTAGTGGCAAGTTAGAGGAAAACGGATAGCATACAAACCTTCTCCGTGATAAGACTTAGGTGAACCAAATTTCATGGTGATCGGTGAAACGGTGCTGGAGTTTTTCAATCTCCTACACACATACCAACATTCATTTTTATCTATAACCAGTCTTACTATACGTATATACCAGTCTCAAGTAAAATCCATTTTCAAATCTAAGCCTCGCCAAAGTGCCAGCATACGCCATTTTGCAAGTGTTTTTTCAGGGAATCATTCGAAGCATTGACTTAGTAGCAATCAAAATGGGAAATGGTTCGACCGCCAGGCATTTATTTGAAAAGTGGAATCCCTTAATACAGCCGCATTTTTTAAATTATCAACTATAACATGTTTTATTCATCGTTACCTCGATGCACTAAATGCGAAGATTTCAATTTTCTGAAATTTGGCGGATTTCCCCCAAGTTAAATCATTGTACTCAATTGGCGAGAATTCTGAAGCTTCATCGCTTGAAATGCCCTAATAACTGCATTATTTCTGCACGGATAGTTAAAATTTAATTTTGTATTCTAAGAAAACCTATACACTTGTTTTCAAAAATGCTATTCCCTTAAGCTCTCAGTAAATTGCGCCAAAAAGCCTAAAACTGTGCAAACCGCTAGAACTCACTTTCTAAAAATCGGCCTATCAGCCATTTTATTTTTCGCCAAACTAAAAAAAATTACATATTAGTCTCTGATATCTTCGATCCTCATTGTTTTGCGTATAAAACATTTCATTCCTGCTCTCATTTCTTATGCACACACGATATTACAATTAAAAAAATAACCTTACAAATATAAACTAAAAAAATCATTATTATTCTTTTATTTTTACTTTAAGAATTTAAAACATTTTATTCGGCAAAATCGCCACACATGGCAACCAAGATGCTTATTTCACACACTCTTTTCACTACAGGGGTTACAATTACGTAAAGCTTTCTGCGTGGAGAACATAAAAAATCTCTTAAATTCCGGGAACGGGTGGACTTTCAAAGTTTTAAAGTGGACTATCATTTATTCTATATTATTTTACATATCTGTGTAAAATTTCAGGCTGACAGGTCCATTTTTGTGGAATTGTATACTACCCAAATCAACAAATTGACAAACAGAATTTCATTTTTATTTATAAGATAACCTACGCTTGTTTTTAAAAATACCCTCTCATTAAATTGCGCCAAGCGCTAGAATCAGAAAATCTGACGCACTTTCAGATTTTAAATACGCACTAAAGTGCTATATATAAAAAGAGTATAATCCATGGGTCTTCCCTATTTTCGTTCCTTCTTTCATTAAGTTGGAAAGTGTATCATTATTCATGAGTGTCATTAAACAAAATTAAAATTGATATTTCTAACATCCTTTTTCCTGGATGGAATACATTAGAAATAGATGCAGAAAAGCTGCTCAGAAAAATGCACAATTCCAACTGAATGAAAATTTCAGAAACTTATACGCAGGTGTATTCATAACCCAAATAGCTGACGATTAAATTACGATAAATAGCGCCAAGCGTTAGAATCCTCCTCAAAATCGCACATCAACCCCTTTTTCGACCAATTAAAAAGTTGCACATTTATTTTCGGAAAATTTCCAAATTCTATTTTTCTTTTGAGTATAAATCATTTCATTCCCGCTCTGATATCACATGCACACGATATTTTAATTTAAAAACAACCTTACAAATAATCTAGACAAAATTTAAAAAAATCGTTATTCTTTTATTTTTACTTCAAGAGTCTGAATCATTTAATGAACTGCCGAATGTTGTAACCTAGATAAGCTTAATCGTCGCTTAATTGACTGTGGGGTTACAATTACGAAATGGCGGAAAGCAAAAATTAGCCTTTTGCAATACGTTTTTATCGATATTTCCTAAAATAGTTCGAATTTTGAAAAAATCGCTTTGAAGTGTGTCGGGGCCTGTCATGGAGAATTTCCGTTCAAAACTTGCTAGGTCTGCGATCACCCGTTTGCGAGCTACGCTAGACACAGACAAACAAACTAACAGTTTACACACATTGTTTTATTAATATAGCTACCAGTCTCAAATAAAATCCAGTTTCAAATCGAAGCCTCGCCAAAGTGCCAACATACGCCATTTTGCAAGAGTTTTTTCAGGGAATCATTCGAAGCATTGACTTAGCAGCAATCAATTTTGGAAATGGTTCGACCTTTAAAAAGTAAAACACGCTTTTATTTGATAAGTGGAATAATTTAATATAGCCGCATTTTTTAAATTATCAACTATATAACGTGTTTTATTCATCGTTACTCCGATGTACTATATGCGAAGATTTCAATTATCTGAAATTTGGCGGAATTCCCCCAACTTAAATCAATGCACTCAATTGGCGAGAATGCTGAAGATAGATCACTTGAAATCCCTTAATAACTGCATTATTTCAGCACGGATCATTAAAATTTAACGCTGTATTCTAATAAAACTTTTGCACCTGTTTTCAAAAATCCATTTCCTTAAGCTCTCAGTAAATTGCGCCAAGCCGGAAACTGTGCAAACCGCTAGAACTCACTTTCTTGGCATTTTGAGCCATTTTATTTTTCGCCAAACTAAAAAATTTTAACATATTAGCCTCAGAAATATTCAATTCTTATTGTTTTGCGTATAAAACATTTCATTCCTGCTCTGTTTTCCCATGCACACGATATTATAATTTTAAAAAAAATAACCTTACGAATATAAACTAACAAAAAAAATCATTATTATTCTTTTATTTTTACTTTGAGAATTTAAAATATTTTATTCGGTAAAATCGCCACACATGGCAACCACGATGCTTCTTTCACACTTTTTTCACTACAGGGGTTACAATTATGGAAAGCTTTTTGCGTGGAGAGCATAAAAAATCTCTTAAATTCCGGAAACGGGTGGACTTTCAAAGTTTTAAAGTAGACTTTAATTTATTCTATATTATTTTACACATCTGTGCAAAATTTCAGGCTGATAGGTCCATTTTTGTGGATTTGTATACGACTCAAATCCACAAACAAACAAACAAACAAACAGAATTTCATTTTTATTTATAAGGATTGCGCATTGCGTGTTGTGCATTAAGGTAAAGCTATTCGAGGGCAATCTGTCTCCGGGGAGGGGAGTTGGCGTGCCTTGGGAGAAGAACTTTTTATGAGGTTCTAACGCGTATTTATGTTATATCTACAGAAAACCATCCAAAACTTCATACCGTTAGACCGACGGCCACACGATGGGCCCGAATCTAGGACCTTCACACTTGAGCCATCTACCATGTTCAGTGTCTTTTTTCACTCGGCCATGGTGGGGCCAGTCAGCATTCTTTAACAAGCATGAATAATATACAGAGTGTTTCAGCACCGGAGTTGAAAACTTTTATTAGAAGTGTAAGGTCGCATTGACTACTCTTCAATAATCACTTTTGAAAGACCGATTAAGCGTCAAAGTACTTGCTAGCGTTTCAGAAACAACGAACTTATGCTCCAACTACTGCTATCATTAAAATAAACTGTGGACACCACATGCCTTCTTCATAAGTATAATACTTATTTTTTATGCACTTCTTTTAAACTTATGCCATAGGAAGGTACGCAACACTGTATTAGCATTAAGCTTTAGAACTATCACCAAGCTCGATTCAGTCTAGGAAGACTTTTTTCCCCAAAAAAAATTTGACAATATTTCACCAAGCTTGGCGACAGTCCGCGAGTTTTGCTTCAAAGAAATAGAAAAATGCGAGCTGCAACTGAAAAACATTCAAGTGAAGATCCGCCGTACATTTGTTGACTCGTCATTATTACCAATTTACAGGATTTTAACCCATTCGTGCCTGGATATTTTTGCGACTTTCTTCGATTTTTGCTAACACCAGCAGTAATTGATAAATTTCTGATGTCAACTTTTTGAACAAGGGATGATTTCATTTAAAATCATTATGAATAAAAATTGAAATGTCAACATCTTACTTGGCCATATTAAAATGTTTTGTGGAAATGAAGTTGAATACTCGCGAATAAAGGCTAGGAAAAATAAATAACGTTTTAGACTGATAGCGAAAATGCCGTCCCAAAAAAAGGGACGCTAGGCATAAATAGGTTAATATTTAGCTTTAACGCTTTTTTATCTTAATTTATAGCAGAAATTGACAGTCAGTACTATAAAAGCGCTCCAAGCCTCAATGTCTGTCCAAATGCAGACAGTCAGACACAGCACTTTATCAATGAGATTCTTTCGTTTTTACTATAGTTATTGAATCTTAGTTATTGCTAGATAGTTTTTCTTAATTAAGTCTGAATGATATCTGTTTTCTCGTTCCTAGGAGTGATTATCGCATCCTTTTGCATTTTTTAATGCCTCTTCTGCATACTTCATTATTAAATTTTCCGGGTATACCTAAAGTATTCCAACTTTAGTGCTTTTGTTTAATATTATGTATCTACATCCTCCATCTCCAAAAAAATTTAGGTAGTCTTTTTTGTTGAAAGTTTAGTTAGTCGTGCGGCGCTCAGTGAAAAATTATAAATATGACAATCACTTTTCATTTCACATAAAACAGTCGACTCGCAATTTAAAGACCTTCACGGGACTTCGGCAAGTAGGTCGTTAAATCGATAGTTTATAAAAGGTATTCGAAAACGGTCGGGACTTCATCAGAGGGTCGTTAAATCGGGAAGGGTCGCTAAATCATAGGTCGCAAAATCGCGAGTTGACTGTACTTATTAAGAGGGTGTTTATATACGTTATAAAAATAATAACAATAGTTTCCAATCTGAACTTTCAGCTTCACTTTTAAAGAACGAGAATAAATTGCAGTTCCTAACAATCAATATTAGTTACGCAGCCACGAATTTCACTACTGACCTAGTATTTAAAAGTCACGCTAACCTTGGGTCATATGGCGATGGCGCTCTCCCCGCGTTTGATGTGCAACAAACTCTGCTATTCCCATTCTTTTTAGTTATGGAGAATACTAAGTGTAATGTTTTATAATAATAGTTAAATATTGGTTAGATTAGTTAGAGTAATAGTTAAATATTAAGCGAGACCCTATCAGAGATGTGACTGGTGCTGCTATCATAAATATCTTTTTTAAATAATTTTAGTAATTTAAAATGTTTCTACTGAAGTTTTTCCGAAGTATATGTTCAGTTTGTGACACAAAAACAGACTTCTGATATTAACATAATATTAGGGAATTTTTAAATTTTACAATAAGGACGGGAAAAAAAACAATGAATTTATTTTAACCATAAAAGTGTTTTAAACCCCGTGCGTGGTAGCGATTTATAATTGCCACGTGCAGGATCTAGTAAGATGAGGGACAAAAACGAACAATTGAAAAAACACTCAAAATACTGGTGTTAAACGATAAAGTAATTAAAAAACTTTGTAAAAAACACACATAAGAAGTAAAAGGAAAAAGGATACGCGTTTCGTTCAAAACAAATTTTGAACGAAACGCGTATCCATTTTCCTTTTACTTCTTATGTGTGTTTTTTACAAAGTTTTTTAATTACTAAAAACGAACAATATTCATTATATTTACCAATATTGTCTACAAAAATGGGCACACCGAAAAGGTGTGTTTTTGTGTCTCACGGAGCGCTTTTTTAACTGCATCTCACAAATCACAATGTAGTGGAGTTTTTTCATGTGTCCCTGTAAAAGAACTATCACTTATGCCTTATCATTTCCAAGGGAAGCTTTCTGTCATACTCCATAATTCATAATAGTTCTGTCCCGCGGGAAATAGAATGACATTCTTAAATCGTACTCCAAATGTACCTCCTGAAAATCGTTTTGTATTTATTTTTTTTTATGTGTGGAAAATAGCAGATCCATAAGCGGGGCTATAGGGCTTCATAGCCCCCACCCTTTCCCGCATAAAAATGTAGGAAAATCTGAAACGCTTTCAAATTTTAAGTAAGCACTAAAGTGTATCATTGCAAGTGTATCATAATCCATGCGTCGACCCTATTTGTCTTCCTTGTTCCATTATGTTGCTAAGTGCATCATTATTCATGAGTGTGCTGTATTTGTCTTCCTTGTTCTATAAAACACTTATTTGAAATTGAAATCTATATAAAAATCGCCAACTAAAACTGCTTTCCAATCTTTGCCAGCCATATTTTAACTATAAGGGGACAATGAAACAAAATTTACTTTTTCTTTTCTAGTTCACAAATTTGGGTGTACAAAAATAAAATTAATGTACACTCTTAACCTACACTTTTCCCGATCTAAATTAATTTTTAGGAGTTTGTTAATAGCATTTTCATGTTTAAAAAGTTACGAAAGGTAAATGTCTGCCAGTGTTTCATTGTACCCTATATACCGGGGTGCAATGAAACATTTAATAACACTTCACAAACACTCAAATAATATGAGTCAAATTCAAATTTCAGCAGATATGCTTTATATACATTTATAATAAACATTAGTGAGACATAAATAAGAAATTTAAATGAAAAAAACAAATTTAATTAAACTGTTATAGCTTAAGATGAAAACATACTTTTATTAGAGATTAGCCAATAGTTTTTCATTTTATATTAAATTTACTTAAATCGAATTAAAAAATTAGCATTTCTGCTTTCCTTTCTGTACCACCTGAAGGAGCAGGAGGTGGTAGCTTTTATACAATTTGAGTTTTTTTTTTAAATGTATGTTTCCGGTGAACGCACAAATTTGAAGCCTGGAAGCAGTCGTTTGACGTACATAACTTCACATTCCGTTTGATTTAAATTCATTATATCCCCAATAGATTACATTTCTTTACATTTAAATTCATCTTCCTTGATTAAAACATAATCATTTAGAGTGATATAGCTTGTGCCGTACATGTCGTGTGAGAACAGCTCATAATCTGTACTGTTTGGATTGTTAGTTGAAAGACAATCTGGATTATCAACTTGTTAACTTGTATGCTCTATGGAGATCTCAATCTAAATATTTATTAGTGTCATCTTTGTTTTAAGTGAATGCATTCACTCGGGCTACAATGAAACATGTTTTATCGTAACCCATCTACAAGTGTTTCATTGTACCCCACCCCGCATGAGACTATCAACTTAATGAATGTTTACTAATTCCTAATATTTATTTATTTATTAACTCTGGCTTTTAAAGTATGAAGACCACCCCATAGGGATCACAGTATTTGAAAAATAAATAATTAGGAGGTAAAACAAAATTACTTTTTGTAACGAAATTTACTTTCAATGGTAAAAATCCAATAATTTTCTATAGCTCTTGTTGTAAAAATGCGATTGTCCCCAAATCACATCAATAACTGGAACATATACTTGTATAACAGGTGTGTGAGTTTCAACTTTCTGTGACAAATCCTATTGATTTTAGATAGCATGTTTCGTTGTACCCCGTGTTGCATTGTACCCCTACTTGATCTTGTGTATCAACTTCCCCTTCTAGTGCTTAGGATGTCCATCATAATCCATGAGTGTGCCGTATTTGTCTTCTCTGTTCCATAAAACATTTTGGACGACAGACAGACAACAACAACAAAAGAATAGCAAATAAAGTACTTTTGATGTTGTGTCACATCCAGTTCCTCCAAGGTACAAACTTCGAGGAAAAGCAGCAATTTTCCCAATATTGCTTAGTTTAAAAAACAAAATGCAGATTTCTTTCGCTTGTGAATATTTTAGTATCGTGGTCTCTTAACAGTAACTGTTATAGAATACAATTTTAATAAAACATAATAATAATCAGTCTCAACTATGTTTTAAAATCATTGGATTAATGATATTTTTGAAATAACATTCATAAACTGAACTAGAAAAAAAAAATAGATAATTTTAAAATTGTGAGATTTATAAACTCATGCTCTTAATGTAGCATTTGAAAACACATTATGCCCTTATTCCAAGAATTTCGCAGTTGTGTGTTTCAGAAGACTTTATTCGCAGACAGCAAATATTCTTGTAAATGGCACATGCAATGGAAAACTGTTGCCAGTTTGCAAGAGATGAATCACTTCTAACAAGTTGCGTGGCGTTAATAAAAGCCACACCTACAAAATCATAGTCTAATGAGTTGCAGTAGATTTACTGAAAATGAATAATGTGCTCAAGGACGTAGTCTCAGCTTTCAAAAATCTTGGAGGTGTGTGTGGGGGGGGGGGGGCTGTTCTAAATCTTAAAAAGCAAGCCTTTTTCAGAAATTCTTGCTGAGAAAATTATTTTAAAAAGTAGAGCAATGAGGGGAGTTTAAATTGAGTACGAAAAATTAAGTATTAAATGGATATATTTTGAGAGAAAAAAAAAAGAACTAAGTAAATTTAGGAAAAGGCAGAAAGAACCAAAAACTTTTTAATCATAAGGTTTCATTTTGTAAAATAAAAGAATGTAATTAATATTCAGAAAGAAAATAATGTTAAAATTTTGATCTACATCAGTGTTTCCCAACAAGTGGTCCGCGAGACTTTACTTCTGGTCCGCGTATGTCAAATTTATTAAGACATAATCTGTAATAAATGTCATTCAAGCGAAAAATTATACTTGTATAAGATTTTATTCAATAAATAAGATTACATACTTTTAGTAATAATTATTCTTGGCTGACGCTGTTCTGCAAAATATTTTTCCTATTTTTGAGGGTCCTCAGATGTATAAAGGATGGGAATCACTGATCTATATCACATATCATAACAAAATATTTATACTACAAGTGCTATATTACAATAGAACATCTTCATAACCCTATAAACTGAAACTCTGACTATTTCGTCAAGACTTCAAAAGATTGACGCTTTTAAGAGGAGACTTGTTTCGAAATATCTTACTGTACGAGGGGAGAATTTTTTTCTTTCTATTTTTTTTTTCTAAAACTATTTCAATCTAACGCTATCACGGTAACAAATATTTTGATACGCTAAAAAATTTTCGGAGTATCGTTTATGAGCTCATAAGAATCGAAGAGTTCCGTCATTTTTCCAATTATTATACCATCAGAACTTCACCAAATTGACAGTAATCAGACAAGTAATTGACAAGTTTTTACAGAAAATCTGAAGCAGGATTTCGTATGAATTCGATTTTTTAAGAAATATAAAAGAGAATGTCATATTATAGCAAGTTACCTACTAAATATGAAATAAAACTCAATTGTTTTTGTTGCAGGTCAATTCGTTTGAAACAAGCTTGAAATGGCTCTCAGCTGTGGAGCGAAATGTGCCAAGGGCGTTCTCGTCAGCTTTAATTTAGTGTTTTGGGTAAGCTTTTCTTATTACTTGCATGTATTTTATTTCACAAAAAGCCAAGCACTCAGAAGGTTTTGTGAATGTCTCAGTTGATTTTCTAAAAGATATTAAGAATTCGATTCCTGGCTCAGCAATGAAATGCGAGCCTCCCACTCAATCGATGCTACAATATTTTAAATTTTAGTAGACACAGGCCCGTATTTCTAACTAGGCCAAGGTAGGGCTCGGCCTAAGGACGCCATTTTTATTTCTTTATTTATTTGTTTTGTTTTAATCTCAGACTGAATGCAGCTGATGCAGAACTCCTTTTTATTCGAGTCCATATTAAAAAGTATTTACCCACGAATACATTTATTTTTGTCGAGACACGTCACTTTCGATGTCATACGTCATTTGCCAGGGCGAATGTCTATGGATGCCGCACCCGCAATATAACACGAACGTGAATTACATATATTCAAAAATCTAGCTCATAGAAACAATAGACCACTTCCGAAAAAAAAATTCGTAGCCATGGCCCTTTCCATTTAAGTCAATATTTTTCTCTGTCTACATTTCCTAAACTGACAGCGCACTAATACAGGCTGATCAGTTTAACCCTTTAACGCGCGGTGTTCCCTCTCTGGGAACACTAGACTCTGACGTTCTGACTGTTGCCAGTCACGAAGAATAGATTTGATTTCTATAAAAATAGTTGCGGGTGACATAGCTCTACGAGAATCCTTTACTCTTTAGCACGTCATTTCGCGAAAAAAAAAAAAAAAGTCACGATTATTTTTAACAGCACTGACATCTGCTGAAAAATGGAAGAATGCGAGAACAGCCGGATAGATTGCCCAATGCTGAAGAAAGGGCAGCCGTTGCCATCGCTCGACTTAACTACTAGCAAGATGGCGGACGATCGAAACGTTCATCGAGTGCAACAGATCAAGAGACCTTTTTTTGACGACAGCTGGCTGTGCCGGGCACAGCCAGCTGTCGTCAAAATTTATTGTTTCTTCTTGAATTTCACATGATTTTAGTTTTTGGAGCTACAGTCTAAGAGTCCTCTGTAGTGGGCTTGCGGAGATTCAAGTCCCAATGCTTTGCTACGGAGAATAGAGCCTTAACGCCTAATCATTTTTCTCAGAAAGTATTTTTAAATGAAATTTTCCTGTGTAAATCTTGAGAACTATTCGCAATTATTGCGCGAATCAGATTTGAGTTAATTTAGCCAAAAAAGATTTTATTGCAGTCTAGAATTTATGTTACTTATGAGACTGCAATAAAATCTCTTTTGGCTAAATTGACTCAAATCTGGTTCGCGCAATTCTTGCGAATAGTTCTCAAGATTCACACAGGAAAATTTCATTTAAAAATACCTAATTCTTTCTGAGAAAAATGATTAGGCATTAAGGCACTTTTCTCCATAGCAAAGCATTGGGACTTGAATCCCCGCAAGCCCACTACAGAGGCCTCTTAACAGCTAGATAAGTGGACATGACATCTATATATATAAATAAAATTAGACTTTTGTCTGTACATTTCTTGGAATTCAAAAATTTTGTGATTTCTATCCGTTTCAAGCACCCGGGAATCCGATGCGACCCTCAAAAAAAAGTTTGTCTGTCTGTCATTCTGTCATTCTGTCATTCTGTCCTTCTGTCATTCTGTCATTCTGTCCGTGACGCTTTTTTTGTTTAAGCATCACGTAAAAACGACTGAAGCGAATGATATGAAATTGGGTGTCATGATAGGTGGTCACTCAACTTAAAACATAGGCGTCGAATTTTAAAAAAATCTTGATTAGATTTTCAGATTTTGCGAAAATCGTTTCAAACTGCGTAAATTTGTGTTCAAGCATCACGCAAAAACGACTGAAGCGAATGATATGAAATTGGGTGACATGATAGGTGGTCACTCAACTTAAAACATAGGCGTCGAATTTTTAAAAAATCTTGATTAGATTTTCAGATTTTGCCAAAATCCTTTCAAACTGCGTAAATTTGTGTTCAAGCATCACGTAAAAACGACTGAAGCGAATGATATGAAATTGAGTGACATGATAGGTGGTCACTCAACTTAAAACATAAGCGTCGAATTTTTAAAAAATCTTGATTAGATTTTCAGATTTTGCGAAAATTGTTTCGAACTGCGTAAATTTGTGTTCAAGCATCACGCAAAAACGTCTGAAGCGAATGATATGAAATTGAGTGACATGATAGGTGGTCACTCAACTTAAAACATAGGCGTCGAATTTTTAAAAAATCTTGATTAGATTTTCAGATTTTGCGAAAATCGTTTCGAACTGCGTAAATTTGTGTTCAAGCATCACGCAAAAACGTCTGAAGCGAATGATATGAAATTGAGTGACATGATAGGTGGTCACTCAAATTAAAACATAGGCGTCGAATTTTTAAAAATTTTCATTAGATTTTCAGATTTTGCGAAAATCGTTTCAAACTGCGTAAAATTGTGTTCGCACATCACGTAATAACTGCAAAGGTGAAAAAATGATATTTGGTGAAATGATAGGTGGTCACTCACCTTAAACTATAAGCATCTAATTTTAAAAAATCGATCCGATTTCGAGATTTTGCGAAAATCGTTTAAAACTGAGTGAATCTTTGTTCCCGCATTACGTAATAACGACTAAAGCGAATGATATGAAATTGGGTCACATGATAGATGGTTGCTCAACATAAACTATAGGTATCCAATTTTTTAAACATTTTCATTAGATTTTGCGATTTTGTGAAAATTCTCTCAAAATACGTTTATATTTCTTCAAACATCACGTAATAACAACTAATACGAATGATACGAAATTTAGTGATAGGATAGGTAGTTGCTAATCTTAATTTATAGGCGTTGAATTTTTAAAATATTTTGATTACATTTGGAGATTTTGCGAAAATCGTTTTAAAATGCTGACATTTTATTCCAGCGTCACAAAATAAAGACTGCAGGGAATGAAACGAAATTGGGTGACAGGATAGGTTGTCACTCAACTTAAATTCTAGGCTTCCAATTTTTCAAAGATGTTGATTAGATCAGAAAAAACACTCAAAAAACTGGTGTTAAACGATAAAGTAATTAAAAAACTTTGTAAAAAACACACATAAGAAGTAAAATTAAAGAGGATACGCGTTTCGTTCAAAAATTGTTTTGAACTTCTTCAGTCCAAGCCCTTCGTCGTAAAGAACACAGGGAACTACAGTAGCAGTTCCCTAAAGTCCCCTACTAAGCAGTTCCCTGTGTTCTTTACGACGAAGGGCTTGGACTGAAGAAGTTCAAAACAATTTTTGAACGAAACGCGTATCCTCTTTAATTTTACTTCTTATGTGTGTTTTTTACAAAGTTTTTAAATTACTTTATGTTGATTAGATTTTGAGATTTTGAGAAAATTATTTCTATATTCGTAAATATTCGTTCGCGCATCACATAATTACGACTAAGGCGAATGAAATGATATTACTTAGTTTCTCTCTAACCTGTAATATTTTAACAATACATAAAAATTATAACTTCGCTTTCTTTACTTTGGCAACATACTCCATCCATTCTGTGTACTCCTACAATGCTTACGAAAGTTCTTGCTTTTTGGAAATTTGCATTCACTAACCCGTCGAGGACGGGTACTTCAGCTAGTGATCAGATAAAACTGATGGAGAGAAGTACACTGTCCGTGAGATATAACTCATGTTTACAAGTTATCAGTGAAGCAAGCAAAGTAAAGGTTTCAGGGCATCTGAACTCCTCCTAAACGAGTTGTTGATTGTGCTTTGTCAAATCATGCTGTAATTTTTGTCATTTTAATTTATTGTAAGACTTAAATTATCATTTTTAACAGCTCAGATAAATAAATACACAATTAACAAGAAAGATAAATCATGCCAAACGCATGGATTATAAAACACTTTCCAACACAACAATATTTTTGCCCAAATTTGGCGATGTATTTTCCTTAAATCTGGCGAGATTTCGGAGATAAAATAATGTTGTATTATCACACTATAAATGCAATTTTATGAGACCCTGTAAAAGACCTTTAAATTTTTTCCCATCGTTTAACTGAAGGGGACTGAACTGTATTGGAATTCTTTTGAGTGCTCCTGTAGAAGAACTATTAATAATACAGACACTATTTTCAATGGAGAGCATTATTTTGAGAACCTTAATAATATGTATGCCAACTTTGTTTTCTTTCAAAAAACAGAATATCTCTAAAATACGTTTTCAAGAATGACTGCCCATAGAGTGCAATGTATTGGATTTTTTTCTCCTGTAAAAGAACTATAAATGCTACTTACACCATTTTCAATAGAGTACATGGTACTGTGCATAGAAAAAACATAAATTTCGCACAAATCGATGTATATTTACGGCAGTTAGAACACTGGACGGGTGGACAACAGAACGGACAAACAAACCAAAATCATAAACACCTCTCAAACTTGTTGGTAAGTTAAAAATATAAATATTCCTCTTACACAACATTATCGAACACAGAGCGCGAGAAGTTTATTCTTTTAAGAGTTAGCAATCTGAAATCAATTTTCACGCGCTAAAAAATCAAACTTTGCAATTTTGTTTCAATAAATCCGTTAATCTCTTTCGGGTTCTACCGCTTTAAGCGGATTTTCGTCGAACCGCCCTCCCACTTTTACGCAGATAGCCCTTAGTCATGCCCTAACAAAACACAATACACGAAATTGGTTAATTACAGCGTGAGTAACGAATTTTCAAAATCGTCATAGCTTAATATTATCACATTAGATACTTTTCCATTTATCGCCAAATAATGAAAATCGCCAAGCTCGGTTCATTTTTCAAAGCATTTTTTTCGCACCATATTTGGCAATATATCGCAAAAGTCGCCAACATTGGCGACTTTGGTGCAAATTTTGAGGGAGGCACACGATTGTCGTCGGATTATTAGCTAATTATATTGTAGGATAGTATTATGTGCTTTAAATAGATGCCTGTCTCTAAACTGCCATTGACCGTATTGTATTGAAATTATTTTGAGTGCTCTTGTAGAAGAATATTAACGATACAGACACTATTTTCGATGGAGAGCTTCATCTTGTAATCCTTAATAACATATATCAATTTTGTTTCATTTCAAATAGCAGAATATCTCTAAAACTAGAAGTCCCGTTGTGGAGGCAATTACAACGGGCGCTAGAAAGAACATTTGACGAAAGCATGTCTACACTCAATATATTGAATCTTCGACCACCTAAAATAAATAACTTCATATTCAATTTTTATTATATATACTGAAATCGAATTTCATGCTCTTCTGGAAACGTGCGGAAACTTTTCGCATTCGAACGAATTTATAAATCTGGAAAAAGCCTGATAATTGTGAAATCAATATGAAGTCATTTTCCCTTGCAATAGCTAATTTTGTCACGCAAATGATTCACTTTATTTACTCTCGGAAATAAAATGGAGCTGAAAAGAGCGAAAAATCGCTTAAAAATGAGGGAACGGGTGGATTTTTAGATTGTTTTCTATATTTTTATACATAATTATGAAAAACTTCAAGCGGATCGTACAAACGGTGTGGATGTCATTAGGCTTTTTGTGGTTAACTTTGCAAACTTTTTTCAGTAATGGCGGGAAAAAGTTTTATTTTGGAGTCAGGGATCAGCTTTACTCTATAGTAGGAGGATACGCTTTAAAGAATAACTTTCCATAGAGCGGAATGTATTGGGAATATTTTTAGCGCTCCTGTAGAAAAACTGCAAATACTACATAGACCCTTTTTAATAGGGTACATGGTACAGTAGATAAGAATAACGCATATAAATTTCGTAGAAATCGATGCATATTTACGGGAGGTAGAGCACAAACCGAAATCATAAAAACCGAAATCAACACTTTTCAACCTTGTTGGAAAGTGTTAAAAAACCATCCACTTACTCTGAAGGGCAGGGGATCTTCATAAAAGGTTGTCACAAGAAAATAAAATATTTTTGTTCAGCATTTTTTCGCGTGGTTGATGTCAGCTGTTGTAGGCTGGAACCACCCCACGAGAAAATCTTGTATTCGCCCCTGAGCATTATTAGCAGTGCGATCATTTGTAGGGATTATCTAGAAGATTAACCGTTTGAGGCGCAACCCTTTCCCAATGCTGAAGAAAGTGCAGCCGTTGCCATCGCTCAACTTAACTACCAGCAAGATGGCGGACGATAGAAACGTTCATCGCGTGCCACAGATCTGGAGACCCTTTTTTTAACGACAGCTGGCTGTGCGCGGGCACAGCCAGCTGCGTCAAAAAAGGGTCTCTAGATCTGTGGCACGCGATGAACGTTTCTATCGTCCGCCATCTTGCTGGTAGTTAAGTTGAGCGATGGCAACGGCTGCCCTTTTTTCAGCATTGGGCAATCTGTGCAGCTGTTCTCGCATTCTTCCATTTTTTCAGCAGATGTCAGTGCTGTTAAAAATAATCGAGACCATTTTTTGACGGGGAAATGACGTGCTAAAAAGTAAAGGATTCTCGTGGAGCTATGTCGTCCGCAACTATTTTTATAGGAATCAAATCTATTCTTCGGGACTGGCAACAGTTAAAACGTCAGAGTTTGGTGTTCGAAGAGCGGGAACACTGCGCGTTAAAGGGTTAAACCAACATCTCGTTTTTATGAGCTCCTCGGTTTCACTGCGTAACCATTCTCTCCCACGCTCAAATGACAACCGGCTCTCAATTCCATTATTTTCCGTTTTTCCAGCTTTCGGGCTGCGCTCTGATAGCCTTCGGAATCTACATCCTGATAGAAGACGAGAAGTCGACCCTCTTTCCGCTCTTCAGGAACGACGAGAGCTACGCCGACCTCCAGTACCTGGCCTTCGGCTTCATTGGCATAGGAAGCCTGGTGTTCATAGTGGGCTTCTTCGGTTGCTGCGGCGCCATTCACGAAAACAAGTGCATGCTCGTGGTGGTAAGTTACCGTTTCAATCAAAATCACAAAAGAAAAAAAAAAAAAAAAAAGCATGATGCCGGCACACCCCATGTGGGGAGTATTTTTAAATAGCCAAGTTTTTATAATAAAAAGTTTTATAATAAAGTTATATAATATATAAATTTATATAAAAGCTTTTGAAAAATATCAAACAATTTTTCAATAAATAGAAGGAATATATGATTTAAGTGACATTAACGGTTTTCATTAAGTAATCTCATTGCTGCTTTTTACCTTTCAGTATTTCATCTTCCTTTTTATCATCCTTGTATCCGAACTAGCTGTAGGTATTCTAGCCGTGTTCTTCCAGAACAAAGTAAGTCACATAACATATCCATTTTTCACATCAAATCACATCAGTTACTGGAACATATATTTGTATAATGCGTGTGAGGTAGAAATTTCGATGACAAATCTTACTGATTTTAGATAGTATGTTTCATTGCACCCCATTTTCACTCCCAGACAGCACATAAGCTTAAATCAAGCTTGACATTTCTTTGAATTTGACGTATTAATACAAGATTGACAGTTCAACTCATTTTAAACTGGCAGCAAGCTTGCAGGAGTCAAGTTGAATTGTCAAGCTTAAATACAGATTGATTTAAGCTTGACAATTGATACTCGCTTGATTTTACCTTTCGAAAGCGAGCGTTGATGGCGCCATCTGTGAAAGAGAATGGACATTAATTGTCTTAGCGTTTCTCAAATTTGCTCAATAAAGAAAAGTTCGTAAAAGTTGTGTTTCATTTTATTATAACACGATGGGAGTTTTAGTTTTATTTACATCTAATTAACATTAGTAATTCCATTAACTAATTAATTAGCCCTAAAAATAAATTTTAATATAATTAACACAATTTAGTTAGTTAATATACTTCACTTTATGGGTGGTAGAATGAGGCGTAATCCGGCCTCCACAAAATAATTAATCAGTCATAAATGTACTTGACCATAGAATTAAAAAAAAGATTCTATATTTCCAAATATGGAAATTCTTCAAAATAAAATACAATTATACTACGAAATTGATTTCAAAATCAGTCATTTGTCTCGATTTTGGCCAGCAGTATTGCTCAACGATGAGTGTTGCGATATTGAAAGTTTTAAAACGTGTCCTGCTTTTAAGTTTATATTATGATTATTTCCCTATTAGTAGAGTCTATAAATCACACATAACATTATTTAAATTTTGATTCATCCCATGGAAAAATAAAAGAAACTTATCGGCATCGCCCATACTTATCGATCTGGCATGACAACAGTCACTTCAAACTTTAGTCATAGCTGCCGGAGGCATAATGGCCGGACGGTTAGCACGCGTGCCTTCCAGCCTAAAGTTCCCGGGATCGAACCCAGCCGCCGACGCTTGATGGAACAGATTAAAATAACTTAAAATTTCAGCATGGAAGGGGAAAATGCGCGGAAAAATAAAGTATGTGGGGCGCGGGCGCCCCATGTATTTAGAAAACTTTTTTTTAGGAAAATGTTTTAAGCTTGAAATTAAGCTTGCTATGTCAAGCTTAATGCAAGCTGGGCAAGTGTAAACTAGAACACTTGATTCAAGCTTGCATTAAGCTTGCAGGCTTGAAATTTTCAAGCTTAATTTAAGTTTATTGACTTGATAAATCAATCTTGCTGCAACTTTGCTGTGCTGTCTGGGACTGCATTACCTTCTATCTGGATTCAAAGCCCTATCTATCTACCCTTTCGTCTTGGTTACAGCCTGGAAGAGATAGAGATATGCAACTGCTACGAGGAACAAAAGTGGCTTATTTCTCATTACCATACAGGGATTTTGGATGACATGCAGGAACTGATTTACAGCAGGGTATTCAGAGCAAGCCCTGAAGCCCCACTTTTTAGAAGGGACAAACTCACATTAAAAATACCTCTTCTGGCAATACCAAAATATCTTTAAGTAAAATATCTTTACATAATAATATATAAATTATCCTTAAATAAAATTATATTTCAAATGCTAAGGGCTGTTTTCTATCTGAAAATCAAAGTGAATAATTATTATCATCCATGAAAATTACTCAGCAATTTTAATTTAATTAATTTACATTTATTTTCTTATTTTTAAAGATAGTTGCTATTTATTCTAAAAATTCAATAGTACCTGTGAAACCTTACTTTGTTTCACAGATGTTTTGTAGTAAGGAGAGAGACTCCAGCACATGTTAGCAATGTAAATTTGAAATTTATTTTAGAGAACATATTGATTATATGGCTAAGTACAAATATATACAATCATCTCGATCAGAAAACATAGTCGAAAAAAAAAAGATCCGTAGCGGGACCCGAGGAAACAGACAACCTCTTCACTCGCCAGTCTCCGTCCAAGTCTCTTCCTCTTCCTCCCACGTCCAGCGGAGAGGGGAAATAAAAACAAGAAATGACCAACGCACGGGCTTTTCCCCCGCGACCTTGGGTAGAGGAGTTCTGGGAAAGGAGTTCTGTTTTCTGGGAAAATCCATGGGAGGGAGGAGAAGCGCTAATTGATCGTCTCTCGTGAAGATTTTTCGGAAGACTGGATACAACGATGCAATTTTCAACCGATCCCTCGCCCCCCGTGGATACAGAAAGAGGGTGATCGGGAAACTTCCGCAAAGATGGGGGTAGACATTTTTTTCGAGGAAAATCCAGTACACGGAGGAGAACTAAACAGTCTCCCCAGAGGAGAACTACATAGTACCTGATAAAAAGTTGAACAAATATTTTAAGCAAAATTGATTACAATTTTCTTTACATGTTTTTAAGTTTTGAAAAGCCGAAAGAAAAAGAAAAAAAAATTCTGAAACAGATCTCATTTTTTACTTTCTAGTATTTTCGTGGGAGATAAGATTTTTATGTATTTGAAATATTTTATACATTTAACCTGAAAAATTCTTGAGCAATATGACTGTGGCATTCGAAGCAAATTGAATGCTTATGCATGGAGGATTTAAGAAACTTGAAGAACTTTCAATTTAGAAAATATTCTATAGTAAATTTAAAAGAGCCTAACCCCCCCCACCTCACAAGTACCTGTGCCTTAGGCCTCCAACTCTGTCGTATAGACAAGCCAAAGAATTACAGCTGTTTTGCGAGGGAAGATGACCTTGTTTCTCGTCTCGTGTCCAACCCCTAAATTCCTGAGTGTGATAGCATATATAATCATGCTGATTTTCGTTTCAGAATGAAGAGAAAATGGAAGTGAATCTGAAGCAGGCCCTGAAGGAGCAATACGGAGTGGATGCTCAGACGACGAAAGCGATAGACCTCGCCCAGACCAAAGTAACTAAAACCTCTCCCATTGGTGATGACTATCTGTAAATTCTGTAGTACACGTTTCCAAACCCAGTTAAAAATCCTAAAATCACTTTTTATTTTAAAAATCAATAAAAACTGTACAACACACAAAATTCTCAGATTTCTATAGGACACATCTGCAGATCCTGATTATCGCATTACTAACTGGGACCAGCGCCCTGTGCACTACACGCAGATAGAGTCCAAAAATTGAGTTATAAAATTATAAGAATATCGGGGCACAAAATATATAGGGGCTCTGTATAGGGCGACAAAATTTGAAAAGTTCCCTGGGCACAAAAATGTTATAAACAGGCCCTGCATATTTGGGTTTATAATAGTGTTTAATCTTTAAAGTGTGTTAACTGTTTTGAATACTTTATTTTATTTTATTTAACACTAATTAAAAATACATTTCAAAACTGTATTTAACATACCCAGTGCTCCAAATAAGTAATCAGACTACTAGCGTTACATGCAAAATAAGAACTTTACCTCGATTTCGCAGTTACAGATATAATCCCCTTACACCTCCATGCAACGTTTACACAGATCATGCAAGTGGTTAAAAGAACGCAAGAATTCCTGACTGTGAGTGTCCTTCATTCTGTTAGTCAGTACGGTAGACGTCCTCAGTGTTCACTAAAACGTTCTCTTTTTAAAGAACATTTAATTTCCGGAAATAGAAGATAGTCTGAAGATGCCGAATCCGGCGATTAGGGTGGGTGTTCGCGCACATAGATCTGTTATGATGATAAAAACTGTTTCAAGGGTAGTGGGCAGTAAATCTGTGAATTGTCGACCATTCCGTAGTCCCGTGACTAACGGACTGAAGGAAGTGCACAATCAGAACTAGCAATTTTCTTTTAACAGCTTGTATGATCGATGTGAAAGTTGTGTTCTATAGGAGATTATTTTGAATCTCCTGTAACTTTGAAATTTAAATAAAGTTCCTAGTTTGGATGTAATGCTGGTAATTTCATTATTTATTTTGCAGAATGCGTAGCGTAATCTCTTTTGGCTAAGAAACTTTAATTCTCTTAAAATTAAACATTGCAGCTATGCTGATAATGTATTTATCAAAATTTAAGTACAAAATTTAAGTAAAATACATCTAAAACATTAACATTTTCAGGTATTTTTAATATTAAAGGGTTTAATCCCACTCAAAATCCTGTTCGTCTCCATTATTTTCGTTTGTTTAAAGATAATGGAGATTACACCATTTCATTTGAAAAGACGAAGATGTAATGGCATGATTGTTACCTAGATTGTGGGTTTCTCGCCAATGATACATTCAGGGGAGTGGGGATGGGGGGGGGGGAGAAGCGTGTTTCTGGCTGAATGACCTACACTACTGGCCAAAAGTATTGCAAGTTTCAAAAATCTATCCCTTTTCAAGATTAAGCCCTCCCCGTCAAAATTAAAAATCAATATAATCGATATTTTTTAATGTCAGCATGTTAAATTAATTACTTCAAAGACAAGATAGAATTTAGTTAAAGAACAAAAATAATTATTTAATTTATTGAAAAAATAGCATAAAAATATAAAGGTTGTTATGGAAATCATAATCCATTTTGGCTTGCCGGACTAAAATTAAATAAAGAATTAATTTCAAGTTATTCTGCAAAAAGAGGATTTATAAATAAATGTAATTGAACTAAAGACCATTTATTATGTTGCTGAGCAGCTTTGACTTTGATCACAACAGCCACTCTTTTAGATATGGAATACAGAATGTTTTACAACACTTCCTTTGGTGTTTCATGGTGCCAACTTAAATTATTGGTTCTTAAAGCTCTCATTTTGTTTTCTGGTTGATTGTCAGGTGTATTCTTTCCAATTATACATAAATTCTCAAAAATATTTAAATCTGGCGAATTTCTTTCTAAAACTTGCAATAATTTTGGCCAGTAGTGTGTATGTGGTTTTTGAAAGTATAAACTAAATTTCAGAGGATGGTCTCTTCGCTTAAAAATGATAAACATGTATTAGTTTCTTGAATATTTCCCCACACCCACCCCCAAACATTTTTAATGTCTGTGCGTCTAAAAAGTAAAATTCCATTTGCTAAACTCTAGTTTCTACTGCCATGTGCGTACATATTTTGTTACGTGCACACATGTTATGTACAATTTTCCTAACTCTGAAGCTTGAAAGTGTAGTATTTAGAGCCACGGGCGTAGTTATAGCTTTCTCATGGGAGGTGTCCAGTTAGGGGGAAAGGGGGACATTCTTACTATTAATTTGATTTACAGAAAATTTTACTAAGTAAAATAACTTTTTAATTCTTTACGATAAATTAACTGAATTATAAAATTTACAAATTTAACATATATTTTTAAATTTAAATATAAAGTTTTCAAAATTTATATAAAATTTAAATTTGTTCAAAGTATACTGTTTTGAGCAATGAATTCAAAAGGTGAATATTTCGCTATAATTAGCGTTTGTGCGTAGACTAGGGGGGAGGGGGGAAATCCAGACGTCCTAAGCCACCCCTTATATACGCCCGTGTTTAGAGCTGATTTACTTTACAATAACAGTTTCTTGATCAAAATTGATTATTCTTCATAGTGTTAAAATTACTTGGATACATTATGCAGAACTTTTCAAGGGGTATCATTTATTATTTTTTTCATTCCCACTATTATTTTAATTTTCAGTCTGGAATCTATGGTTAATCTGTCCGTTCCCATTGTTGCATAAGCACAGCGGAACCTCCTTTATCGTATGTTAATGCCTTGGTCTTTGAATTCCCTACAGTTACATTCATGCGGGAAAGAACACTGGGCATAGCAAGAGAACCTTTGCCATTGTGCTTTTTTCAACAACCGGGAGCCAACAAATTAACTATTCGTTGTGCCGTAGTCGCAGTGGTTATATCGCAGAACGGCACAGTCGCTAAATGGAAGGGCGATAAAGAACCAAGATGGCTACCAAGCTAAATGAAATTTCTACTTTTAAGTAATAATAACACTAGCAGTAATAATATTAATAGCAGTAATAGATACTACTTAAAATATTAAGTAATAATAGTACTTTTGGGTCAATCGCAGAAAACGATAGACCGTCAAATGAAAGGGCGATATAAAGCGCCAAGCAAAATGAAATATTTCCATTTAGGTAATAATAATACTACCAGTTTTAATAGTAATAATATGTACTTAATATTAAGTAATAATAATAGCAGTTTTCACTTCGTCAATGACATAATTTGGCATCATGCGCAAAACATAGACCCCCCCCCAAACAAAAATAATAGCCAAATTGGCGACCGTACCGTGTTCTGCGATCTGACCTGTTGTGGTAGCCTGTGGACAAATAGGACAAATGAGTTCGGAAGGGCTTTATAAAAATGCGTCGGCCACAGTTTATTTACTTTTTTTTCTTAATTCCAGTTCAACTGCTGCGGCATCGTCAGCCCATCTGACTACTGGGACAGCGCATGGAGGAAGAACGAAGGCGTCGGGAAAACGGTCACGCTGTCTTGCTGCACGCTGAGGAACGCCCACGATAACATGGCGTACCTCGACCCCCAGCCCATCAATGAAACCCTGTGCCAGAGAGACGACGCACTAAACCACAAGTTCAGGCACCAAAAGGTAAAGAGTTCCCCTAGCCAGTGACGGATTTTAAAATGTTTTAAATGGCGTCAAATGCGTCAAATGTTTAAATGTTTGAATTAACTGTGATTTTCAGAAAGAGGCAATGGCGTACCTAATGTAAAAAAGCGTACATAGCAGACGACTAAACTGCGGTTTTTTTTTTCTTATTGAAAACGACACCGATCAGTTCGTTCGTGGGGTCATTCAAAAATTTTTTTTAGATTGACCATTCATGCTGGTTTCTGTAGTGAGGGTTCCTAATGAAAATGAAAAGAAACTCTCACAGATTTCAATTCTAAGGACAGTGATACAAAGTAATGACTTCATTGTTTTATTGACTTAACCTGTTCGCTCCCATCGTTGCGAGGACTCGACGCAGCAACTTCTGTACCCATCGTTGCTTCCTGTCATGGGTCTTTGAATGCTTCCGTTGAATGCGGCCCAGAGATTGCCTTTTGAGCACATGCGCTGCACTGCACAGGACAATCAGCGACTCATGCCAAAGGAAGCAACCATGGGTACATAAAGGAGAATCACTGCTGTCTCGGGTCCTTGCAACGATGAGAGCGAACAGGTTAAATGATTTTTCATGTCGTCAATCTTGCAGTGGGGAAATCTAGCGTCCCGTCTGAAATGTCATCCAAGGCACATTTTCCTACATGCCATACCCTAGATACGCCACTGCAGATAGGTCCACGAATTGGAATAAATAAGTAACGTATCAATTTTTATCAAAATCAGTTGAACTGTATTTTCATAACAAGTAGTTGAACGGTACAGAAGGCGAGATAAGGCAAAACGGATGAAACAATTGAAAGGGGGGGAAATATTCTTCGCGTACAAACATCGTATACGAATTTCTATGGCGATCTGCTGAACGGTCTTGAAGTTATTGATTTGAAGTGGCATCTGGTAACAAGTTATAGCAAAATGGATAACACGAAAATATGCTCAGTGTCCAAATATCTATCTGTACCAGTTTTCACAGCGATCAGTTGAACAGTTTTCATTACTTTAACTCGCCACTAGATGGTACTGCAACGTACCAACTTCTTTCTTTAACTCGCCGCTAAAGGGGGCTGCACCATATAAAGAAGCTGATACGTTGCAGCACCATCTAGAGGACTAGCAGCTAGAACTCAAAAGGATACTTTTCTCCTTGACTGTAATGCGCATGTGCAAGAACTTCGCCTGTGATCTCTCATCCTTAGACTAATGGTTATCAGCATTGGCACGAAAGCTGCGTGTTTGGCTAACTACAAAAGAATAGGAACTTTCAAACGATCTGTCAGACAGGAGAGCAAAACCGTGTCTTTTATTTAAAAAGAAAAAAATAAATGCTGCGAAGAAATTAAATAATTATAAATATTGCTTTTAAATTTTTTTAAAGGATGTTTAAAAAAAATTGCTAACATGCATTTTTTAACTAAAAGCTGGATTAGTTTAAAAAGAAAAATTTGAAATTAGCATTAAATTTCGTAACAAAAAATTATAACTAAAAAAAATTCCTTTTTAAAAATTAAACCTGGAATAGATTTGATTTAGAAATTATAAATCAACATTGAAATTCCTGACAACAGTTATAATTTTCTCTCTCTCTCTCTCTCTTTTTTTTTTTTTTTTTTTTTTTTTTTTTCTTTTTTGTAACTTTGAGGTTAGAGTGAAATTAATGAAAGTTTATACAAGAAATAATTGAAACATCTTCATTTTAAGGAGATAATTAATTGTTAAATAGAAAGAAACCTACTACTATATTTCATTCTAATTATTACTTTGATTTAAAAGCATATATATATCTATATATCTATGTATGTATATATATATATATATATGTATATATATATATATATATATATATATATATATATATATATATATATATATATATATATATATATATATATATATATATATATATATATATATATATATATATATATATATATATATATATGTATGTATGTATATATATTAAAGCTATTTTATTTGAGGGTTTTTTTTTTCATATTATACAGTTTGTTCACCTGATATGGTAAATGGGATTTAATTACATTTTATTAAGGGCTTTTTAAATCAAAGTAATAATTAGAATGAAAGAGTAAAAGGTTTTTCTTTCCCATTTAACAATTACCTCCTTAAATTAGGATGTTTCAATTATTTATTGCAGCGTTTTAAAAAAAATCATCTTATTTATTCTAATTTTTACTCAAATATATATTCATTTTCGCTTAAAATGTTCATTCAAACTTTACTGATAACATTATTTAGTAGAAAATTCGACTGAATGTTTATTATTAAAGATTAAAAAACTGAATGTATGTTGAAAAATGTGAGGGGAGGGGGACGCGCCACCGTAAGTTAGCCTTTGTTGGGGGGGGCGACGTTAAAAGGTTGAGAACCGCTGATTTACTGTATAAATTTCATTAATTTCACTCTAACCTCAAACTTACAAAAAGAAAAAAAAAAAATTAAAACAATTGTCAAGAATTTCAATGTTCATTTCTAATTTAAAACTTATCCAGGTTGAAATTTTAAAAAGGAATATTTTTTTGTTTAAAATTTTTGTTTCGAAATTTAATGCTGATTTAAAATTTTCCTTTTTAATCTAATCAAGCTTTTAGTTAAAAAAATGCATGTTAGCAAATGATTTTTTTTTAACATCCTTTAAAAAAACTATAATTATTTAATTTCTTCGCTGCTAGCAACTGACAATTTTTTAAACATCCTTTAAAAGCTAAATTTATAATTATTTAATTTCTTTTCATCATTTCTTTTCTTCAGCATTTACTTTTTTGAAATAAAAGACAAGGTTTTGCTCTCCTGTCTGACAGATCGTTTGGAATTTCCTGTTCTTTTATAGTTAGCCAAACACACGGCATTCGCGCCAATGTTGGTAACCATTTATCTAAGGATGAGAGATCAGAAGCGAAGTTCTTGCACATGCGCATTACAGTCAAGGAGAAAAGTATCTTTTTGAGTTCTAGCTGTTAGTATCTAGAGGTGAGTAAAAGTAATGATGCACTGCAGCACAATGAGGTGGCGAGTTATAGCAAAATGAATAACACGAAAATATTTTCCACGTTTAAGAATCGATGTATTATATCATTTTTTTTTTTTTTTTTAGATCAGTTGTCCGGTCAAGAAGTTGGTGCGCTGCATTGCCATCTAATGGCGAGCGCTTGAACGGAATAGAATTCGACGTTCTGCAACGGCATCTAACCGAACATATATTATCCGCAAAATGGATAGTGTAAAAATATCCTCAGTGTTCAAATATACGCAAATAACCAATTTTCATCGAAATCGGTAAATGGTATTTTCATAGCAAGTGGTCAAATGTAATATAACTCGACGTCCTGTAGCGCCATCTAGCGGGAAGTTAAAGCAAAATGGATAATGTAAAAATATCACTGGTCGACAAGGTTTTTTTTTTTTACAAGAAATCTGAATAGTGAATCTAGTGCATTTTTTCATCCTAAATTCAGATATGTAGTCAGAATTTTTCCATCAGGCATAGTTTCTCTGCAAAAGCTACTTTTCAAAATCTGACTTTAGCGTTTTCTTTGACCTGTCATAGGAACCTTTACCTCATATGTAGCGATTTTTCCCAAGCTATATTTAAGGAAATTATTTGTAATATCACGCTGAAGCATCGTAAAACAATACTGTGCAGGTTTATTCGTGTTTGGTCATGCTCAGACCTGTTAATCTGTCATTGTGATGTGTCAGTATTGAGCTGACTCAAATTCAAAATGATTCAGATGAAAATTAAAATGATACTACATATGAAGCCAGTAGCTGTTCATCAGAACTATACTTTCCCAATCAGCAAGATCTTAATGACCTGATTCGGGATTTAAATCTGTCAAAACAGCAAGCTGAAGTATTAACTTCCAGACTCAAAAGGTATAATCTACTCCAAAAAAGTGTAAGAATATGTAGCTATCGTAGCCGCCATACTGTTTTCAAAGACTGCTTCTCAGAAGAAAATGGTATTATGTTTATAAAGTTATTTGTTCAGTTATGGAAACTCTTGGGCATCAACACAGGCCAGATGAGTGGCGATTGTTCATAGACTCCTCTTAAGTTAGTTTGAAGGCTATGCTGCTACATATTGGCAATGAACTTCCATCAATACCTGTAGCGACTGATATGAAAGAGACATATGAAAATATGAAACTAGTTTTAAAGAAAATACAATATCTATATAAATAAAATTAGACTTTTGTCTGTACATTTCTTGGAATTCAAAAATTTTGCGATTTCTATCCGTTTCAAGCACCCGGGAATCCGATGCGACCCTCAAAAAAAAGTTTGTCTGTCTGTCATTCTGTCATTCTGTCCTTCTGTCATTCTGTCACGCTTTTTTTGTTTAAGCATCACGTAAAAACGGCTGAAGCGAATGATATGAATTTGGGTGTCATGATAGGTGGTCACTCAACTTAAAACATAGGCGTCGAATTTTTAAAAAATATTGATTAGATTTTCAGATTTTGCGAAAATCGTTTCAAACTGCGTTAATTTATGTTCAAGCATCACGTAAAAACGACTGAAGCGAATGATATGAATTTGGGTGTCATGATAGGTGGTCACTCAACTTAAAACATAGGCGTTGAATTTTTAAAAAATCTTGATTGGATTTTGAGATTTTGCGAAAATCCTTTCAAGCTGCATAAATTTGTATTCAAGCATCACGTAAAAACGAATGAAGCGAATGATATGAAATTGGGTGTCATGATAGGTAGTCACTCAACTTAAAACATAGGCGTCGAATTTTTAAAAAATCTTGATTGTATTTTGAGATTTTGCGAAAATCCTTTCAAACTGCGTAAATTTGTGTTCAAGCATCACGTAAAAACGACTGAAGCGAATGATATGAAATTTTGTTTCATGATAGGTAGTCACTCAACTTAAAACATAGGCGTCGAATTTTTAAAAAATCTTGATTGTATTTTGAAATTTTGCGAAAATCATTTCAAACTGCGTAAATTTGTGTTCGCACATCACGTAATAACTGCAAAGGTGAAAAAATGATATTTGGTGAAATGATAGGTGGTCACTCACCTTAAACTATAAGCCTCTAATTAAAAAAAATCCATCAGATTTCGAGATTTTGTGAAAATCGTTTAAAACTGAGTGAATCTTTGTTCCCGTATTACGTAATAACGACTAAAACGAATGATACGAAATTTGGTCACACGATAGATCGTTGCTCAACATAAACTATAGGAGTCCAATTTTTTAAACCTTTTTATTAGATTTTGAGATTTTGTGAAAATTCTCTCAAAATACGTTTATATTTCTTCAAACATCACGTAATAACGACTAATACGAATGATACGAAATTGAGTGATATGATAGGTAGTTGCTAATCTTAATTTATAGGCGTTGAATTTTAAAAATATTTTGCTTACATTTTGAGATTTTTCGAAAATCGTTTTAAAATGCTGAAAATTTGTTCCAGCATCACGAAATAAAGACTGCAGGGAATGAAACGAATTTGGGTGACATGATAGGTTGTCACTCAACTTAAATTCTAGGCTTCAAATTTTTCAAAAATGTTGATTAAATTTTGAGATTTTGCGAAAATTATTTCAATATGCGTAAATATTCGTTCGCACATCACATAATTACGACTAAAGCGAATGAAATTATATTACTTAGTTACTCTCTAACCTGTAATATTTTAACAATACATGAAAATTATAACTTCGCTTTCTTTACTTTGGCAACATACTACATCCATTCTGTGTACTCCTGCAATGCTGACGAAAGTTCTTGCTTTTTGGAAATTTTCATTCACTAACCCGTCGAGGACGGGTACTTCAGCTAGTAAAAAATATGAGTAGAATATCTGTGGTGATTTAAAGGTCATTGCTTTATTGCTTGTTTTGCAACTTGGGTTCACCAAATTTTGCTGTTTTTTGTGAGAATGGGACAGCAGAGATAAGGTCTCACTTAGAAAATCATGACCCAAACGTGAATCTCCTATCCCTGGCCAGGAAAATGTGTCATATGTCCCTTTAGTGAATCCTGAAAAAATATTTTTACCTCCATTGCATATTAAGTTACGAGTAGTGAAAAATTTCTTCAAAGTTATGGATAAATTTTCTGATGGATTCTTGTACTTGAAATCGAAATCCCCCAAAGTCAGTGATGCTAAACTGATAGAAGGAATTTTTATAGGACCACAAGTCCGGTCCTTAATGGCTGATGAACATTTCGAAAGACTGTTAAATCCACTGAAGAAAGCAGCCTGGCAGTCTTTCAAAAGTTTATGCTGCAATTTTCTTGGAAACCATAAAGCTGAAAACTATCGAGACATAGTGGCTGATCTTCTGCATTCTTATAAAGCTATGGGATGCAACATGTCTTTAAAAATTCACTTATTGGACTCTCACTTAGACTTCTTCCCCGAAAATCTTGGAGCTGTCAGCCATAAACACGGTGAGCATTTCCATCAGCATATTTCTACAATGGAAAAGAGGTACCCAGGCAAGTGTAGTTCCAATATGCTGGCTGACTACTGTTGGACCAAGAAGAGAGACATTCCAGATGCAGAATATACTCGAAAGTTACTAACTACCACTTTCTAAGTCCGTCAGAATGAGTAGTTATAATTTTGAGTTAGATAGCTAGTTACGGATTTTTTAGAATATTATAAAAATCATCACACAAAACTCCTGCCCGATGGGGAAAAACTGAAATGATATTTGAATTCAGCATGAAAAATACTTTTAGAATCTGTTATTCTAATTCTTGTGAAAGAAAAAAAGTTCATTTTTGTAGACCAGTGTATTCTCCGTGTTCACATATCCACAAATAACCAATTTTCATCAAAATCGGTAGGACGGTACTGTCATAGCAAGTGGTTGAATATAATTCGACGTTCTTCAGCGCCACGTAGCGGATTCCGGTATTTTATTAGTTATCCTGCTATTCGGGGCAAAGACAAATCCAACAAATCAGAGACCATTAAAATCGGTCCAGCCTTTCTTGAGTTATAAATGGTGTAACTAACCCGACTTTATTTTATTTATATACTAGCCGCCTCCGGCGACCAATTGGTTCGCCATCTTAATAAATCTTGTTCGGAGAGAATTCTATACCTCACCGTCTTGTTGTTTGGGACATTTTACACTGAAATCTCTCAGATTCTGAATGGAATTTAAAATTAAGATGGTTACAAACAGCAGCAGCCCTACGGTAAGTGTCGCCCCCTGCTAATATAGTTTTTGAGTTAATATAGTTTTTGAGTTCGAAATGACGCCCCTTCGAAGCCGGCGCCCAGATGCGATGCTTACTGTGTCAGGCAGCCCCTGGTTACAAAAATAAGAAGGTTAAATGATAAAAACCTACAAAAAGGAACAAATTATTTTTGTCCTATATTAATTCTGAAGAGCTTCTGGATATATTGGCCTTTATCAAAAAACGGAAAGGGAAAAAAAAAAGTAAGAAAATCTGAAACACTTTCAGATTTTAAATACGCACTAAAGTGCTATATATTAAAAGCGTATTATAATCCATGAGTCTTCCCTAGTTTTGTTCCTTATTTCATTAAGTTGGAAAGTATATCATTATTCATGAGTGTGATTAAACAAAATTAAATTGATACTTCTAACATCCTTTTTTTGGGTGTAATACATTAGAAATAGATGGAGAAAAGCTGCACAGAAAAATGCACAATTCCAACTGAATGAAAATTTCAAAAACTTATTCTCAGATGTATTCATTCCAAGTAGCAGACGATAAAATTACGATAAATTCCGCCAAGCGTTAGAATCATCTCCTCAAAATCGCACCTCAACCATTTTATTTTTCGCCAAATTAAAAAGTTGCACATTTTAGTGTCGGAAAATTTCCAAATCCTAGTTTTCTTTTGAGTATAAAACATTTCATTCCTGTTCTGATTTCACATGTACACGATATTTTAATTAAAAAACAACCCTACAAATAATCTAAACAAAAAAACCGTTATTCTTTTATTTTTACTTCAAGAGTCTGAATCATTTAATAAACTTGCCAAATATGGCAACCTAGATATGCTATATTCTCTCTTTTTCCACTGCGGGGTTACAACTGCGAAATGGCGGAGCAAAAATTACCTTTTGCGACATGTTTTTTTTTTTACGATATCTCCTAAAATAATTCGAATTTCGAAAAAATCGCTTCGAGGTATGTCGGGACCCATCCTGGAGAATTTCCATACGAAATTTGGTAGGTCTACGATCACCCGTTTCGGAGCTACGCGAGACACAGACAAACTAACTAGCTAACCAACCAACTAACTGACATTTTACAATTTGTTTCATTTATACAAATGATACAAGATATGTTATTTTAATTTATAAGCTACAATTAGCTGAAGAGTGTTCTAAAATTTTGTTGGATAAAAAAAATATTCAAAATATTTTTTTTGCTAGTTTGTATTAGTTATAGTAATTAAAAACTGAAACTGTGTAGGGATGGACTCGGGGCAGCCTAGGGTCGAGCCCTGGACCCAAGGGTCCACCTAGCCCCACCCTTGTGGAGTCCATGGTATTATAAGCATGTAGAAGGGAGGGGCACATTTTTTAGCACTCGGGTGCTATTTCTTTCAAGCACGGGATTTTTGTCTACGCGGCGAGCCGTGGTCACTTTTCTGTTTGATTCATGTTTTCTGCAGAGTGATTTGATATTGCTAACGGAAACATGGACTACCCACTACCTTTTCAGATGATTTTCAAAAAATACCAGGCTTCACTTTGGTCGAACGGATAGACAGTGGTTTCCAAAACAGAAGTCATCTGGAGTTGTGATTTTTATAGAGGAAAACTTTATAAAAAGAATATGAAACACTTTACCGTGCATACACGAGCCCAGATCAATGGTGTTCATGGGCGCCGACACAGAATATTTCCCAGGGAGGGGGGAGGGGGCACAAAGACTACTTCAACGTATGGTTACCATATTGGAAAGAGCAAAAAAGCAAGGGAAAAGAAACACTGCATACAAAATTCCAGGGGGGGGGACATTGCCCCCCTCCCTTACCCTATGCTGCCGGCACCCATGATGGTGTTCAAATGGTCGTTGCGTATATTCAAGATAAAGTGAGATGCGCAATTACATACGCTAGTCCTCTAATTTCTTATGAAGATAAATTAGACGCTATATTCGAAACGTTACTGAAGGAGGATGATTGTAAGACTGTTTTAGTAGGAGATTTTAACATAGAATTAAATTCCGATCAAGGATCCGATTTCATAACTGAAATGGATATTTTAGATTGTCCAATACGCACTAATCCAAAACATTTCACCACTAGGGGCGAAATAACAATGGATGCAGTTTTCAGCAACAAAATTATGCGAACAGGAGTCTATATGAGCACTTACAGTTATCATTTTCCTCTATAAGGCAGAATTGATTGAATAGATTTTTAAAAACTGAAATTCTTCCAGCCGAGTGCGTAAATAAAATCAGAAGAATTTCAGTTTTTTTTTCTTATTTTCCTTCTTTTTTCTGTCTGCCACCGACACGACTTTACTTAAATACGCGACTGATTTTTGGACATCTTGTGCAGTACTCGTCTTAGTAGATCAATGCAACTGTATGCCTGGTGATTCAAAATTAGATGTTAAGGCGATTATTTTTTAAACCGTAAGTAATCGAAACATACTTCTAATTAGAAAAGTTCGTCAAATTAAGAGTAGCTTTCAGATATGGCCTTTTTTAACTGGGGGTTGTATACATATTAAAATACGAAATTTAATTTTTATATGGTCCCTCCTTTCCTACCCTTTATATTTAGAAGAATGCTGGTCTTTGCCTACGAAAAATAATAAAACAAATCCCGTGTCTCTAAGTGAAATAGTTAGCAAAAAATTTATTTTTAAAAATGATGGTTCTCGTCGGTTTTCAAGCGAAAGAATCTTTACTTTGGGGGACCAACTGTGAATTTAAAAAAGTTAAATAACGATCCCATTGTTGGAAAAAGCCATTAAAAGCATTCAAATGCGTGAAATTAACAGGTATAGTTTTACGTAAAATGATCGGTACTGCTTTATGAAATTAGCAATAATTTAGTCTTTGCCGATGGTCCGTAGGTTGCGAATTTCGGTCGCGAAGAGGCCCGTGTACCGTAGGTTGCACATTTTGGCCGCAAAGCGACCATCGACGGCCAAAACGGGTCACCGAAGGCGGCTAGTAGTTTCACCTAAAATGATCGGTACTGCTTTATGAAATTAGCAATAATTTAGTCTTTTAGGGGGCTCATCCACTAATTACATCCCGCTTCTAGAGAAGGAATTTTAAAGTGTAAAAGAGAATGATAAAATAATGGTGTAGATTACTATTGGTGTGGTAACTTTCACTAAAAACTGTCAAACATACTGTACAGGTAAATTCAAGCTAAATTAGGATTTGAGGAGTCAACTGTGTCTATCGAGTGACTACAGGGCCGTGCGGTAGATTTTCTCAGTATGATGAGAGTCTTCAAAAGGCCGCCTCTTCAGTATAAAGGGGGGTAAGCGGTTCAACACCCCCCCTCCCCGAAAAAAAATTAACATGAAATCCATTAATTTTTCATTTTTAACGAAAGGATTACATTTAATCTCATCCCCCGTTAAAGGAAATCTGCCACAGCACCCCTTAAATGTTTCTTCCTTAAAATAAATGCTCATTATGATTTAAAAGCAAAACTACACAAAATGTACAAATGCTATATTTATTTTACTAACATTAACAACAAACTATTATAATTTTACTCTTCTAACTTTAGCAAATTCATGGATTAGGGATGTGTAGTCTAGAATAGCAGCCAATGTTGATTCACTAGAAATTATTGACAGGTTTAATTTTGTTTGGCTTATTGAACTTCTTCGATAAAAAGAAAATGCTGCATCATTCACAACAAGGTTTAAAGAATGACATGCACAGGGCACATAAAACGCCCTTGGATATTTTTCAGTTTTTCTGTTTTGAAAACACTTTCTTACTCCTTTCATATTAGAACCATTATCGTATCCTTGTCCTCTAAGCCACTTTAACTCAAAACCTAATTTCCAGTGGCGGCTTGTGGGATACAGCAAGTACAGCCGGGCTGCACTTGAAATTATTAGCACATACTTTAAAATAATGTATTCTACTAACTTTCTTAAATTCAGATTAGAATTATAGAATTCCTATGGTAAATTTTTTTTAAAAATCTTTAAAAAAAAAAAGTATTGTAGTAACGGCCGGATCGCTCATTCAGAAAAAAAAAAACCCTTTAATCTTCCCGCAATTCAACTGCGAAAGTCGTTGGTACAGCCGAGGCCTCCAAGAGAGGAGAAAGAATCACTATTCTTTCTCCTCTCTCGGAGGCCTCGGTACAGCCTTCAGCTCTGATTAAGGAATTGGCAGCACCGTTGCCATGGTAACCAGTACGTAAGCAGTTTCTCCGGCTTAGGATGGCATAGGGTGTTTTAGCTAAGACACAGCCGAAGAAAGGTTTTCTGTCTTTTGCAGCAGTTGTGAATTCGACGAACTGATTGGCTCGGACGAGAAGTGAGGGAGAGAATAAAGACACTCTATGTTCTAGCCCAGCGTTTCTCAACCTAGAAAAACTATAGAGTGAGTAGTGATGCATGTTTTTAAAAAATCATCTAATTTATTCTCATTTTTACTCAAAAATATATCCATTTTCGCTTAAAATGTTCATTATTAAAGATTAAAAAACTCAATGTATGCTGAAAAATGTGAGGGGAGAGGGGGAGCGCCACTGTAAGTTAGCCTTTGTTGGGGGGGGGAGGGGTCACGACGTTAAAAGGTTGAGAACCGCTGTTCTAGCCCATTCTAACGGAAACAATAGCGGTTTTTTTTGGGGTTTTTTTTTTTTTTTTTTTTTGTATGGGAAGGTTGAAAATTTTTAGCCTTATTTGTTACTGTGTCCATGTGTTATTGGAATCTATGATTTAACCGTTTTGAAACATGGAGCCCCGTTATTATCCAGTTTGCGTCTTGCTTGAAACTCCGTTTAACACATGGAAAGAAGATAATAACGACAACCACTAAAAGAAAATAGACCGAAACCAAATTTGTCCATTCATAAGAAAAAAGCAAGTTCGTCTCAGCATGGTCGTAGCTTCCATTTCTCATGATATGCACTAATCTCGTGGCTATGGGACAGTTTTTATTTACAAAAAAATGTTTTGTTGGCCGTATTTAATCGTTGAGATAAAAAAGACCGTTTGGAATGGTACTGGATAGGATGGATTAACCACCATCACACGAGCACGCAAAACACATGAAAGCTCAATCGAGCATTTAAAAAATTCTTTAAAATTTAAGGAGTTGATAAGTAGTGGAAGCTAAATTGCTGACGAATTAAAGGAAAACTCTCGACTTTATATTGCTGAATTTATCAAGAAGGTAAGCCTGAATAGATGCTTCATGCAATTACCCATCAAAGCAGTAGTGTTTTTAAGTAAGCAAGATCTGGCATTAAGAGGACATGGCGAGCGAAATAATTCTTTAAACATGGTGAATTTTAAAGAGCTATTAAAATTAATGATATCTGAATTAAAACAACGCCTTTTTATGAGGACATCACTGACTGATTCGCAAGTTTAAAATAAAAGAGGATTGATTTGACTTATAAAAAATAAGTAAGTTTCCTTTCTTTTTTTTTCTTCTCAAGTTATCATTACAAAAGAAAATTCTCAGGAAACTTCGAATCAGACACGGATTAATGCAATTTTGAGGATAGGAGCGGCTGGCTGAAATTTATGTCCATTTTATGGAAGTAAAATAGGATCTCTTACATTTTTATGTAATTTCTTTTTTTTTTTTATCCTGGGTGAGGGCTTAATCCGTCAGTTTTCGAATTCAGTAACAAAGATTTTCCATTCCTGAGGGTCATATGTTTCCGGCTGCACTAACATTTTTGACCACGAGCCACCACTGCTAATTTCTCCAAATGTGTCAGAATAAGCTCTGTCAAACCCTCTCCGGTGGAATCACTAGCTTCTAAAAAACCAATGAAAAATTCTTCAATTTCATATTTATTTGTTTGGAGTCAAAAGCAGCGACTCTTATTGTTAATAATAGTTGTTCAATATGGCTTACGTCTGGAGTACAATCGCGGTTACCGAGAAATATTTAGCTGTTTTCGTAATTTCGACAACCTTGTTTAAAACAGCTGAACAAAACAATCCCATTAAATTTATCAACACATCTTGAATGTTATTACTTAAATAGTGACAGACATTTATTAGATTCGCGTTGAACTCTTCTAATATGTTCTTCCATAACTGGATGAAACTCGGAAAGCAAGTGTCCCGGGTTCGGGTCCCATCGCGAGGCTGTCGATCTAACGGTCTGTAGTTTTGGATGGTTTTTCTCCAGATGTAACGTGAATACGCATTAGAACCCTTAGAAAGTACTCCTACCAAGGCACCCCCCCCTTGGCAGATCGCCCTAGTGTAGCGTTTCCATAATCACACACAAGCAAACAAAAAAACGAAATTCGGAAAGCAGTTCTACCAACTTTAAGAAGTTTCCGTTATTAGACTGAAACAAATGTTCAGTTGTCCCACGAAAAGCTAAGCATTGTGAGGCAGCAGTCTAATTATTGATACAATTCTTTTTAAAACACCTCTCCAATGTTGAATTTCAAGATCCATAATTATTTGGTACTACTCTTCGATAGTTTTTTCTGCTTTAATCGAATGAAAATAATAGTTTTTGAGATAGAGTATTGGGCATGTTTTAATGAATTTCGGCCCATAGAGCGTAATGTATTTCGAATCTTTTGGCGGTCCTGTAAATAAACTATCCATTCGATTGAGACCAAAAGGGGAGGTGCATAACTAGATGTTAGAACAACCCTAAATATAAAATTTCAACATTCTACGACCAATAGGTTTTGAGATAAGCGAGTTACATACAACATACATACGTACGTACAGACGGCATGGAAAAACTGGCCAAAATAGACTCGCCGCTGGTCAAAATGAGTTGCAGACACGTTTATATGATCGTTCATGCTAACTTACGATGAGATGCATCGAAAAAAATTTTTAATTAAATTTAGAGGTAGTCAAAATCGGTTTTTTCGTCGAAATTTGGCCACCGAAATTTTTCGGGATCACATTACTTCCTTATACTCCGTATAAGGAAGTAAAAATCAGCATGGCGATTTCAACATTGGGAAAGGCGGAAAGAAAAAGTCGTGTACTAGTATGCAAATGATAATACAAAAGTGAAATGCTGAAAGTTGTCCTCTTCGAATCATAACTACTGGCCTCCTCTTCAGAATCATGAACAGTACCCTATTACTTTCTGCTCCTTCTGCTGACTTTCGGATAGTTTATATCGATACATTTCTCGCAGAGTTGTTCATTCTTCCATTTTGTAATGTTTGAGATGCACTGCTATCAAATATAAGGTCTTCTTTATTGATGCCGATTTTATAATAGGAAGTCAAATTTTCGCAATGCTGTGCTATCTCTTCCTCTTCCAAGTCGTGAATCCTTTCAAAAAACCCAAATTTTTCGAAAGTTATTTCATAAGCTTGAAGCCGTTTCCTTAAGTTTGACGTTAGACGTCAGACAAGATTTTAAGTTTTTTTTTCCAAATAATAATTTTGGGAAGAGCTTTTTTTCGACCTGAAGCCCCTTTGGGGCTAATGCCCTTGGCGACAGCCGGGTTCGCGTATGCGCTAACACGGCATTGTATGTATGTGTAAATTTATTACGCTTAAATGAGTATGAAAAGGGTCACATAAAGCAGACCTATTTTATGCAGCTCTTTGAGTGGGCGCCCATACTTAAGGGCGAAAACGACCCCCCCCCCAAGCTCTCAGAAAACGTATATACAACCGCAATTATTTATGTATTGTTGCAACGTGGAAGTGATTTAACCAGGTTTTCGGTGCAAGACCACCGATTCTCCTCCCCTTACAAACGACTTTGCAGATCTCTACAAGCATTCTTATGGGCGCCCATAGCCCCTTGAATTGCGCCCCTCTGCTCGGAGCAGATACACTAGTTACCTTTTAGTTTACCTTAGGAAAGATAACTATTTCCAGAGTTAGATTTTTGAAATGCTGCTCGCGAGTGTTGTAGCAGAATTATAAAATTATAGGAGGGGAAAACTCAGATTTAAATATTTGCATTAACATACTAGTGTAGGACACACTAGTCGTTGCCCTTAGCTTCTGTCGAGCTTGAAAAACATGGTAAAACTCGTTAAAATTATTGAAGTAAAACTTCTTTAGGCGCAACTAGGGAGTAACTCAGATTTTTTTTCTGACGGAAGTAACGCTCGGTAAAGGAGGTGACGTATATGTCACATACTCCACGCTGACCCTGAAAAAGAAGAACCACAGAAAAACCTACCTTTTCGATCGCTCTGCTGCTTTCGCCGACTTCATCCTGTAAAAGTACACAGAACCTCCTAGGGAAAGAAACGGCGAGAAAAACAGTCAAGTGCCGTACCTTTGAGACATCAATCTTTATTTTATATATCAATAAGCGTTGTGAAGGTACATCGAACACAATATTTTACATGTAATCCCAACCACACAGGAGGTTCTCGATAATCCTTATTTTTAGATGAATAATGTACATGGTTTTGGAAAAGCACAAAGAAACGGACCCTGGCTGCAATCAATCCCAAGCAATAGACAGAACCTGCAGTTTAAAAACACGGATACCGATTAATAATTTGAAACCTACCAGCAGACGAAATCAACGCTTATGAATACTGTGATAGAAAAACACAAAAAAAAAAAAAAATTACTGCATTCGAACCCAACAGAGGAAAACATCAGTTAAAGAACACAGTTAAAGTATAATACTAGACTATGGACATCCCCCCCCATTCAAACCCAACCTTCAGACGGTACAGTGGTATAAGAAAAGAGTTAAAGAATAATACTGCAACATGGACACTTCCTAGATTTTAATGTTAAATTTTCGCTCTTAAGATTCTCAGCCGTTAGTTGATTTTTTAAAAGAAAAATTTGATTTAACTATGAATACTTTTCGACTTCAATCAACAACGCGTTTCGGTACAACGATAGATGCTGTATTTTCAAGAAAATTAGCAAATTTAGAGAGTAAAATTTATGTTTCACATTATAGTTACCACAAACCTATAATTTCATACATAAAAAAATTATGATGACATTCAAAATTTCAACTACAGCTCTTAAAGAACATATAGTCAACATATTTACCGAGTACTTGGCACAAGATCATTGTCCATACACAAAATCTTGTAGACTACAGAATGAAGATTTGTTGAACAGTTCACATATTAGTACGTAATATTTTAACAGGCACTAAAAATCACTGTAGTTTGAATTACTGTCACATTGACCAAAGCTTCAATTGGTCTTTCATTAAATGTCCGCTGTTTTCAAATGCGCCTCGCAAAATGGCGCAGCTTCACACATCCAGTATTCATCTTCTAAGAGAACACGAAAACTTCAAAATGGTTGGGTTTCACACCGACAGATTTTAACGCGACACACCGATGGAATGAAGACCCAAGCTTGCATCAGCAACTACTTCGATATCGTGATGAAGGATCAAGAATTTTGAATTCTATCCTGGAAGAATTCTGCACGGTATCAGCAAAATCGAAGATCTCCGCAACGGTTCGCCGAAACTGATGACATAAGAACTTAGCACTAGTCAATGTTCTGCAACCATTTTTGCACCGACCTTGTGACAAAGATTTAAATGAATTGTACATTCATATCTGGAGAAAACTGGAAGATTTGCCTTGCATTCAACAATTTGTTCATTTTTCAGAAGAGTCCATACGTATAATTATTTTCAGTTGAAGATTTCTCACAGCTACTTCGTTATCGCTTTAAAACTTTCGCTGCTGTTTTTTCGACTGCTGATAGAGTCTCTTGAACGGACGCGCTTTGAAAACTGTTTCCAGATATCCTACGGGAAAAAAATTACTGTGCGATCTTTTCCTTCCGTCAAGTACAGCGAAACCGGTTTCCCCGTGCAGGAAGCGGTCAGTCCACACTGGTTTTCTTCTGCGGAAAACTAGTGGAATGGCATCGTGGGCTTTGTTTACATCTTGTTGTTTTGATTTTGTGAAGATCTGACTGACGGTGCTACATGACTATGTAACACATCCATTGGAGTGTTAACCGCCAATTCCACTTCAAGGACAGTCCACTTCATTCACTGCTATATATACTTCTCGGTCTTCCTTCGTTGCGCAGTTCTGCATGTACGCTGGCCCGCCACAACCAGGGCCGGACTGAGCCATCGGGCGGTCGGGCGATCACCCGATGGGCCGGTGCTCTATAGAACCAGGGGGCCTAAACCCGCAATTTCGCAACGCAACATTTGAAAGGTGGGGGAGTATGTATGTAGTATGCTGAATAATGGCTCCGGTATCTAAACTAGATAAAGATTAAAATTTCAATGAGCTTTATAAAACATTTTTAAAACACACATTGGGACAAGCAGGGTACAATACAAAAGCAAAAAAAACCTAGCACCGGCGCGAAACGGAAGCGCGGGGCCGACGCGACGATCCCCACTTCCTTAGAATAGGGAATTGAAAAAGACTGACGTATCTAAAAATTGTAAACATTACTGTCTATGCAGCTTTATATACACTACACTTAGGTCATACCAGACCCATAATGACTCAAAACTATCTTAAAAGCACCTGTCAGGGTAAGAAAATGTGTTAAAGAACATTAACACACCCATATTCGTGTGAAAAAATGAAATAAATAGACGATAACTCTAAATTTACAATTTTTTCCCGTGTGTGTGTGTTTGACGTTATATGCTGTATTTTAATTTAGTTGAAACGTAATGTATTATTAGTGATGTTAGTAAAACAAAACAAAAGAATGTTCAAAGCTTTCTTTTACGTACAGAGAAATTTTTAATTACCATTTCTAGACAGCCCCACCCGTGGCCGAGCACATAGCGAGTTCAATTAGGAGATGGAAGGTGCCTGATTCAAGCCCAAGACACCTCCGCCAACATAACTGTTCGGAGTTTTCCCTGGTTTTATTTGAAACTTGAGTAAATTTGGGTTAAGACCACTTAGAAAGACTGCCAAGGAGGGCACCCTCCATCGGTCTATACCAGGGGTTCCCAAACTTTTTTCCCCCGTGGCACCGTTGTCAGGCTAAAAACACTTAGCGGCACCCTTGTCAGGCTAAAAACATTTCGGGGCACTTTTGTCAGGCTAAAAACATTTCGGGGCACCCTTGTCAGGCTAAAAATCATTTCGGGGCACCCTTCTCAGGCTGAAAATCATTTCGGGGCACCCTTCTCAGGCTGAAAACGTTTCGGGGCAAGTTACATTTAAAGCAATATGAATACGAAGGTTAGAATGAAGCAGTTTGGATACATTTTTCATTGTTTCTTTTATGCTTATTGGGCTTACTATTACACTATCTTGGAAAAGGGATATAGAATTTTGCCCCCCCCCTCCCCATATTTCAGGGAGTTCTTGTAAAATAGAGGCGACTGGACACCGAACTCTCTCGAACTTGACTAAAATATTTTTGTTTCGCCTACTTGATCATCGGATTTGCAAACTTTTTGTTAAATATCGGTTCAAAGGAATTTTTTTGATTATGCTCCCCCAAAACTTAGACTTTTCTTGATTATCTCCACGGCACCCCAGGGTGCCGCGGCACACAGTTTGGGAACCTCTGGTCTATACCCCTAGTGTAGATAAATGGCCGTAATACCACAAAAATAAATCTAGATTACTTATGGCCCGTTGAAAAAAGAAGAAACAGAATTTGCTGCAGGTGTTAAAAATACTTCAAAACGTTATTTTAAAATTAGCTGAGTCCAATATTTCTTCTTTTCCCCACAGAGTCTGTGGAAAGAAAAGCCAAAAAAATATAAAACACGAATTTTGCATTGGCTGTCTTATATGCTAAAACAGAAAATTAGTTAAGTGATTTCAGTTTTGCCTATAATTAAGTAAATTATTGGAGGGGCTCGTGCATCCATGTTCCCGTATAACTCTAGGCCTGTAATCTGAGTATCTAAGAGAAGTTCCTTAACTAAAACGCCAACAGCCTCCATCAAGTGAGTGAGCGCGAGGACTAACTGATCAATCGTTCTTTTAATTTTTAACTCATTTTCTTTAACTATTAATGATTATTCTAAATCTTAAAGAATCTTACCGAATTAATTTAAAACTGGATTATACGTAGATACATATCGTAAGACCTGATAAAGTTAAAATAAGCTCATCAAATTTGAAATAAACTGAAATGCTAAAATTTTTTGTTTGGCTAAAATTTAAAATTCCACTCAATTCTGCAATTTCTGCATAATCTAATTTCTGGAACCTTATTACAGCAATAAACCAGTTTTAAAAGTGTATTTGTTGAAAGTCTATTTCGAATTTTTGATTGTATAATTGTACAAAAGATAAGGTTGAAAAAAAATATTTCTATAGCAGCATTGCTGGACGAAGAGGAGGTGTACAAGTAATCTGGATGTGTACAGGTAGTGAGCAAAAATCATTAGAAATTTCACAAACTTTCTACACACTTTTCATCATTTATCAGTCTTGACAGTTACGACTATTTTTTCTGTAAAATAGATATGGGAATTGGGTCTTCTTCTTTTAATTCAGAATTAATACCTCATGTTATAAAGTCAGACTTAGTTTCTCTTAACCACGCTTCCCTTCATTCTTATAATTTAAATATTCACCTCCGTACTTTGAGTGTAGTAAATATACTACAAGATGACAAGGCAGAATGCCTTGTTCAAATCTCTACTTTAGAGAATAATGAAGTTTCAAAATTTTAGATAGAAATTCACGCCATTACATGGCACACACCTGCTATGATAGCTGAATGATTTTGTATTCTTTTAATCCAGAGTTAATACCGCATGTTATAAAGTCAGAGTTAGTTTCTCTTAACCATGCTTCCCTTCATTCTTATAATTTAAATATTCACATCTATACTTCGGGTGTAGTAAATATACTAACAAGGTGACATGGCAGAATGGCTTGTTCAAATTTCTACTTTTGAGAATAATGAGGTTTTAAATTTTTAGATAGAGATACACACCATTACATGGCACGCATCTGCTATGATAGCTGAATGGTTTTGTATAGTGTCCAAGGCAATTGATACTGTTTTATAAGGTCTTTTACTAGTCTTTGAAAATTGAAATCCTGAATACGATTCACAATGTTTGGATCCATTTCTTCATAGTGTTCATTAGCCATTTCTAAATGCTATTTCATTATTGTTTACTTTTTCCATTAGCAATTATGGTTTACTTTTGATTCTGAGTTCGTGACTTTGATTCGAAGTAGGTTAAATAGTAGACAATTAAATTAAATGAAGTTATTAGACGATTTCTTTACCCAACTAAAGTTTTACTTTACCTTCATAATCTTCTAATCAATATTTAACTTCAAATTTTCCCAACAGAGAAATTATTTAAGATCTGTATGTTTATGTATTTTTCTCTTTAAATGAAATTAATCTATGTTCCTATCAGTTTATTCATTAAAAATATTTGACAGACTATTAAAATAATGACAATAACTCTGAACAGTAATCAAAGTTTAGTTTCTGAATATAACTACTTCTAAGTATCTAATGATAAAAATGTAAATTGAGAATTTAAAGCATGCTAAAATAATTTAATTGTATTTAATTAGCTAAAACATTTTAATTAAACTCAGATAAACAACCGTAATAACTCTTAGTTCACCAAGTAATGTACCGAAACATGCACCTTTACAATATGTTATATTTAATAATTGCGTGCTAAATTTGAGTAATTTTATTTTTGCCATTTTTTTCCCACTTTCCTGATTTTTATCAGTTTTTGCCACTGTCGTAGCAAAAGTATGCAGGAAAGTTGCCCAACTATGTTTACAAATAAATAAATAAATAAAATAAAAGCCACATTCACCTAACCAGAATACTATGATCACCTAATATTTAATTTTAACTACGGCCACCTTCGGCTCATTTGCTACATATTTTTGTAAATATGTATATTATGTTTCACATTCTTTTATTAACTGAATTAACTTTATAGAGCAAATTTAAAATGTTATGTATGTATGTATTGTTCGTTTAGTTTTTAGTATGGTTTTATTGTTTGGTGGTCAATTAAATAATTAAAAAATATTATATTGAAAACTCGGTATTCTTTTATTTCATTCTCATTATCAAGTTATGTTAGGCATAGGCGCATCCATGGAGGAGGCTAAACACTAAAGGGTCTGATCACTCCTCCTTCCAAAGTTAAAAATCAAAATGAAATTTTCTTCAAAGTCGTCAGAGACTTTGAATTATTGAATTAAAATATTTTTAAAGTTGTCTTTGAAAGAAACTTTAATAAAAAATATTGGGTATTTAATATATTTTTCTCTGATAATGCCATATGCAAATGAACTCGATTTTAAAGTCATTGAAGGGAACAGATAACTTAGGACGTTATAAGCGAGTGCGTTGTAAGCGAGGTTCGCACTTTAGGTGTGTGATTGAACCTATAGATATCTTACCGTTATAAGAGAGTTCATTTAATCAGAATTCAGCTATATTCGTGCATCCTCTCTCCCTCCCCCAGCTAAACTAATATCCTACATGCGCCCGCATGATGTTAGGGGGCCGGTCTAGTCGAATCGCCCGGGCCGTTTCAGCGGTCCAGTCCGGCCCTGGCCACAACGTATATGCACAACTGCTGACCATCTTCCTTCTCTTCACCTGGGCAGATGTGGATGTACACTTTCCCTCAAAGTGTACATGCACAACTTTTGAACAACTCTCTAAAGAATTTAATTGCGCTAGAGACTTGGAAAATATTTAGAATGCCTCTTTACAAGCTGCAGTGTGAGCTGTTGCAAACGATAAACCTACAGGCGATTCGAAACACTCGGTTGACAAAATGCTTAACATACGGAATTTTGCAATACTTCCCTAACCAGGTAAACCGCTTGGCCCATATTTGAATGCAGTTTTTTGTGCCGATGAATTTTTATCTGAAAGTTGCATGAGACGTGCAGCTTTACTGTTAGTGTTAGTCTATAGTAGATTGGGTGGAGAAACATTTTTAATTTTTTTAAGTGTTTAACATCATTGATTTACAATTAAAGTTCTTCAAAAGTTCTGTGGCGGGGAACTCTTTTCAGATGGAATACCCTTAAGGTGTAAAGGTGTTTCTTTTAAAAATTCCTGAGAGTGATTCTTTTGAAAAATGAAAGTCAGAACGAGAGCATTTTTTAAAAACAAACCAATGATGTACTCGAAAAAACTAATAATCTTCTTCACTAACAGTAGTTTCTTCCGTAATAGTAAGCTAATCTTAACAGCCAACCCATATGTCTTATGCAATGTTGAGAAAAAAAAAATTATGAGCACAAAAATGGCGTCCTAAAATCGGACGAAGTGTTATGCATTCGGGGAAATATTGCAAAATTAAGTATGTTAACAATTTTTTCCGGAAATTTTTTAACTCTTATTGGTTCGTTGTTCGTAATAGTTCGCAGTACAACTTCTAAGGAAAAAAATCTAAATTTTTGTAGTCCCTAGCTCAATTCGATTTTTAAAAAAGCTGTTCAAAAGTTGCACGATTTCCAAAAAGAACAGATGTAAGAACTTTTAAACGCAAGGGAAAGTCAATTTCGACCCTCGAGACAGACACACTTTGGACCCGGTCTCTTTCAAATCATGCCTGTCACAGACTACGTAAGACAAGTTTAAAAACCGCGACATTTTAATTTACTTTATAAGACGTATTATTTATTGGAGGGAGCGTAAGGTAGCGTCGTATTTCGTGTGTGAGTATATTTCCTAGCCAAAACTACTGAAGCTAATAGAGCATGTTTCCGCTGCAAAGAACCCTCGATACCGTAACACTTCGTTATAACGGAAATTTCGTTGGAATGAAATTACGCTAATTTGAATAAAACGGTAGAAAGTTATAGTTATGCACATTCAGCTGTTGTTTTGAAATAAAACCACGTACAATACTTACATATAAGAAAATTGCATTAACTACTGTGATAAGAAAGTTGTATATGAATTCGATATTCGCAAATTCGTTCGGACACTTTAGCATGCTCCTCCTTTTATCTTTTCAAAGGTGTATGACGGCTGTAAATACCCATAAAAACATTTCAAAATCGAAAAATTCATATAAGTGGTATCTGTCGTGACATTTTACTGATTTGTAAATGTTTACGTATGGTTAACTTAGGAATGATAATTGGTTTTAACTTAATTTAATTAAGTAATATTCTGCTGAAAATATTTGTGCAGGGGTCCCCAAAAGTATCCGTGCCCTGGGCCCCAAAGTGTGTAGATCGGTCCCTGGGAACAGTAGATGGAAACGTCAGTTTAAGAACCCTTTTCCCGGATTCTAACCCAACTTCCACACAGAACAAGGGGATGGAACACCACAATCACAGGGACAGTGGCTGCAAACGAACCTAACATAGCCCGGGGAAATTTTCGTTTAAGAACACTGTTGGAGGATCATACTTCAATCCCACGAAGGTAAATTTATAGGAGGGGACACTTCTCTTAGAAAGTTGGATAACGCCATAGTTGCAAACAGATGGTGCTACGCACACTGGGTAACTGTGCATCTCAAAAAAAAAAAAAAAAAAAAAGTGTGTGCGTGTAATCTTTACGCGCGGTTGAAGTAAAACTTCTTTGACGTTGGATTCATTTACAGCGAGATTCATTTTCTTTGTGGTGTTCATCCCCATGTTCATAAACCGTTGTTCCGTCTGGAGGTTGGGTTAGAATCCAGGGAGTGTCCATGTATTATCCTTTAACTGTCTTCTTAAATCGTTTGCGGCCGGGGATTGTTTCTTTGTGGTGTTCCATACCTGTGTTCTTAAACCGTTGTTCCGTCTGGAAATTGGGTTAGAATCCAGGAAGTGTCCATGTTGTAGTATTATTCTTTATCTGTTTTCATATGCCATTGTTCCGTCTGGAGGTTGGGTTTGAATGGGGGGAATCAGGGGCGTATATCGGGATATATCCCCCCCCCCGAAATTTTCGGATTAGTGATGAAATTCCGTCTATTTATACACACATAAGTTCATATCCCCCCCCCCCGAAATATTTTTAGGAACATATCCCACCCCGAAAAATTTTCCTGGCTACGCGCCTGGGGGGAATGTCCATAGTCTAGTATTATACTTTAACTGTGTTCTTTAACTGATGTTTTCCTCTGTTTGTTGGGTTCGAATGCAGTAGTGTACATTTTTTTGTGTGTGTTTTTCTATCACAGTGTTCTTAAGCGTTGATTTCGTCTGTTGGTAGGTTTCAAATTATTACTCTGCATCCGTGTTTTTGAACTGCAGGTTCTGTTTATTGTTTAAGATTGATTGCAGCCAGGGTCCGTTTCTTTGTGGTGTTCCATTCCCGTGTTAAACCGCCTCCGTCTTGAGGTTAGGTTAGAATCCACGGAGTGTCCATTTGTTATTCTTTTATTCTGTTCTTAAACCGTTTGCAGCCAGTGTTTGTTTCTTTGTTGTGTTACATACACGTATTCTTAAACCGTTGTTCCGTCTGGATGTCGGGGTAGGATAAAGGACACCACACGTCTTCGAAATTCGATGACAGTCCCCAAATATAGATTTTTTTTTTTACTTTGTCCCTAAAAATACCTTGACTTCTTGGGGACGCGAAAAGTCCCCAAATTTAAAGATTTGTACACCCTCCAAAAAAAGTATTCGAGTAAGAGAGAAATTTCCTATTTTAGATTTACGAATAATGATTGAGTTTTTGAAGAACGCACAACTTGATAGAAATATGGAAAGTCATATTTATACATATCCTAATTCATATTCTATGATAAATAATTTTTAATATACGAAACCAACGTAGGAAATTTCTCTCTTGCTCGAATACTTTTTTTGGAGGGTGTACTTTTTTCCCCTGAAAGTTTCCGCTTAGTTCATTTCTTTCAGAAAAAATTGAAGAAATAAGAAAAATAAAACAAATAAAAGCGCCTTCTACTCTATGAAATTCGATCTAGAAACAATGAAATTCGATCTCTGAAAACGTTTGTTGTCATCGTATGTGTAGCGTGTACAGAAAGCGTTTCCAAGTATCTAGAATCGCGTGAAATTTACAAACATGAGTTAGAATTGCGCCCATTTTACGCCAAAATAAAAACTATATGAAATATGTAACTCAAAATGTGTTACACAAAGTTGACAATTTTCAAATAGTAAGTTCGCTTAGACAACAGGAGTTTAGAATTAGCGATTATTCGTTTTTCCAAAAGAGAATAACTAATATGTTGAAAATGAAAAATAATTAAAATGCAGATTATTTTAAAGCCGGTTTGGTCCAGCTGGATTATTTGCTACCAGTAGAAATATTTGGCGGCGTTAACTATGTCATTATAGCAGTTATAGTACACTTTGGATATTTGCTAGCCCGACGAGATGGTATAATTCGTGGTGCTAAGTACGCCAATCTGCAAACGATTATGTAAATGAAAATATGGATAACGGTTTTCTGGTAACCTTACATGAACAGTAATTATAGGTTGTGAGCATGTGTAAATCGCCAAAAAATGAAAAGTCGCCATGGGTGGCAAGCTATCCTATCTGTTCCGTAGCTTTTATTAACTTTACATGTACCCAAGTCGCCAAATAATGAAAAATCGCCTTGGGTGGCAAATTCGCAAAGTGTCCAATAGGTTTTACGTTATTAAAAATACAGCTGAAACAGATGTTCTGATTTTATTACGCTTTAGCTCCTAATTAATATAACTTTTGAATGGCAACATTAAATATCATTATGTTTCTGAGGAGTGCAAATAATTTTTCCAGCGATTATAAGCAGAGTCCGCACTCCAGGTGGAGTATAGCTCAGGACCCGTACAACACGGATTCAAATAACAAAATATCTTCCGTGTTATGAGGGGGAGGGGGGGTCTACTGTAGTGTGAAGTTTAAATTTTTATGTACCAATGAACATGCAAGAACCAGGCAATGTGTAGCTCAGTAACATTCTATCTGATCCAATCTTCGGGTTTTGTCTGTTGAAATTATGCCTTTTTACTTTCCGAACATGTGCCATGTAAGGAAAGTATTGTAATCATGAAAAAATTCGAATTCGAGATTTCGGTGTATTTACACGTTTAGAGAGCTTCTGAATTCATTTATGCTATTTTTAGGAGATGTATGTATGTATGTGTGTATGTGTGTGTGTGTGTGTATGTGTGTTTGTGTGTATGTGAGTGAACACGATAGCTCCTGAAGGGGGCATGCGATTGAGCTCAAATTGGGTATACATGTTATAAACCACCGTCGCAAGACCGGTATTGATTTTGGTGTGTATAGGACTTATAGTTTTTCTACAGGGCTACGACAAAGATTTCTTTTACATTATGGCCTATGGGGGGAATTTCTTGAAAGTGCGCTAGCGTTTAAACGGTAGATTAGATAGAGCTCAAATTGGATATGTATGTTATAAACCACCGTCGCAAGACCTGTATTGATTTCGGTGTGTATAAGACTTATAGTTTTTCTACAGGGCTACGACAAAGATTTCTTTTACATTATGGCATATGGGGAAAATTCTGAAAAGTGCGCTAGCGTTTAAACGGTACATTCGATTGAGCTCAAATTGGGTGTACATGTTATAAACAACCATCGTAAGACCGGTATCGATTTTGATGTGTATAGGACTTATAGTTTTTCTACAGGGCTACGCCAAAAATTCCTTTTACATTATAGCCTATGGGGAGAAATTCTTGAAAGTGCGCTAGCGTTTAAACGATACATTCGATTGAGCTTCATTTTGGTATATATATTTCAATTATTCATCGATTAAAATTTATTTAAATGCTTGGTAATGATCTTAATCGTAAGTGTTCGGAAAGTCGAGTGGAGTCACTCCAGATTTTTTACGAATAAGTCTTATTAGGGGCCGAATGCCTCATACGAAAAACGAGCGTAGCGAGTCTGGAGGCCTTGGCCCCTAGTATAATACAAAAATGAAAACTATTTTAAAGCCACTTGAATGAATCTTGTCTGTCCGATATACAACCATATTTTTTAAAATCCTCTGTTATTCTCCTTACAATGAATTCAACGATAAGGATTCTGCCGCCCCTAGCCAAGAGCGAAGGCAGATAGGCCCATGGAGAAGGAACGGAAGAGACGCTCCCCTGAACAAATATTTAGACAAGATAACATGGTCTTTCTGACAATGATGAAATATTTCATGTAATTCTGAATAAGTATTCAATCTTTGCGCCTGGCAGAATTTTTTTTTTATAAATCTGCCCATATCAAAGGTACGACTTTTTTCTCTGTCCCCCAACTGACAGCAATAAATGATCGTTAATTTTCTTAAAAAACTTTTTTTTTTTCAAATTTTACGTGTTATACAAGTAGATAATGGTTAATCCAGGCCGGCCGCCCTTTTGAAGTGCCGCCTGATGCAGCCGCCTCTCTGCATCATAGCACGAGGTGACTAGCCCTGAGTGACTATTAACATGAATTAACGTCAGTTGAAAAGTAACTACATTTTTCTCACTTTTGAGACATCCCCTTATTGCTTGGCCAAAATTTTCGAATTGATATATCTCGAAAACTATTCCACGTAGCGACACGGGATTTGTTTTATTAATTTTCGTAGGCAAAGAGCAACATTCTTCTAAATATAAAGAGTAGGAAAGGAGGGGCCGTATAAAAATTAAATTTCGTATTTCAATATGTATACAACCCCCCCCCCCCAAAAAAATGCCATATCTGAAAGCTACTCTTAATGTGACGAAATTTCCTAACTGGAAGTACGTTTCGATCATTTACGGTTTAAAAAATAATCGCCTTTTGAATCAATCGGTATTTTTGTACACTCATGTCCATAAATTAAGGATAATGAAGTTTAGGCAAAGAAAGAGAAAGAAGCAAAACAAATTTGACTTATTTGTAAAGTCTATTTATTAAACAAAAAGTAAAGAGCAAAAAAGATGCTATATGTTTGACATAATTAATAAAAATTGCAAGTGTTACTCCCTTGGCCAAATTTCAAAAAAGAACCTATTTACAAAAAACAGTATAACATGGTTAGTAGGATGGTTAATACGGAGTATGTCTCCCGGACGATGCAATACAGGCCTGACAACGCCTAGGCATGCTAAGCATCAAATGATCAATCTGATCTTGGGGAATATTACACCACTCATCAAGCAATGCACTCCGAAGTTCCGGTAGACAGGTGGGAGGGGGTTGACGGGCTGCAATTCGTCGGCCAAGCATATCCCACACATGGATTCAAGTCCGGTGAGTATGCTGGCCAATGCATACGGGTGATATCCTCCGATTGAAGGCATTCGTCTACAATGTTTGCACGGTGAGGACGGGCATTGTCATCCATAAACACAAATTCAGCACCCATGGTGCCCCGAAACAAACGTACATGTTGTTCCAGAATGACATCCCGATAGATGTGGCCTGTCATCGTTACACTCTGAACATGCAGGTCAGTTCTGGAACCAAGAATAATTCCTCCCCAAACGAGCCATCCTGCACCACCGTAACGGTGTCTTTCAATGGTGTTCTCTTGGTGGTAACGGGTACCTGGCGCTCTCCAGATGAATGTCCGGCGAGAATCAGACTCCAAACTAAACCTGGACTCGTCGGAAAACATCACACAAGACCACTGTTGCGGTGTCCACAATGCATGCTCTCTACTCCAGGTTAATCGCAGGCGACAGTGAGTTGCGGTAAGTGGAACACATCTGACAGGCCTACGAGCATATAGACCAATGTGCCCTAAGCGTCTGTACACGGTCTGCCTTGAAACTGCCGTACCGGTAGCTGAAGAGAGCTGACGAGACAGGTCTGATGCTGTACTCCGTCTGTTTCTTTTGGCAGTAACTGCCAAATAGCGGTCCTCATTCGGCGTTGTAACTCGGGGGCGACCTATGCTGTAACGTCTACTCACATTACCATCATCTTGGAATCGTTGCCAAAGCCTGGAGATGACACTCTGGGCGATTCCAAGTTCCTCGGATACTTCCAGCTGGGTACGTCCACATTCCAGTCGTCCGATAATTCTGCCACGTAAAACATCATCCAAATGCCTCCTTTGTGCCATATCTATGCGGTTTTTGCACTGAAAGGCTTTCACAGCGCTTGTGAACAATTTTACTTCTTACAAATAGCGAGTTGTGTACGAGTGCGAGTTGTGTCCACCATTCCTTATATACCCCTCTCTTACACTCTCTTCATTGTGACGTACCATCCACGCCATCTGGTGGTTTCCTGTAATTTGCATATTCTTCTTCAAGATGTGTGTGATCATTCCACAGGTGAAATTTTTATTTTAGAGATCAATTTCTGTGTGATTCTGAATTATCCTTAATTTATGGACATGAGTGTATTATTGGTGAGAATACTTCTTAATCATTGCCAACTATGAAAGTAGCTTAAAGCAATTAATATTTTTTAGGGGTGCTTGAATAAACTAGAAGACTTCCTCAAGCAAGAAAGCATGCTTTTCATTGCTATAGGATGTGGAATAGCAGCTCTCGAGGTAAATTTTATTGCTTCTCACTTATTTCACTTATTTACGTACAGGACAATCATAAAATTTTGCCAAATTGGTTTAACCAATTGAAATGAAATATGAGCTACCGTTAGTTGAAGGTATAAGAACATCTCAATAATGGCCTTTTTTTACAGTTAGTGCTTATTAAAGTTCAGGATAATTAAATTGAGACACATTTCAATTTGTGTATAAGAAAACCTTTTTTTCATTCAATGCAAACGTCTTTCACAAGATGCCCGAAATATCGTTTGTTCTACGAGGGTCGTTCTGAAAGTAAATTTCGTCTTTCTCCCCCCCCCCCCAACAAAGTCACTTTACTGCTCAAAAACAAAACAAAACAAAAAACACCATGACATCATTAATTAACTATACAACTTAATATCTGAAACATCAGGTCTTTGGACTTTCTCATACTTTATCAAACATATAACAAACATTCAAAATCACATTTTTCTATCTTAATTTTCATCTAACTATAAATTCAAATATCGCTAAAAGTCTTATAAAAATATCGCACACTGCAGACGATAATATTAAATGAAGAAAGGGAAATAACAAACACAGTGATAATATTGGGTCAGCAAAAAATAATTGCGTTTTTTACATGAAATTCAAACAAATAGATTTTCAATCATGTAACCATTCTTCAAGTTCGACCGTAGCTGAGTAACATTCATGTTAGTAATCAGAAGAGCGAATTACAGATTCTCACTCCTGGCAACATTTCACCTGTCTTAAGAAAACCTTCAAATACTCAATAACAATTTCAAAATTGGAAAGATTTTCAAAAAGGAGGCAGTCGTTTTGCATTTTTTCTTTAAATCATGTATACGGACCAAGGAAGTTTTGGAGTCACAGTTCATTTGAACCACTGGCTAAATAGTCTAATTTCTACCCCTGACATTCCCAGTAACAAAAAATTTAAGACTAGAAACAGTTTTTTCCCTATAAATAATATTTATTTCTTTTAACTATCACCGAAACAGCACATAAGCTTAAATCAAGCTTGACATTTCTTTGAATTTGACGTATTAATACAAGCTTGACAGTTCAATTCATTTTAAGCTTGCAGCAAGCTTGGAGAAGTCATTTGAACTGTCAAGCTTGAATACAACTTGATCACTGCTTGATTTGGAAAGCCACATCCACATAACAAATAATTTATCATCAGTCATAAATGTACTTGACCATAGAATTAAAAAAAAAAGATTTTATATTTCCAAATATGGAAATTCTTCAAAATAAAATACAATTATACTACGAAATAGATTTCAAAATCAGTCGTTTGTCTCGATTTTAGCCAGTACTACCCAACATGAGTGTCGCGATATTGAAAATTTTAAACCGTGTGCTGCTTTTAAGTTTATATTATGCTTATTTCCCTATTAGTAGAGTCTCTAAATCACACATAACATTATTTTAATTTTGATTCATCCCACGGAAAAATAAAAGAAACATATCAGCACATAGGCCACTGATCGGTCTCGCCGGAAAACGGCGTGATAACCATAACAGTCACTTCAAACTTTAGTCACATCAGCGCAACTCAGGTTGGCCGAGTGGTTATGACGCTGGCTTCCCAACCCTTACATACCGAGTTCGATCCCAGCCGCGGACGTTTGATGGAAACAGATTAAAATAACTTGAAATTTCAGCGTAGAGGGGGGAAATGCGTGGAAAAATAAAATATGTGGGGCGAGTTCGCCGACGGGCGCCCCGTGTATTTAGGAATTTTTTTAAGCTTGAAATTAAGCTTGCTATGTCGAGTTTGATTCAAGCTTGCTATGTCAAGCTTAATGCAAGCTGGGCAAGTGTAAACTAGAACACTTGATTCAAGCTTGCATTAAGCTTACACGCTTGAAATTTTCAAGCTTAATTCAAGTTTATTGACTTGATAAATCAAGCTTGCTGCAAGTTTGCTGTGCTGTCTGGGCGCGAGCGAAATTAACGAAAGGCGAAAAGTTCAGAACCTATAACGTTTTTCGATATGCAGAAAGTCCCTTAAAATCACGCAAAAAAAGAATTCGCAGTATCTCCGGAAATTATCGTAGAAAAATGGTGAAAATTTATATTAATTATAATTTGAAGGTTTTCTTTCGTTTGATAAAGTCAAAATAGAGTGTTGCCATTGAGAAAAACGAAATTGATGCAGAATTAATTATGAAGATGGCCCTTTGTGCAAATTAAATTAGTAGTAAATTAAAGTATTCGTTGAAAAAACACTCAAAATACTGGTGTTAAACGATAAAGTAATTAAAAAACTTTGTAAAAAACACACATAAGAAGTAAAAGGAAAAAGGATACGCGTTTCGTTCAAAAAATTGTTTTGAACTTCTTCAGTCCAAGCCCTTCGACGTAAAGAACTAGCGACGTAAAGAACGTAGACAGCAGTTCCCTGTGTTCTTTACGTCGAAGGGCTTGGACTGAAGAAGTTCAAAACAATTTTTTGAACGAAACGCGTATCCTTTTTCCTTTTACTTCTTATGTGTGTTTTTTACAAAGTTTTTTAATTACTTTAAAGTATTCGTTATTTGCAAACGAATGGTATATATAACTTTACTGTACGACGAACGACGTCCAAATAAAGAGCAAGTGGGCGTTTTTTTTTTTTTTTTTTTTTTTTTTTCGCAGCCGTACATTTAAAATGTGTTTGTGAAATATTCATTAATGAAAATTATAACATGGTTGCTTGTGCAGATAACCATGTTGTAACATGGTATTTTTACTAGTTAAAAATAGCAGTTGCTTTAAAATAAATAAAAACTTTGTGAAAAAAACACACATAAAAAGGTTATTTCAAGGCGTAACGATCGTTTCGCCCGAAAATTCGTTCGGTCTTCGTCAGACAAACCCTTCCGTCATACAGAGCAGAGGGAACTCTTTGTTAGGGAAGGGTTTGTCTGACGAAGACCGAACGAATTTTCGATCGGAACGATCGTTACGCCTTGAAGTAACCTTTTATGTGTGTTTTTTTCACAGAGTTTTTATTTATTTTATCTTTTAACATCAGTTTTTTGAGTGTTTATTTTCAGCAGTTGTTTTAGTTACTACTACAGTATTGTGTATGATTATCACTCCATACATAAAGTACTTCTTCTAATCCTTTTTATTGTGTGTGTGTGTGTGTGTGTGTGTGTGTGTCGGAATGTCAAAATCAACAGTAAAAACGTGAAATTGTCCTAAAATTTGGAAACTAATGTTTGAAATGATTTTTTTTCTTTTTTCTTTTTTGTGAATTTGCCCCCATTCCCTTTTTTCCCCTTATGGTGCCATGTAAATTTTTGTACTGTGAAAGAATGCTCATCTATTTTAGAAGCTAAACAATTAAACAGATCTATTTTTGTTTTTTAACTGGTAGTTAAAAAACAAATATTTTTATATAAATATTTAAAAGAAATTTATTTTTTATTTATCAATCTCTAAAAGTAATTTAACTAAAAATTACTTAATGTAAATTAATATTAAATTATTAAAACAGAAAAAAGGCATTAAACCTATGTTTGGAAAAAATTAACTCATCTGTCATAGGTATCTTATCAAAATAGATATATTATTCTTACATAAATAAAAAGAGTATGCATTTCTTTGTGAAAATGATCTGCAATTATAGTTACATTAATAAATGTGTCATGGTTAAAATTTATTCGCTTCTGCCAGTAGTGCACACATAAAAAGAATATTTTAACATTTTATATTTTAAGTAACATTTTTTATGTATATATATGTAAAGATATTTAGTTTTTGTAAATTATAAGTCAATTATTAAAAAATACTTTAATGATGTGTGAAACATGTTTGCATTTTTTCTTCTGATGTCATTATAGAAAAAAAAAATGGTAAAAACACGCTTGATAGCTAAATGCACATTTAGTGCCGGATATCTGTATCCGGCAACCAAAGGAGCTTCGGATATCCGATATCCGGCCAAATCACTATCCGTGATAGAAATAAAGCTGAATCATTCGTCTATTATGTGATTATAATGCAGAAAAACCAACTTTACAAGCCCCATTGGGAAAATCGCGCCAAATGACCAAAATGTCGCCAGGCTTGGCGACTTTCGGAGAAATATCGCCAAATCTGGCGCCAAAAATTAGTCCCCAAAAGTGATGTTAGCGAATGCCTAGGACCAATATTTTTCGAGATTTTTAGAAATTGCTATACAAACCAATAGGAAAACCCAAAACTCCATACCTCGCGTTCTATAGTTAACGGATTTTGATGCAACAAAAAGCAAAATTTAACTACTTCAAGCATAGAATTCGAATTTTAAACTATTTTAAACCCCTGAACAGCGAGATGCCCCGAAAATTCGAAACAATATCCTCAATAACTTTAAATGACCATAGCTACTGTTCTACTTCATATGGAGCAAAAATAATGGAAGTTTTAGAACCTTAAAAAGAAAGATCTAAATTTGATACAGCAAGAGTAACACACAAGTTGTCGCCAAACATTATCCTTTCAGTGCAGTCGGATACAAGGGTGTCGCCGAGGGTGGGGTAGGGGGACTGACCCCAAACCCAGACTGACACAGGGTAGGGGGAGCCGCTCCCAAAATGAGTACAGGAGATATGGAGAAAATTCCATATTTCTGGACAAATTTGTAATCTCCCCCCCCCCCTTGATAAATTTGAAATTCGGCTGCAGACTTAAGCAAACTTTTTTACGATTCTAAACTCAATTTATGAAATTCTTTTTTATTTTCTTTTCTTCTTAATTATTTTTAAATGGAAAAACTTTCAGACAAAATAACGTGATCCATTCTTCCCTCTCCCCTCAAAAAAAGATACGTCGATTTTTAGTATAAGTTATATTGCATTTCAGTTTCTAAGTTCTCAGCCCTCCCCCCCCCCCCCCAAAAAAAAAAATCCTGAAAATTTTAACTAAATGTTCTCCCTTACCCCCTGAAACAACGTAATGTTTTCCAATGTATTATTTTTATTTTGAATTAAAAAAAAAAAAGCCTCAAAAGGCCTCTTAGCCACTACAAAGAAGAATGCAAATCTTTGTCACAATGTACATTTTAAAAATTTTGCTCAAGCATACCTGGATTAGAGTATTTCACGAAGAAAATCGAATGCAAATGCAGTCAGCTTTCGATTTTAGAAAATTTCTTGCAATGCTTTAAAGTGCCAACTTATCACAAAATTTAACACTCCAATTTACTCTCTTCCAGATCTTTGGCATGATATTTTCCATCTGTCTATGTAAAGAGATATGAGAAGACCTGCAGGTGATCATTTACTATTTTCTCTCAAGACTACCCCCTGAAAATTTCCCATATTCCTTACGTACTCCAAAAGCAAGCTGCTATCTTCAAATCGCTGTCTCTTTCTGCGATGTTACATCAGATATGTTTGTTTGTTTTTTTCCCTGTACAGCTGCCACATTTTCTTGGAAACTTTGCTCAATCCTTTTATTTTGAAAGATTTTCATTCAATATTTTTGTACGTATTAAGCAGCCCTACTAACACGGTTCTTACATTTGTCGATAAAGAATAAACGTCTAATTGATTTTTAAAAAAAGACATTGTTAATAATCCGTTCACAGATAAGTCTTTGCATTAATCAGTAAGAACGAACATTAGCAAATATAATAATTGTATTCAAACTATTGCTAACTATTATATGAAATCGAAATTATGAATTTCACGACAAACAGTAAAGGGGAAAAAAGAGGGTGTAATTTTAAGAACGTTGAAAGAAAATTCCTGATACTTATTTCGGTTTGTCATGTTATTGTCATTTTATGCAATAGACTCGAATCTACTCAGTGTAGAGTCATCCGCAGAGCCTGACTAAGCCTTTCGGGGGCCCTAGGACTAGCACTTTTTTTTTGGGGGGGGAGGCGTAAAATGGCAGACATTGTTGACACATACAATCACAGGGTATAAATATTTGTTAGCAGTGACATATATAAGTCTATGTGTGTGTGTGGGGGGGGGGGGGGGGGGGTAGGGGTGCAGATTACAAACTACTCTTCTCCAAAAGTGTTTAATGCACAGACGTTATGCTTCAAATGACGTCTTCAAATTAATGTTCTATAATAGAATATACTTTGGACTTTAAGATGTCTGTTCTATCTCTGAATACAGTGTAAGCATTTTTGCTAGGCGGCATGTGTTTAAAAAGGGCAGCTTTTTATTTAATGTCATTGATGCTTCTTATGTTAAATTTTTAAGAACTGAACTTACACTACCTTAATTATTTTGGGGCCTCTTAAAATTTGGGGTCCCTAGGCCGAGGCTTAATCAGGCACCACTGCGGTAATCAAGCACTGCTGATCCGAATGACAGGCTGGGACAGAGCCTGTTTACCGAATAGGCCCATAAGGTCTGGGCCTATAGTTAAAAAAAAAAGTATAGGGGCCTCAAAACTACAATATTTGTGGAATGCGATAGGAATATGTGGGAGGGGGCCTCGAAATGATAGTGGGCCTATAGCATCAGAAAGTGTTAATCAGGCCCTGGGCTGGGACAAGTACCTGCGCAAAGCAGAATTCGGACTTGAGCCAAAAGCCGCTGATGTTAACTTTTTAGGTAACAGTCCTACATCTCACGTTACCTTATGCTTGCAGTACTCATTTATTTGACGAGGAAAAGTCGTTTAACAGCACATCTTTCTCATATGTAAATGCATTTTAATTTTCTAAAAAGTGAAAAAATAATAATGTGTGGTGCGTATGATTTTGGTTGATAATTACTGATTAATGAGTAGATTATTATTATTTTTTTAAAGGGATGTCGAGCCCGTAAGGCTCATTTAACTGTACGCCTAATAATAAAATATACACGGTATACCAGTTAATGAAAAAGTGGCTTTTTTTTTGGGGGGGGTGGCAAAACCATAGCCTGTTTTTCCCAGGATATTGGCGGGTTCAGAGGGGGCACAGGAGCATAAGCTTACACCCCTTTCCAAACGAAGTAATTTCGTTTGTAAAACATTGGACTTATTTTTTAAATTCAATGTATTTATAAGGAAATGGAGACCAAAAAATTACTCTAGTGTAATGGATGCACCTTCAGGAAAAGGTTATAGAAACATTTATGGGAAAAGCCAGAATTCTTTTCGACGCCCAAAAGATAATTTCATGATGATATCTAAGTATGATTCTCGTCCTGATACATCCATGAGTTCAGTTTCATAACTTAACGATAATACGCTCGCATTAGTATTCAAATTCAGGTACAACCCTTAAGTTAAATAATGTGTTTATGCACAATTTCTTTTTCTTTTCGTCATATAGCAGTAGCGCAATCTGATTAGTGCTATTTTTATCCTCAAAACCTACGAACCCAGGTTTTCGGTTTTATGTGCTGATAGATTTTTAATAATAAAGATAGAGGAAAAGGAATTCGTTGACTGAATAGTGAGGTACAGTTTGGGACCTCAACAAAATCTCTAACCAAACGATTCTGGTCAGAGGGCGGTTGGGAATCAGGTAAACGATAAAACACAAAATAATACTAAAATGGTTTTGATATGTGTCACAAACCATCATCGGCTGGACAGAGATACCAGAGTTAAAAAAATAAAAGTAGTGCAGAGCGCACCGAATTTTTACCAAACAAACTTATAACTCCATAGGATTTATCAGGAATAAATTCTTTTAAAACATGAAAACACGATTAAAAAAAGTAAAAATAATGAAAAACTTAAGTAAAAATAACAAATATAAAAAGGTTACTTATCGACATTTCTCGACAAGTACTGTTTCATGTGGTTATTTTACAGCAGTTTTTAATTATTTTAAACTCCTCTTACATTTTGGAACTTGTTTAGTGTTTATGTTTGCAACGATATATATGGCAGTTAAATTATTTTGTCAGAAAACATAGAATCTTTGCAGAGAGTATTAGAATTTTTCTCTCTACAAATTAAACTATTTCAAATTAAAGGTTTTTATAAATTTTCATTTTTAATCCAGGTTAATTGTCTATCATCTGTTCAGACAAAACGAAATACAGAAACTTACATTATTTTTTAAATATACCATAAACGTAGCCAGAGGGTAGGCTACAGGGGGCTGATTCCCTCCCGAAATTTGAATTTTTGTTAACTGAATGTCAAAAGTCAACTCTATTAGTGAAAAATTCTGTGTTTCCAAACTTTTGGGCACTCCCTGAATTTTTTTTCTGGCTACGTGCCTCTTACAGTCCAATTTTTTAAATATGAAAATGCTCATAGTTAATATGATTGTGTTAATTATAGCAGATGAACAAGGTCCGTCAAGATTGAAGCGGACCAATAATTAATAATTTAGTCAGCAAATTCATCACTCTCTCATTTAATCTCTAACAGAGATACTATGCCTATTGACTTTGTGACATAACCTTAGTTTAAATAGATTATAAATAAATATTTTCTAATCACTCTCTATAAACAAATGACTGGCACAAAGCACTTGTAATGTTTCAGCAGTGTCATTCATGCATAAGAAAAGAAATGGATTAGCCAAGCAAATGCACTGTAAGTGTCATTTGTAAATAAATGTCATATAACTCGAACCCTATTCATTTTCTAGAACTGTAACCAGTGTTACAAAAATGGACACTTCTCTCTAAAGAAAAGCAACATACTTTGGAAAATGTACAAACTTTCTCCTCACATCTATACTGCTTCAAGCTATTTGTGCACTAATTTATTTTTAATATTGTTTATAGTCTTGAGTGCATATTTAGAAAAGCAAATGTCTGAAATGTTATATGCAGAAGATGCAAAAGATATTTGTTACTAACCTTTGTCTTTTTAAAAAGGACAAACTTGAATGTAGCAAGATAAATATCTCCTAAAATCACTGTCAAAAATATTTTTGGATTTGAATGCAGCAATATTTCAAATTTCTATAGAAACTTTCTTTTAAAAAGTACATTTTAAAGAAATGCTTTATTTTTCTTAATATAAAGAAATTATTTCATAATTTGTTATAAAAATATTTGATAAATAATATATGCACACGCCATCACATTACAAAGTATCTGCATATAATGAAAGAGGTATATGCAAGATATTTTCCTACTTATCAATAATTTATATATTTTTTTAAATCATCTAACGTAATATGCCGCTAATCCATCCCTCCTGATGGATTAAATGTCCCCTCTACTTTTTTAACAAATTGGAATTTTTGAAAAATTCATAGAGTGCCCCCCCCCTCCCCTGCTCAAATAGCCCTGTTCCGTTAACAGTATTTTATCTCTGAGATGAGAGCAAACATTTTCATTGTCTAGAAAAAACCACGTGGGGTCTCCAAACTTCCGTCGCCTTTGAGCAGACTTTCTGACTACAGTATAGAACAGTGGGGGGTTCACAACTTTTTTCTCCAGGTAAACCCCCTTTAAAATTATCCCTTTTATTAAAAAGTAAGTGACTCCCTCCACTTTTTTGTATAACTTTTAGCCATGTTTGAGAAGGGGAGGAAGGGGCATTAACAGGAAATTAAACTTCATTTTCCTTTAAATCATGTATAAGTGCACCCCCCCACTCCATTTTTTTATTACTTTTTGTACCTTTTTTTTGGGGGGGGGGAGATTAACGGTATATATTTTTCTTTGTAAGGTTTGGCTTTTCTACATGACAATATTAAAAACTTGCTTCATTTTTTAAACTTTTTATTTGTTCTTTTCCTTTGATAGGTGTAAAATGGCATGAGTAAAATATGATTTCCCATAATTATGCATGCATGTAACGTTAAGAAATAAAATATGCTCCAGTCATAACATTAACACTTAATGCATGGTTCTCGTAAATTTATGTTTTTCCACTGGGACTTCCTAGGACGGGCCATGTAGGTTTATGTTTTTTGCTTGAATTTTTAGTACACTGTATCAGTTTTTCTTCAAAGATTCTTCTAAAAAATGCGTGGAAATCAAGAAAGACAGAGTAATTTTGATCTGTTCATTCAGTGTTAATATTAAAAATAGTAATAATAGCATTAAAAGTTTTATTAAAACCGCTTAAAACATTAAAGTCACAAAAGTACTTTCAGCTAGCTATTGTAGCCATCTTCAAGTTGTGCGCTATTTTGGTTCTGCTTCCTTGTCATTATAAGTCTTCTCCAGCCGTCATCTATTTACGCATGCATCGTATCATTAATGGTTTTGTTTGACATAAAGATCTCTAAGGCTTCATGTAAAAATCAATAGTTATGGTTATTGTAATTAGATAATTTTCCACATTATTGAAATCCATTGTAATTTTGTAGCTTTGGGTATAACGTAATAATACAGGAGAGGGTTTTCCAAATTTTAAGACGTTTTTGTGTTCCTTTAATCGTTCACTTATTCTTCTTTTTGTAATGCCGATGTATGATTTCCTGGAATTCTTTTCTTCATTAGTAAAATCTATTTTATAAACTCCTATGGTGTCATATTCTTTAACCACATCTTTATCCGATCAAATTCTTTTGAAAATATTTCTATTGGGTTTTATGGGAATTTTAATATTTTTTTTAAGGCAAAGTTTGATATTTTAGAGGAAGGGGGGGGGGAGCAGGAACTAAAATATCAAACTTTGTCTTAAAAACAATATTTAAATTCCCATAAAACCCAATAGAAATATTTTCAAAAGAATTTGATCGGATAAAGATGTAGTTAACCAATATGACACTGCAGAAGTTTATAAAATAGATTTTACTAATGAAGAAACGAATTCCAAGAAATCATACATTGGTGTTACCAAAAAAAGAATAAGTGAACGATTAAAGGGATGATTAAAAGAACATAAAAACGACTTAAAATTCGGAAACCCTCTACTGCATTATCCTGTTATGCCCAGAACAACAAAATTACATTAGATTTCAATAATGTGGAAATATTATCTAATTACAAATTACCATAACTGGGATTCTTACATAAAGCCTAATGCACATATCACAACTTCTCGGTCTTCATTTCAGACAGCACTTTCGTTCAACTATTTTCTACAAGTTGAGTGAAAAGCCTTGTGCGCTATGTGCGTTTGACATCCGCAACTTTTTACAGCCGGTCTGGGAAAAATTGAGCTTTTCATCTGGCTTGCTCACTTTTGCGACCAGCCATTCACAGGCAAACAAATGGAGAGGCTGCAATGGCCTTACAGATTCACTCATTCCCTTTTCTGGTCAAATCAGTTGAGTAAAATAATCAAACAAGTTGAACGAAACAGTTGATTGAATTGAAGATTGAATGTAACGAGAAGGTGTAATATGGGATATGGTCATTAGAGATCTTAACTGCAAATGAAACCATTAATGATACCCCAGAAGCAGAACTTTTTCTGCCAATCTGCGACAGCTTTTTAGGCACTGAAAATAATCTGCAGCCAGGGGCATAGCCAAGGGGAGGGGTTTCGGGGATCATAACCCCCCCTCCCCATGTGGAATTTTTTGCCATACAAAATGTATATTCTTCACTACATCTCACACTCACGTATACATATATGTGAGATGTAGTAGTCGTAACCCCCCTCCCACCACCATGAAAAATTTCTGGCTACGCCCCTGTCAGCAGCATAATTCCACAATAACTTAAAAAAGGTTGCAGGATTCAGTAAGCATATTTTATCACAAGCTTGAATTTATCTAATGTTAGTTAACCAGTTACACATGATCAAACTAATAGAAATTTACATTTCTAATTTAGAGAATAAAACATAACTTGTTTCAGTTGTCTTGGTTAACAGACTTGGATAAAGAGAAAAACTTTATGTAAATAGATATTCTTAAGAAAAAAAATTCTGGTAGGTTTTGTCAAATTTCACAGCCATAATCTACTGAGTAGGACAGTGTTATAAAAAAAACTATTTTTCTAGCTAGAATGTAATAGTTACACAGCAAAACTTTTTGTGGCATTCTTAAGGCGCGTTTCCACTTGTGTCGTTAATGCCCCAAATGCCGTTAATGCCCCGAAAGTCGTAACGCTAAAGTAGAATTCCGTTTCCACTAGCTTCAGTTAACTCCTTTAAGAACCGTACGTTCTTCCAATGGCTATTAGCGATTTCGCGCATGCGTGTTTAAACTTTTAACTGTTTCCCGTTTTTCTTTTAAATATATCCCCATTTTTTATTTTTAAATACAGAAGAATTTCTTAAATTTGGAATTCCAATTTACGAAATTAGACCTTAAAATAACAATAAATCAGTATTCGAAAGAAAATGTTTTAGATTTTATTAAAAATGTTTAAAAGAATAGCATCTTTCTAATGAGCAATTTCTCAGTAAATGTATTTTATTTTTAATACATTTTTCTATTTTAAAAAAAATTGTCTTTTTTTTTTAAACTTTACCTGATTACAACGATTTTTTTTAATAATACTGCAGGATTTTTTATAATCTGGAAATTTGTGTTATGCAGAATCGGTAAGTCCCGTCGACTTTGAATTTGAAAAATTCTACTGCATTTATTTGAGGGACTTTTTTAGTTAGCACATATTATACTAATTTTAGGAGGCTTTAAAAAAAAAAACCTGGGTGTCAGTATTTTAAAGACTCTAATTTATGGGAATCATTAAGTTAATTGAGCTGTTTTGATAGATTTAAGAGGTAGCCACATTTTCAATAAATTTAACTATTGCATGCTGTCATTCACCAAATAAGTAATTAACAGAATATTGATACCTGCTTTTCGTGTGTTTTGTAAATTTAAGAAGTACATTATTAATTTAATTTCAGTTATCTCTTACATACACTAAAAGCATATAACTATTTCTGAAAAGGTTGTATTGTATTTTGTTATGATAAACCTACACGAGGAGTATTTCGTATTGCCTATCGAAAGGGGAAGTGCCTTATGCGGGTGACTTTCTTAGTGCTTCTGAAGCGTATTTATGTTACATCGTGAGAAAAACCGTCCAAAACTCCGAATTTTTAGATAATCAGCCTTCCGGTAGATCAGAACCCAGGACTTTAGTTATCTACCATCTGCAGTATTTATCAACTCGGCTCGGGTGGGCACAGCTTCTTGTTTTAGATGCCATCTCCGACCTTTAAATGTCTAATACAAAAGATAGTGCACGAATAAATTTAGATTTATTAATCAAATTTCTATTTGAAAAGTATTGAACAAAATTTTTAATCTGGTATTTAAAGAAATACAAAATAAAAATGAGAAAACCTATGGTTTGGAAAAAATATTGGTCTTAAAATTAAAATTCAATAAATTTTATTTATACATGAAGAGTAAAAGAATTATCATTAAAACCAGTTAGTATGTAAAACTATTATTTTTTTTTCCTTTGAATACTAAGTAATAACTATTATTAATTAATTATGTGAGCTTTCTGAAGAGAAAAAAAATCATTGAAATATTAATTACATATATATTGAATTTTTCAAATGCAGTCAATAATATTAGAAGAATAAAGACTTAATTTTAATTAGAAATAGATGTCAAAATGCTAGAGATCATCAGAATATCACATGAAATACTTTTTAAAAAAAATTAGTAAGGAGCTTTACAAAAAATACTGAAATTAACTATTTTTTAATTCAAAGTCATAACTGTTTTTAATTATTAATTATTGCAAAATATATTATCGAAAAAATTAGTAAAGTATATAATAATGTGTTATTTTCTTTTTAAACTGAAATAAAACAAAAACGATAGTAAAAGCCTAAAAGAGCGGCAGCTAGAATCGAACCGAGGACTCCCGGACAAGAGTCACGAGCGATACCTCCTAACAACACTGGGTACAACCTGTCTTATGTTATTAGTTAAGCTGTACAAATCTTGTCACATATCTCCGTGACCCTGAGAGCCAAAAGCAAAAAGAAATAGAAATATTATTAAAAGAGTGACTGATTAAAACATAAGGGATAAAAATACTCAAAGGGAAGGATGGCAGAATTATTTATTATGTGTGCATGAAATCATGGAGAGAGAAATTGAGCGGAAAGGAGAGAGAAATCTTTTTTTTTTCCTTAGATTTTTTAGGTCAATTGATTGCATGAATTTTGTCCAGAGCAGATTTATAACAATTTGGAATACTGTGCTGAAAATTGATGATTAATTGAACCAAAAAAAAAAAAAAATTAAGAGCCTACTTATCCTTAAAAAATATGTAACTCTCGTACTCTGACTTTCGCGACCGCGCCATATTGGAATCCTTTCCTTGAGAGAGCGTGGAACCAGCCAATGGGGTGACGAGATTCTTACGACTTTAGAGGTTGGAAATGAAACGTTTTTATTCCCATGAAAACCCTCCGTAGCGGAGAAAACGACAGCTTGGGGTCGAGTTTTTAGCGGTGGTAAGCGATTTAGGGAAAATTACGACCTAGTTGAAACGCGCCTTTAGTTTGAATTGCATAAAAAGCAAGAAATGAATCAACAGTTTAATTATTAGGCCAAAAACAGTGGCAGTTTTAATTACACGAAGAAAGGTAAACAGTTAGCATTATTAATTATTCTTGATATCACAAGAGAAGAGAAATTTTTATCCATAATTTTGTTCGTATTGACTAGCAAAATGTTCGTAGTAAGAGACACCAAACATGGAAATTAAGACAGCTTTCAAAAATTCTTCCATTCCTGTATAACCAGATGGAGGGCCATTAATAAAAAATATAAACACACTCTGTTCCAACAGCTTCTTTATCATTGCCATCTGTACATCTTAATCGCATTTTGCTCATTTTCTCAATGACCAATCCTCAAATTTCACAGGAAGCATCTGATAATGGAATTGAAAGTATGTGTGTAGAAAACTTAATAAATACAGGTGTTTTCTTTGAAAGCTAGTTAACAGCCTTTAACAATTTGGATTGGAAAACGATTTATATCGAATTTTCCCCCCCCTCGTGAATCGTAAATAATGTGTTTTCAAATTCTTATAGAACATCAAATTCTTGCATTCCAAGCAAGCAACTTTATCCAGCTGTGCAGCCATATCAATAAACAATTAAAAGAGAACCTAAAATTTCCTTTTGTATCTGCTGTCTGCATACATTTGCTGACTAGAGTATTTTTGAAACAATATAATATGTGAAAAAGTAATTGCCAGCAACTTGGATTAGATCAACACCAACAATCAATATCATCATCACACAAAATGCAAAGCAAAAAAAAAAAAAGGCAAGCAAAATGCAAAACACATGTTAAACTGGATCCGGAGACCCGTGTGTGTGTGTGGGGGGGGGGGGGATATTGTATTCTTCAGACTTATTTTGAGAATTGGAAGAGGAATTTTTTTCATGACCATAAAAAAGAATCCACACACAATACTCTTATGAAAATAATCTGCAGACTGTAAAAAAAAATCTGCAACGAACGACTCGAGTCTCGCATTTTCTGCTACGGGGAATGATACGACGCATGCGCAAATAGATGAGGAGTGAAGAAGACTTATAACAACAAGGAAGAAGCCAAAACAGCACAAAACTTGAAGATGTCTACAAGAGCTTGCCGAAAGTACTTTTATGACTTTAATGTTTTAAACAGTTTTAAAAGGTGTTTTTAATAAAACTAATCATAATAATGAAATTCTATTTTATTCATATAGTATTAATATATTTTTTCTGTACTTTCAAACCACAAATTGCTTCTGTGTACAGACCTAAGTAATTCAAATTTCATTTTTTACAATAGTGATTTTTATCAGTACAATAATATATATACAAATAAATATATGTATATTAAAATGAACAGCATCAAAATTTCTTTCAGTGTGAATATTATATTATGCATATTCCCAGGTGTTGGGGAAAACATCTTTCATAGAAAAAAAAAATGTGATAACTATGGGCCACAAACTCTTAATTTTTTTTCTCTTACATGTACATAGGATAAGTGTATGTGCTCACAATAGCATGAAGAGCTCTGTACAATATACTTTGTTTAAATTTTGTGATGAATAAACTACTATTAATTATAAATTACATTGAAGTATTATCCATTATAAATTAAACAAGAAAGGCAGATTTAAGTTAAAGTGTTTAAATTAATAACTGAAATTTACTTAATGTACTATAAGATGTTTTCATTGAAAACAAAGGATTATTGATAAAACATTTATGAGCAAGTCAAGTATTCAATAACTATACAATTAAAACAAAATTAAATACTTCCAAGTAGAAAATTAACAATAGTAAAATTAATAGTGATGCAGAATCATACAGTAACAAAATCTTTAGTTATTAAAAATAAATAAATAATAAACTAAACTAAAAAAAAAGCTTCTTTTGTACAAAATAATTATGAAAATTCCCTATATATACACGCACACATATACATAATGTAAGAATTTAAACTAATATATGTTCGTCAATCAATTACAGTTATTCTATGCCTCTACTTTCTTTTCCTTATTTTTACAGAAATCTAAAATTACACTGCTTTAAACATACTGCTTTAATTTTTAATAATATATGAAATATTATGCAATTTTCAACTTAATAGTGTGTAAATAAAGGGAATTAATTTGAAGCAAAATGTAAAATATGGCATAGCAGAACATGATTTTACATCAAAATATTTTTTTTTTAAAAATTTATAAAGTTCTGTGTATTAAAACAAGGCACAGTCGAATACATGAGTATTATTACACTAATCTTTTGCAACAAAGCAAATAACAAATTAAATAAACAAGCACATAAAATTTCAAACTTAATTTACTAGTGGAAAGATTAAAGTGACTGCATTATTATACAAAGCTCTTCATAAGTAATTTATGTGTAAGTGTGTGACATACATGTAATAAAGTATTGTTAATATTGCCTTATATTTAGCATTTATTTATGTAGCTGATCTCAGCTTAAATGATTCTATGTTAAATATATAGGAAATACTTTATAGAATATAGTTGAGTATTAAACATGCAGAATTTTTTCAACTTTTAAAAATCAAATTTAACAAGCCACATTGCAACAGTCTATTAATCAAGTCTGTATATTGCTTTATTAGCACTTATAGATTATACACATATATATGAATATACATTTGTTACGTATATAATATGTATATGAATGTAAAGTTAAACCTATTTTCCAAAATTTTTCAAATGTACAAAACAAGATATTAAAAATTCATATCTTTATGAAAATATATACATTAAGATAAAAAAAAAAATATATTTATAATGGTTATTCAAAAACCACAAACAGATCATTTTAACATAATTTATTTTGCTAAAACTTTATAAAGCTTCATCTAAGAATGTATGTTTACATGTTGTGTAAAATAAAAAATTACATTTTTCATAGTTAAATCAGAATAATAAACTGTTGTGTTTGCAAATGTTAATGTAGTGTTGACTTTATATATATTTAAAACTTAAAATAAATTTCAGAGCTCATCCTTGTACATATTTGAGGATTTTTGAATATTGTGTACATCACAGTCTCATTTCATGACAAATTATAAGTACTTCTATATCAACCTTAATTCAACGTAATGAATTGCTGAAATTGGTGTTTCTATAAAAAAAAATGTAAGAAATGCTCTGGGGGGAAAAAATTAAAAGCCATGTTTTTACCTAACATTAAAATTTAAGAAATACTAGTTTTGTTTTATTAATGTACGACTTTTCTAAAAAGTATTGCAAACTTTAATATAAGAGCTGAGATAGGAGAGAGGTTAGGGTATTGAATTATTGACCATGGGGTAATAAGTTCAATTCTCAATTGTTAACTGAAGCCAATAATCAGAAGTTTATACTCCTTTCTAAATTTTGTATGTAATATCTAAAAAGGCTGAAAATAGCTTTAAACAACACAAGTATGATGCCTTTACCTGACAAACAAACTTTAAAATAATTCACACTAAATTATAATATAATCTTTTACTGACTTTCTATAACTTTTTCAGATTTTACAAATGTAATTTACCTTTTTTTTTCAATCACAGAATATAGTGTACTGTAAAAGATTTTACATTATTTCAGTTAACAACAGAAATTATTAAAATTAAAATATTTTCTAATCATTTATCCATAATCTGTCTACCTTTTAAATGATAGATTTCATAATACAATATGAAATTGTGAGTTGTTTATTTATTTTATTTTATTTTTTTTTTTTGGGGGGGGGGGGGGGGAGAGAAATACGGTCAATTTTTGTTAGTGTATATTTTGCTCAGCCAAAACTACTGAAGCTAATAATACGAAATTTGGCATACATGCAATTTGGCATACATACATTTTTTTTTTTTAAACATAGATACCAGATTAGACAGCCTTTTACAAAATTTGTAACCCATAGGAAGTTTAGCGGGCCAAAACATCTTTTTAACATATCCTACGCGATCTTAAAAAAAAAAAAAAAAAAAAAAAAAATAGAGATATTTTCAAAATACAACATTCACAAATATTTAAGAATCAATTGCAGGACATTTTCAAATTCATCCTCCAAGGAGGACAAATGTGGGGGCAGCCATATTTCTTGAAAGAAAAAAATATATATCTGTAAAGTTCTTTCCTTAAAATGTAATAAATAAGAATCCTACCTATGTTCCGCTTGCTTGTGATTAAAAACATGTTGAAAATTTATTTGTCTGAATTTAATATTTAAAAAAAAAACTATTTTACTTTTTAGTGCCTCTAACATTTAAGTATTTTCTCTACTTATTATAAAAGAAGGTGTCTGTCTGTGTGTGTGTCTGTCGGCAGTGTTACGGACAAACGGTTACACCTAGAAACACCAAATTTGGTACTCGGGAAGATGTAAATATGTAGTTGTGCACCTCGAAGCGATTTTTTCAAAATTCGACCTAGAATTTTTTTTATTTTATGTTTCATGCGATTTTTGGCATTTTTTCTCACCTAATTCGTAATAACGGCGGAAATTACGCTCGCAGCAAAACGGCATTTGTATCATCGGATAGAGGAAGAAATTTTCTTTTAAAAATAGTTTGTTCTGAATACGTAACATGATTTACCGATTTTTAGGAATTTTTTTATTAAACATCTGCTTCGCGATTTTTTTTCGTAAAATAATTTTAAAACTGTCGCATCTTGAATTCTATCCGTCATAACTTTTAGATATTTTGACAAATCGTGAAACATTCTTTATTCCCTCTTTTAAAATAAAAACGAAAAAATTATGTAAATTAGATGATTTTTTACGAATTTTAATGCAGCCTAATGTTTAGAATTTAATAGCATCAACGCAATCTTACGCCATTCATTACATTGTGATCACGGCACGAGAATTTATGTTCGGTTGTTGCCACAGAAAGGATTAAAAAAAAGGGTTTTTTCAACCAATCGAGTTTTTAAATGGGATATCAGAATTTCAATTCGCAAGTGAGGATCTATGATGTCAAATGCTTTAAGATACGTAAAAATTACGCCATAATTTTAACTCATTTATTCCAGCTCTATTTTCAACACAGGGAGACGATATTTTGATTAAAATTTACTGTAGAAATAAACTAAGAAATTCACGATTATTATTATTAGAAGAGGTATTTTAATCCGGTGCTTATTTAAAAATTGAAATGTTTTCACGGCGCTGAAAATGTTCATTTTAAAAGTTACAAAGTTCGTTTCAAAGAGCGATATATTAAAATTTTTCTATTTACTATTTTTATTTTTGGCATTTAATTTAGCGCAGGCGTTGCCTAACATACGCATGCAGGTTGCGAGTATAGTTTTATTTTAACGTTGAATTACGTTCCTCCATAAAGGTCGAACGCAAAGATTTAATGATACCGTTTGAAAACAATTATGCGAAATATCGAAATTAACTCCCTCAATCTACCGGGGTATCCTTTACGGCAGTCAAACAGTGACGTCATAAATTTAAAAAAATGCGTGAAATTTGTAAACTCTGCAGCTCTAACGCCCTGTCACAATTAAAATGGGAATAAGTAGCTCCTCGAGATTACACTGTTTGATGTTTTTCAGGAGACAGGACTATGGAGGATATAAAAGATATCACTATATTAGATGCATGGATATTTAAAATGGCACCCCTTGGATATTTTCTCCCCGCAGTAAGATGAAATGGTTTGCAGCGCTAAATACGCCAATCTTATAAAACTATGTATAAATTAAATATATATGGAGAGTTTCCTTAATGGCAACCATTATGTGAAATGATTATTATTTATACTAATGCGTAAATTGCAAAGAATCGCCACAGAATCACAAGATCCCATTGAGGCCAAATAATCTAAGCTGTTTCTTTTAAGGGAGCCTTGAAGAGGGAGAAGCGAGTATAGATAGTATTAATGTACGTAATAGGTAGTATTATTAGATTTGTAAAGATAATATGAATAAATCGCAATGTACCACGTTAATAAATATTTCATGAAATTAAAAGTGTTTATCCTTTTTCAACGGTTGTCTTACAACCAACTAAATGAAAAGTAATTCTAATTTGCGTTAATATATCCCGCAGTAATTTCAACAGAGGAGATTACTTGAACTTTTTTTTAAATGAAATTCTGTTTTGTCACATGGAGATATGATTTTAGTAGTAAAATATTCCCTTCTTCCCGTATGAAGAGCGGGTGCGCAGCTATTTTAAAAACATCTCTTGAAAATAGCATAAATGAATTCAGAAGACCTCAAAACGTGTAAATGCACCAAAATCTCGAAGTCGAATTTTTTCATGATTACAATACTTTCCTTATATGGTACATGTTCGGAAAGAAATAAATGGTGCTCCATTTCATGTAGTGTCTTAGGTATTTAATGCTACAACTTGAGCCTAAAAAACAGTATTATGTAGAAATAAGACATTTTGAAAGCCAGGAGTTCTCTGCAAACCATTAAGCTTTCCACTTTCTTGATAGTGAATGACACTGACGTAGTTTTTTGAGTCATTATACTGCAATGATCAGGTTAGTACTCATGACACAAACTTTACATTAAGAGTCAAATAATTTTGCTCTTTTTTTTTTTTTTTAATTCCACATCACGAATAATTTCGAATTACACATGTAAGGAAAATTTTCGTTTCCTACCGTGCGAAGAACGGGCACGCAGCTAGTAATTAATAAATTAGATTTTAGGTAGACATGAGGGTGAGTGGTTTGAGACTGTTAGCCAGATTTTAGTTCATTTATTTATGAAAAAAATAATCTTTATTTCATCAATTCAATAAACAGAAAAATCAGATGACAACCCAAAGATGGCCAGGGGCACCGTCTGAAAGTTCTTGTTGTTTTCAACAGAGTGTTTTAATAAATATAAAAAACAGAAAAATGTTTTAACATTCTTTATATCCCTAATTAAAGATAAGACAAATATTATTAGAAAATAATGGCTTTCATTTGTCCTTTCCTTATTTGTAACATACGTTAGTAAAAGATTTTAGAAATATTTTGTCTTAAAAAGAAAACAAAAGCAAAAAATACAAGAGTAAAACAGGGTGGCTACAGAAACTGAGAAAAAAATTTCCCTGATTTTTCCCTGACTATCTTTATCAAATTTCCAGAACTAATTACATACATACCATAATCTTTCATGGAAATCACCATTGTGTATCATGCACCAGCAGGTGAATGCTTCATATAGGGAAATAAATAATAGAAAACCACAAAAATGCTTAATATTAATAAAATTGTAGTTCAGTTTCAGAAATCCAAATATAAAATTTAGTTGAACACTAAAAGACAATATATAGCAGAAAGTTTCCTCGTTTTATAAAGATAGTATTCAATTTTAAGCGTAAGGATGACTGATCAAAATAAAATGGCCACCTAGTCAACTTATTTTATTTCAATCAATGTATCGTTTCAAATTTTAAAAAATGTGTAAAAAGGCTTAAAAATGAGCACTATCTATAAAAAAAAATAGTCTTGCGTGGGAGCTTAGCTGGCACCACTCAAATGTCCCATCACTTTAAAAAACACAATGGCGCAGTAGAAGACTAAATCATCTTTTACCATTCATTTTACCTATGACTTTATTCAGGAAGCAATTCACATGCGAAATTGATTCACATGCCGATATGATTCGCACATCCGGTTTCTTGTATGATCCGCATCTTAGAACGAGTCCGAATACATACACTTTTTCGGATTCGTGTAGTGATAGAGCTTACATCACTTGAGTCTCGGATTCATATTTCTATGTTCTCTTATGATCTGTATTCTGATTTCGGATTCGTAAAATCTCTGTATCTGTGCATCAGTTGAGTATCATGTGATCCATAACGGAGCCGCGCATCAGATTGACAATTAAAAATGATCTAGTTCACTAGGCAAAAACGAAAGTTCCCTGATTTATAAATTTTTTTGCAAAATTCCCCGATTTTTCCGTGATTTTTCCAGATTGATAAAGTACCCTGATTTTTCCCTGATTTCCCAGATCTGTCGACAACCATGTAAAAGTACCTCACATAACGTGGAGACAGTAATTTTCACAAAAAAGGTACTAATTTCTCTAAACATGTCTCTTTCATCAGTGTTGTAATACTACCTCTAAAATGTTTATAATGGAGAAATATCTTATGTTCTAAAGAAGCTTTTTAAGGGCATATTACTACGTTTGTCCCTAAACTATTATCGTTTTTCTGCAAAGGAAGTTTTTTTAATTAATATTTTACAAAACTTTTAATACTTTGAGCAATTCAATACGTTGAAAAACTGTTGCATTATCAGTCACATGTAAAATAAAATTCAGAAATATATATATATGTGTGTATTTGTGGCACAAACAAGAAATGTATACAAAATCATTTTGCTGAAGTAAACATGAATAAATAAACTGTATTCATTTATTTATTATTTAAAAAGCAGGTTTTTTTTAATTTATTTACATAGAATATTAAACCTTTTCTATTGCTGTTACAAACACAGTTTCATGAATCTTTTTAGCTATAATTAAGGAAATAAGTAAGATAATTTCCTCATATTCTATAGTGAACATTAAAAATTACTTTTACTACGATGTAAAATGTATTAATGCGTTATGCACATGCATTAAAACATTATAGATTAACCTTTGAAGGACAGGATAATTTAATGCTACATAGGTGTTCATATATCAGACATGCAAACTTTAAGGGGGTTAATAAAGATGTTATGGAACAAATACATGCATTAATGCATAATTTTGTATTAAACACATGTACTGGTGAGTGTATAAGTATCATATATGCACTGAAGCATCATGCATCAGATGAACGCATAAATAAGAGATCAAATGTCAAGATATGTAAACTAGAGATCATACATTGGATACCTGAATCACACATAAATGGACATTCTCCTGTTACTTTGAAACATTTTTCCGAAATGGGCAAATCTTGTTTTTCTCTTTCTTTCTAACCATGCTGCTGTTGTTCATGCCTAAAATGAAAAATCTGTTCACCTGGTCAAAAATACTGGAAAAGAAAGGAATCCTTGACATAAGCAAGTCTTGTATTTCTCTGGAAAACCATCATTACAGTTAACAAGCACAGTAAATGAAAAACTGGTGTTAAAAGGTAAAAATAGTTAAAACTTTATAAAATGAGATACACAAAAAGGTACTTAATTGACAAAATGATCATTTTCAGTGGTACTAAAGATCCCCTTTCTTAAGCTGCAGGAGAGTTCCTCCATCGACTCTAGCAGAAAGGTCAGAACTCAACCTTTCAGTTTGTGTGGATAATGAAACTTTTTTTACAAATGAAGAAGGGTGAACCTCTTTTGCCACCTAAACTGATGGCTTTGTATACAAGTGCTTTATTTATGTATGTTGTTTTACAAATTTCTTAATTGTTTTTACATCGATCACCAAGTTTATTTACTATTGATGGAAGGCCAAACAGATTTTATCATGTCTCTGGTACATGTACCTAGTGGTAGTTCATTAGGAAAGAAACTCACCCCTAGTTACGTTGAAGAGAAATAGAATAACTAAAACATGCCTAGAAATAGGGCAAGATACAATACAACAAAAATTTAACAACAGCAAACAGTTCTAACAATAGACTTTTTTTAAGTATGATGAAGACATATATAAAGTATAATGAAAAGACTTCCTGCAATAAAGAAAACATGAAAAGTAAAAATGAATATGAACTAGCATATGAACAAGAGCAATTTGGTCATGAGATAAGCTGTTTTTATAATATTTTACAGAATAACTGTTAAGAAAATGAGTTTTCAACTTTGTACATGTATAAAAAAAAGACATAATGCATTTTTTTGAAAACATATAACTTTATTAAATTAGCATTTTCTCTAATTAAAAATTATTTTATAAAACATCAGCAAATAAATAATATTACAAAACAAATACCTACAAACAATAATCATAGGTTTTCACAGAGAATTTATGCTTCATAAATACATAAAATTTAAACTGACATCAAAATAAATAAGAACTGTATACACAAACAAAAAACAAATTTTTAAGTCTTTAAAAATCATGGATTCAAAAATTGGGTATGGTACTTTTAGGACTATAAAATCTTCATGTGTTCAATTGTAAATATCTATATTTTCGCAACAGTACAAAAACATTCATATAACTATCAAGCTGTAAAATGTAAGGCATATAACTTTACTTGAAAACACTGAAAATTGCATCAAGGAAACTTCCTGGACCTTTGTTAAGTCATGTGATTTAAAATGAAAATTGCACGAGAAGTTTACCACTTCTTCAGTTTCTATTACCTAAATTCATTAATCAAATTTAGATCCCACATAACTTTTAAATTAAATCAGTATTGAAGCTGAACAATTTCTCAGATCTGTAGTTTTTCTATCTATCCAAATTAGCATAACTAGGTCTAAAGTTCATTAGAATGCACACTTACATTAAGTAATTTGAGTAAAATTGATTTTTGAAAAAAGCAGACTTTAACAGTGAAGTATTATACTTTACAATCTATTTGATAAGTAGTAAAATTACATTTTTAGAAAATAAATTCTTAGCATTATATATTCTATTACTATCATCTACCATTTCTTTTTCTCCACTAAGAAGCAGGAAAAAAATGTTTATCTTGTGCATATTATAAATTGTTTGAAACTTCAAAAATTCAATAACACTGCACTTACTACACTTCATTAAGCTGGCTATTCATTTGGCATTAGCAATCTAGCATACACTATCGCTTTCCTTTTTCTTAACACTGCAATCTCCACAATTTGCTGTACAAATTATTTACAAAAGAATACAAAAAGTCAACCAATTAAATTTTCTATGCAGATTATTTACATAAGAATAAAACTTTTTTATGATACATAATTCCAAGCTATATAATTATATAATAGTTTGCTAGATGCCTCATAATGCTATAGGCCACACCAGCAAGCTTCCCTAAAGTATGGATTATAAAGAATATTTATTAATTACAATGGGGAAATTAAATTTCAAAAGATACGTTTTGCCTAAACAACCCCTTGCTTTTACAATTCTCTAATTTCAATATTCTTTCTTGGCAGCCCTACATTTGTGCACTCCATGATTTAAAATTTTCTGTTAAAGTGATAAATGTGAAAGCTCTTTTTTTAACTTTATGTACAATCAACAGGAATGTATAACAACAGCAGAAGTAATTAACATCTCAATATATATATATAGTGAATTTTCAGCCACGGCAAAAAAATAGTTCCTTCAATTCATACAACATACGTAAAATCAAATTTTTCTGTAGAACCTGATTAATTACTAAATCTCTTATCTAATTGCTTGAGCCATGTGTAAAGGAGTCAACATAAGTTCAAAAGCAGCATCTTTTAAATTAGCTCCCCTTAGATTTGCCTCATGAAGATCACTTCCAGAGAGATCACAGTTCTAGAAAGAAGAGAAAATATTTTAGAAATCAATGTGAATGTTTTTTTTAAATCAGAGATAATCCTTTTCTTGTTGTTGCTGTAAGAAATTTACTCTGGAAGTAATGAAACAATTTTTAAAAAATTATTTAATAATAAGATTTTTTTAAAATATCTTTAGCCATGCCTATTTCAATAAAATGAAAATTGTAGATATACTATCAGTTAATTTTGTTGAAAAAAGGAAAAAAACAGAATAATAACCACAAAATAGTAAAATATTTTTAGAAAAAATTAACAGCTATTTGTAAAAATAAAACATACTCTTACTGAATGCTGATATCATTAACAAATATCACTTAATTTCTCATAAATCTCTTATAAAAACAGATCTGAATATAATCACCAAAATAAAGCACAATAAGTACTCTGAAATATGCAACAGAGAAGTAGAAAAGATTAAAAAAATTATGAAGTCTGCAGAAATTGGAGGAATTTTTTTAATTATAAATAAAAAAATCATTATAAATTGTTTATATTGTTTTTTTTTAATCCTGACCTGTCTTAGTTTACTCCTTTTTCATTGAGAAATTCATTATAGAAATATTAAAATTATTAATAAGGAAAGACATTTGCCAAATTTTCACCAAACATTGAAAACAAATTAAAAATTGGTGTATCATTAAGCTATATTATCACAGAAACTAACAAGAAGAAAAAATCAGTTTAGGTAAACTTTGTGATTTCAATAGCAACAACTTTAAAACATACTAACAAAAACTCGATCAACTAATCGGCTGCCCAAATTTAAAACAGTAAATGGCAAATTCAAAATCTTCCAGAAAATCAATAAAACATATTTTCTTTTAGCCGCACAAAAAATTAACCGCTGATTATTGTCACAGATTAGGATGACAACATGTAAAAAATAAAATAGGTTTTTAAAATTGTTGAAAGTGTTACTTTGTTTAAAATTTTTCAAATTGAAAAATTAAAAGCACTTACAAAGTTTATCAATTTTGATATCTATACGAAAAAATTGAATTATTGAAAAATACCAAGTAAATCATGTTCACGCGATTTTCTTAGAACGAAAAATGCTAAAATATCCATTTTGAAAAATTTGGTCCCTTACTGTGTTTTAAATTTGGACAGCCGTAATATTCTTTTACAAAAGGTATATAGACACAGGAAGAGGAAGGGAGTTTGTCCTGGTAGAGGTCTTATCAGGGAAATAGACTGTATTTAAATTACATTTATAAAAAAAGTAAATAAGAAAGAAAAAAATAAACATCACATTTTTGAGAGCTAGCTTAACTAATTCAGGCAGACGCAGATTTAAATGCAGATTCTTCACTATTACCGGAATCTGTTACAGTAAATGTAATAAACAGGTGATTGTGTATAATCAACAGTTATCACATATATTCACCAAGAATTAAGGTAAATATGATAATAGCTGGCTATTTATCAAATTAACCAGTTATCTATATATAATAATAAAATGCTAAGGCAGCTCGCGACAGATTCTTGAAGTCGTTTCTGATGCAGTTTGACCATGCGATTTGACCATAATACTCTCCTCGACGAATCAGCAACCAGAATAAAAGCCTATCTCTACACATAAGTACCATATTTCATAAGGTATTACGTCATATTAAAAAGCATGAAAAAGAATTACGTTGAAATATATTTCTTAAAGTTAAAATAAATTTTTAAATTGCTAATACTATCGCATAGATAACAGGAGTTTAAGATTTCAAGTGATGCGTTTTTCGGAAATGATATAAATAGCTGTATTCATTTGGCAGTTTTCTTCTGAAAGCATCAATTTGATGATGTCAGATTCAGAATCAATTGATCACAATCATCAATCACTTTCACCTCCACTTTTGCCAACCTAAAAAATTGCCGCACTTTGGCGAGTTTTACAGTCATGGGTTTGAGGAGTTATGCATGAGTTTCACCGCTCCCAAAAGAACTAGATAAAAACAAAAAGGAACAAATTAGCAATAAACACACCAGTTAAAGAATTTGAAGACACCTAATTATTAAAACTAAATTCATTGGCAACCCCCCCCAAAAAAAAGGAATAATCTTTACTTATCATAAAAGAAGATGTCTGTGTGTGTGTGTGTGTGTGTGTCGGTGGCATTGCGGACAAATGGCTACACCTAGAAACACCAAATTTGGTACTCGGGAAGTTCTAAACATGCAGTTGTGTACCTGGAAATGATTTTTCCAAAATTAGACCTAGAATTTTTTTATTTTATGTTTTATGCGATTTTTGGCATTTTTTCTCACCTAATTCGTAATAACGGCAGTAATTACGCTTGCAGCAAAACAGCATTTGTACCATCGGATAGAGGAGAAAATTTTGTTTTTAAAAAATTTTGTTCTGAATATGTAACATAGCTTTTAGATTTTTAGGAATTTTTTTACTAAGTATTTGTTTTGATGAATTTTTTTGTAAAGAAATTTTAAAACCATCTTGAATTCCATCCATCATAACTTTTTGATATTTTAACAAATCGTGAAACCTTTCTTTCTTCCTCTTTTTAAAATAAAAAAGAAAAAATTATGTAAATTAAGTGATTTTTTAAGAATTTTAATGTAACCTAATGCTTAGAATTTAATAGCATCAATGCAGTGAGCTTACGCCATTACATTAATAAATCATGACACGAGAATTTGTCTCGCGTTGCCACAAAAAGGAGAAAAAAGGGTTTTTTTTCAACCTATCAATAGTTTTTAAATGAGTTTTAAATGGGGTACTACCGGTATTTCAATTCACAAGTGAGGATCTATGACATTAAATGCTTTAATATACGTAAAAATTACGCCACATTTTCAATGCATTTAACCTCTTTTTTTGTGTATAGTTTTATTTTAACGTTGGATAACGTTCCTCCAAAGTGTCCTATTCCTACCCAGACAGCACAGCAAACTTGCAGCAAGCTTGATTTATCAAGTCAATAAGCTTGAATTAAGCTTGAAAATTCCAATCGTGTAAGCTTGATGCAAGCTTAAATCAAGTGTTCTAGTTTACACTTGCCCAGCTTGCATTAAGCTTGACATTTCATGCTTGAATCAAGCTTGACATTTCAAGCTTAAAAAATTTTTTAAATACACGGGGCACCCGCTGTTTAACGCGCCCCACATAATTTATTTTTCTGCGCATTTTCCCCCTCTACGCTGAAATTTCAATTTAATTTAATCTGTTTCCATCGAGTGTTCGTCGCTGGGATAGAACCCGAACCATTTGGCTTCGCAGTCGAGCACGCTATCCATTCTGCCACCGGAGCCTTGTGCAGCTATGACTAAAGTTTGAAGTGACGTACCACGCTGTTTTCTCGCCAAATTGATAAGTGGGCGATGTGTTATTTGTTTCTTTTATTTTTACATAGGATGCATCAGAATTAAAATAATGCATCAAAATAAATTTAATTAAAATCAAAATTAAAATAAAAAAACACGTTTTAAAACATTCAGTACCGCAACACTCATGAAGCAATACTGCTGGCCAAAATCGAGACAAACGACTGATTTTGAAATCAATATCGTAGTATAATTGTATTTTATTTTGAAGAATTTCCATATTTGGAAATATAGAATGGGTTTACTTAACACAAATTTTGTGTTAAGTAATCTGAAATGAAAGAAATAGATAGTTAAACGTTACTTCGAAATGCTATATCACAGTTGCTAACATGTATGGAATACAAACACTTTAGTCATTTTTGTAAATATTTCTTAAAATAACAAATAATTGAAAAATTTTGCTATTTTTTAACGCTAAAAATTCTCTTTACAAATGTGGTTATTTTCCTACATATTGGTATGCTATATTGATATAGAGCATTTCGAAGAATTAAAAATAAGTTTAAATTAATTTATACAAATGTAAATTTGAATTATTTTCATTGTTCATACTTTATAATTAAAAAAATTATTTAACTTCTGAATTTTTTTTTATCCTTTGTAATTTTATTTTAAAATTACAAAAGTGTAAGATGTAAGATTTTTGGGCCCTAAAATCTGTAGGCCCTGGGCAGTTGCCCCGTTTGCCCTGCCGGTAATATGGCACTGGTAATATAAAATAAAACACATCTTTTACGAACTTTCAGCAAATTTGAGGACGCTAGACCAATTAATGTCCATTCTCTTTCACAGATGGCGCCATCAACGCTCCTTTAAAAAGGAAAAATCACGCGAGTATCAATTTTCAAGCTTAAATCAAGCTGCATTTAAGCTTGACAATTCAACTTGACTCCTGCAAGCTTGCTGCCAGCTTAGAATGAGTTGAACTGTCAAGCTTGCATTAATGCGTCAAATTCAGAGAAATGTCAAACTTGATTTAAGCTTATGTGCTGTCTGGGTAAATAAAGAAAAAAAAATGTCAATGTCGTTGTAAATTTTAATATGATACCGTTTGTGCGAAATATCCAATTTAACTCCCTCCACCAACCGGGGTATCTTTTACGGCAGTTAAACAGTGACATCATAAATTTTTAAAAATGCATGAAATTTGTAAACTTTGCAACTTTAACATCCTGTCACAATTATAGCGATTCTAAATAGCTCCTTGAGATTACAAAGTTTTATGTTTTCAGGACACAGAACCATGGAGGATTTATAAGATATCGCTATATTGGATGTATGAATATTTAAATTGGCAGCACTTGAATATTTTCCACCATAGGTGCGATGAAATGTTTTGCAGTGCTAAATGCACCAATCTTACAAAACAATGCATAAATTAAATATATATGGAGAGCTTCCTTAATGGCAACCATTATGTGAAATGATTATTGTTTATGCAGATGCATAAATTGCAAAGAATCGCCATAGAATAAAAAGGTCTCATTTGTGCCAAATAATGTGAGCTGTTTCTTTAAGTTGAGCCTTGAAAAAGGAGAAGCGAAGATAGATTGTTTTAATATGCATAATAGGTAGTATTAGTATATTCATAGAGTAGTATTTGTAGATTTTTAGATTAGATATTCATAGTATTAGTAGATTTTTAAGGATAATATGAATAAATCACAATTTACCACGTTAATAAATATTTCATGAAATTAAAAGTATTCTGTTCATCCATTTTCAACAGTTGTCTTACAACCAACTAAACTATAAGTAATTCTAATTTGCATTAATATATCCCACAGTAATTTCAACAGAAGAGATTACTTGAAGTTTTTTAAAAATGAAATTCTGTTTTGTCACATGCAGATATGATTTTAGCATATCTGCATGCAAAATATTCTCTTCTTCCTGTATGAAGAGCGGGTGTGCAGCTATTTTAAAATAAAGGGTTGTCCATTTCATGTAGTGTCTGAGGTATTTAATGCTACAACTTGAACCTAAAAAACAGTATGATATAAAAATAATACATATTGAAAGTCAGGAGTTCTCTGGAAACCGCTAAGCTTTTTACTTTTCTGTCCGCGAATATCACTGACATAGTTTTTTGATTCATTACATTGCAATGATGGCAAGTTAGTACTCATGACGCAAACTTTACATCAAGAGTCAAATAATTTTGCTTTTATTTTAGATTCCATATCTCTGGAATTAATTGGAATTACACATGTTAGGAAAATTTTCGTTTACTACCACGCGAAGAATGGGCACACAGCTAGTTTAATATAATTTCAAAAGTCTACTGGCAAAAGTAATTATCTAAAAAGTTATTTTAAATTAAATATATAAGTGAAAGTCAATGTTTTATTTAATACAAGATAACCTACTAAAAACATCGTGAGTCTAGTCACTGCTGTGGGGGGGGGGGCTGCTCCCTCAAAATAATTCATAATTATCAGAACTTATAACATAGCTTTTACAAATCAAAAACATATTAAAGCCTTGCACCGGTCAGCGTCATGATGCATGCCAAGCAGTTGTGCAAACTTGATGAACTCTGGTAAAGACAGAAGCATATATAGGTTCTCATTTGTGGAGGGAGGCGATCCAGTATTTTAAATCTTATTGTTACTATAGTTAAATAAATGTTTTTAAGTACAGAGTGTCCAGCAAATAACACATTTCAAAATTAAAATCTCAAAAACAAAGGTCAATCAAAGAATGCAGCAAACGGGGTGTTTATTATGTAAAGCTGTACAACTTTAGTATAGAAGTTTCGAAATAGTAGTTACACTAGCTGCTAACAGAGAGTGATGTATACAGATTTTCTTTAAAGAGAGAGGACATTATGGATGCAATTCTAACGTTAAAGCTGTAATTTTTATATTAAAATTTATGGACTTAATGTTAAAAAATCTTGGACAAGGGAGGTTAGAAACCCCGAACACATCCTACACCACTACTAACTGATGGTGCTACACGTCAAAATCGATCAACGATCATCATGCACAAATATAAACTCATTCTCAGCAAGCAATCACAACACAATCTTTTCAAAATGTCCACTGTTCAACACACAAAGATGAAGCAAATGGATAATGAAGTTTCTCATCACAGATCGTAATGTGTCATCGGAAACTGATTCACATGACACAAAAATCAATGATTCAAGCTCATCCAACATGTTGGAATAATTCTGACAGACAGTATCTTTCAAAGTGCCTTTCAAAGTCACAAGAAGTCAAATCGGAAGAATATGGAGGCTTTTGAATTTTGAACATCATCTGATAGTGTTTTTTGTAACTACTACTTGGAAACTTCTGTACAAAATTTTTACAGCTTACATAAGAAACATGCCATTTGCTGCACCCTTCTATTGATCTTGATTGAGATTTTTAACTTTGAAATCAGGTTGTTATTTGCTGACACCATGTAGCTGTTTTTAACAATTGTTTTATTTCTTTTCTGGGGGGAAGGGACAGTCCCCTCCTTAATATGTTACTTGGTAAATACATAGACTTTTATCACCACTAAGTTGTGGCAAATATGTAAACTCACTTGTTAATTCAAAGAATGTTCAACAGTTCATCACACTTGCCATCACACATTTAAATTTACTGGTGATTATGAATAATTACTGTAAAAATAACATTTACAGCAATACATACAGTATAGTACAAACGACTCAGTCTGAGATGCGGTACACAAAACACAGTTAAATTATTTTGCATTACTTCACTACTAAAGTTTCAGTAGCCTTCTAAATTAAGCATATACTGAGAAGCACATAAAATATGCTAAGTTTGGTGTGAACAAAGAAATAAAAAAAAATCTTATTAAAAAAAAGTGAGTTAACTCACCTCCAAATCTGCACCTGCTAAAACAGCACCTCTAAGATCACAGTTTTGTAGATTTGCATTTTTGAGAGTTGCGACTCTGAGATTAACTCCTGCCATCTGACTACCTTCCAAATTAGCTCCCTTTAAATTAACTCCTTAAATATAATTATTTAATTAGTCAGATAAAAAAAGAAAAAATTTTAAAACAAAAATAAACTAAAAATTTAAATGCATAATTAATAAAGCTCTAAAAGTAAAAAGTATTGAGTTAAATAGATAAAAACCAATCAACACAGAGTGTTAGTTATCATATCATACCATCTATACCATAATAACAAGCTACTTGATAACATAAATCTAATTTTAAGTTACAAAAATTTTATTGCATGGAACCATACATGAACATGTATCAAATAAATACAGTCACACAAAAAATTAAAATATCAAGCATAGTAGTAATAAGATATTTTTTCATTACTCAATTAAACTAAGATTAAAAATCTACAGTTCATATATTTTCATTAAAAAAATATATGTACTGTGGAGTGATATGAGTGTAATTTTAAAAAATAGAATGATAAACTTGAAGTACCAGCAAAATTTTTGGTACGGTAAAATTATATTTGCCAGTAAATAATAATGACAATAAATGGACAAGTTAAAGGATAGTTGATTTAAAGAGGTGTTTTTTTAATCAGCTCAGAGATTAAGAATAAGAAATAAATACCCTTAATAGAACAAAAGAAAATTTGAAAATAATGAACAGCAGATACATAAAAAAGTTTTAAGTTGAAATTCTAAAGATTTACAAAAATATAATATACCCTCTAAATTAGCTCTGTTTCCAGCAGGATCTTCCATGTTGCAAGCTCTAAGATTCGCACCTTCCAAATTTGCACAAAGCATTTTAACTCCAAGTAAAACTGCACCCTATAAAAATGAATCCATTATTTTTAGAAACAGAACAACAAAAAATAATTACTACATATAAAGCTCTAAAAGTAAAAAGTATTGAGTTAAATGTATAAAAACCAATCAACACATAGTGTTAGCTATCATATATCATAATAACAAGCTACTTGATAACATAAATCTAATTTTAGTTATAAAAAATGTGTTATAAATAAAACATATTACTTTTAATTTAAAAATAATGCATAAAGTCTATAATTTATTAAAAATATTTTGAAAGGCTTTAAAATAATGATTAAGTGTAAAAAGAGGAAATGAATATGCATATTATAACATACATACAGAAACATAATAGTACATAATGCACACACAAAAGAAAGGGGGGGGGAGGAAAGAAAGAAAATATAAGTACCATGACCCATCATTGATGTTCGCTTGAATAGACCAATTACAACTTGCACATAACTTAGAATCCCATATAAATGAGACACCTGATGTCTTGTTTATTCCACATTGAAAATTTTGAATATTTCTGAGAATCTGTATAATTCAGAGGGGCATAATGAGGGGTCACTGAACATGATATAGACGTACCATATTCCCTCACTTTCACACACATGCACAAAATAAAACCTACAGCATAGATCTATACAATTTTATAAGGGTAATTTTATTAAATGCTTCATTATAAAATCATTGACTTACTTATTTTCTCTTTAGTTTTCAAAACATTGATCAATATGTAGAATTGCATTCACTAACTAATCAACATAATTTTTTACAACAGAGTTCAGTACAATAAACTCTTTCATAATGTTTAGCCTTTCAGACCCAGCGTCCACAAGTGAGAAACAAAAATTATTTACACTATCAAACAGGATGGATGTCCTAATTTTTGACACATAAAGAAAAACTAATTTTCCTTGAATACTTAATAATCAGGATTTTTCATTTTAATTTTTATAACAAATTTAATCTTTATTAATTAAAGAAAAATTGTTTCATTCAATGATAAATTATTTAATCAGCACTGAAAGAATTAATCTTGGTGTATACAGCAGCAAAATTTTTACTAAGAAATACTAATTAAAAGAATTTATTAAGGCTGTAGGAACAGGAAAGAGTTTATCTTTAGAAATACAAAATAAATATTAAATTATACACTAATTTATGTGCCTATCCATGCATTTAAGATAGCTTAAATTTCTAATAACATACTTTTCACAGCTATGGTGAATTTGAACACTCCAGAATTGACATAACAGTGTTAGAATTTGTCTTTGAAACATTGATGAAACTTCCCTAAGACTATATATATATATATATATAAGTAAAAAATTTTTAATGTTCATTTTCTTATTCTTGCAGAGACTGAAATTCCTTAATAATATACAAAAAAAGGGGGGGGGAAGCATATCGTTTTCACAAATTTTAATAGAATTTTCTCTTTATATTTCAAAAACATAAAGAGAAACCTAAATTTCAAATCACACACAACAGATTAGTATCATGCAAACAAGCATACTGTCTAGCTTATATATAATTTTAAAATAGAAAAAAAAATCATATATATATATATATATATAAAGAATATGATATCATAAAATATAGATAAGATTTGATTGAGACTAGTTAGAGCATTCCAACAAAATATATTCGTAGAACACAAGCAGACTGTCTGCTTTATGTACATAGTTTCAAGATACAAAACACAATACCTCAAGATTTGCTTGAGACAAGTCAGTGCGCTCCAAGCAACAGTAACTAAGATTTGCACCAGTTAACTTAGCTCGGTGGAGATTAGCATACTTGAAGTTGATATGACGTAAATCTAACCGAGATAAATCAGCTTCTGACATGTTAATGCCCTAATATGAAAGACAAGTAAAAGGCAGTTTTTAACTTACAAACAGTTTAATCAACAAGCAAGTGTTCAAGAATATACAGCCCATTTATGCAGCAAACCTGCTTAGTAAAACTAAGCAAAGTTAGTATTAATATTACATATTGTTTTCCTAATTTTAAATGAAATAAGATTGCTACAATTCTAAAATAAATCATAAAAATAGAAAACAAGTTATAAAGATTAATTATGTAGTTTGTAAGTCACTATCAAAGATTTTACAGTAGACACCTAACACATCGGTCAAAAAGTCCCAGTACGAACCCACAGATGGTGTCAAAAGTGAAAACCCCATATGTGTATCAAATAGCTGTGACCTTCAAAAGATACGGGCAAAAGTTTCATGCAATATCAAACTTTTTTCTTCCAGATATTAGAGTTTTAGTGGAGCTCAATTTGAAATTTTCAAAGAATGGAAAAAAAATAATTTCGTATGTTGATTAAACACTGCTTTTTAATGGACAAAAATACTGTTCAAATGCAGCAATGGCTTAAAAATTTGATAAAGAATCTGCTCCATCGAAAACAACTGTTTATGGGTGATTTGCGAAGTTTAAATGGTGCTGTATGGACACTGATGAGGCCGAACATTCTGGGCATCCAAATGAGGTGCCCACACCTGAAAATATTCAAAAGATTCTCAAAATCATATTGGACAACCTTCAAGTCAAGTTGCAGGAGACAGCTGACATCCTAAAGATATCCAAAGGCAGTGTATATAATATTTTACTCAGACATTTGAATATGAGAAAATTGTTTTCCAAATGGGTGCATGTGAGCTGACACTGGAACAAAAACATCAACGGGTTGATGATTCAGAACACTGTTTGAAACTCTTCAGGAAGAATAAACAGGATTTTTTGCATCTACATGTGACAATGGATACAACATGGATCCACTATTATACTCCAAAGTCAAATCGACAATCAGTTGAGTGGAAAGCAGTGGGGAAAAGTCGTCCAAAGTGACCAAAGACACAACAATTAGCCGGAAAGGTGTTAACGAATGTTTTTTGGGATGCACATGGCATAATTTTCATAGACTATTTAGAGAAAGGGAAAAGCATCAATAGTATTATGTAGCATTAATAGACAAATTAAAAGAAATCAAGAAAAAATAGCCTCATAAGGCAAAGAAAAATATGCTCTTTCACGACAATGCACCTTGTCACAAGTCGATGGTTACAATGGCAAAACTGGCCTTCAAAATGCTTCCCTACCCACCTTATTCTCCAGATTTGGCCCCTAGCGACTATTACCTCTTTGCAAGTCTAAAAAGAATGCTCCAGGAAAGAAATTTTGCTCAAATCAGGAAGTGATATCGGAAACTGAATCTTTTTTTGGAGGTCTTGATAATTCTTACTACAAAAAAGGCATCAAAAGGCATTGGTGTGAGTGTATCGCTGTAAAAAGAGAGTATGTTGATGATTAAAGTCAAATTTTGCAAAAATTTAGTCTTTTTAGTAGTTATTAGTCCTTGGACTTTTTGACCGAAGTGCTACTAAATACTTATGTTTATATATTACTTACTACAGATCTTTATAAAACCATATTATTCATCCAACACTAAAATCTGAAAATTCAGAGTTCAGTCTTAATACACATTAAATTAAATGGGCATGAGTGCTAACAAAGATATTTTAAACTGTGTTATGTATGAAGTTTTCAAAGAAAAAGTTTGATTGTCCCTACATACTTCTATCCCAAAAATATTATCTCATTTAGTATTTAAATACAGTAAAAAAGTTAGCTGCAAGTAAATGCTTTGTTAGGTTTTTCATTAGTTAGTACAGAAAGTTAGTCAGCAATGCACAGTTAATTAGTAATGCACAAAAGTGAGACAGTAATCTTACTTTTGTGCATTAATGCAAGAAAACTTCCATAAGACAGCTCAACAAAATGCAATACGAGTTGCTAAAATCAACAATAACAAAGCTTTAGAGGTATTACACATTCACGTTTAGATTTTTAGAAAAATTTTTCACAAGAGATATATTGAAAATTTAAAAAAAAACTATGGCTCTATGTTTTAATTTAACTTTTAAACTAAACTAAAATAGGAAGTGAATTTTTTTATCAGCAAAAATTTTCAGAAAAGTTAAGTTTTTTTTGTTCATCTCTCTGTTTAAATGTTACAATAAAACTTACATGAAGTACAGGCTATTATTGGTTAAATTCTGATGCATATAAAACTTATTGACGAACATTTAAAACAGACCTTATCATTCATCCAATACTGAAATCTGAAAATTCGAAGTTCAGTCTTAATACACATTAGCCATTAAAGCATGAGTGATATCACTATTTTTCAGGAAATGGCTTTCAGAAATTATTACAAATTAAAATGTACAATTAAAATGTACAGAGTTATTATAACTAAAGTTTAACTTTCAAAAAGCTGTTAAAAAAAAAAAAAGAAAGAAAGAAAAGAATCGCTGCTTAGAATGACCTAAAATTTGCACTGCATATATTCAAGAAGGGAGAAAATGGTATGGTATACAGAAAAAAAGTAATTCCAAATTTTATCAATGGATAATGCTTTAAAAGTCATGGTGTAAATAGATTTAGCTATAAGTGACATTTCGAATCGCAGTATGACTGCTGTGGCATGAACAGCAAATGCCCGCCTTTTCTAACTATATTCAGTTCAAATTTCAGATTATTCAGAGAAGTGGTTCTTTTTTACAACTTTTTGAAAGTTGAACTTTATCACTCTGCATGTGTTGAGAAATTCTTATAAGAATATAATATAATTTTATATTTTAAAATTTAGCTCAACTCTAATCTTATACCTGAAATCTCAATTCTGATGACAATGAAGTGGAAATCAGTACATTTATCACATCTCTTCTAGTAAGAGCAGCATTTTCAGCATTATATGATTGCTCTTCCTGAAATGTGATCCAGTAAATAAAGAGAATAGATTACATAGCAGAATAAAAAATAAAAAAGAAGAAACAAAGAAAAACTGCATAAATATAATTTTATTACACAACATTAGTCTACACCAGTGGTTCCCAACCTTTTTTTAATCGCGACCCCTTTTAGATTTTTCAAAAATTTTCGCGACCCCCCCCCCATCCGCCATGTTTGACCAATAAAAAAATTAATAATGGAAAAATATATCTTGAAATTTAGAATTGATGTCTTTTTAACAGGTACTGATTATTAAAAGTATGATTGAAATTGAATTTGACTGACAAGTTTGGCTATTCTTGTCTGAATATTGGTTAAAACCAACCGCATGTCAGACATCTAATTTGTGACTGGCTTTTGTCTTAATCTGCAAAAGAGTTGAAAATCCAACTTCACGCAGGTAAGTATGGATGCAAATGGCGTTAACATTTGACACGAAAGCTCAGAAATTATCGGATATCAGCAACGCACAGCACACCAAATTGAGTTAACGGTTCTTCTTGGTATAAATCACTTGCGGAGGAGTCATTTTGCAAATTCAAAAATTCACCTGCACTTCATCAGGAGGATCGGGAAAATCTAGAGATGTGTAAAATGGATTTCGCCCGAGTGTAACCTCTTGTTCATCGAACTCTGGGAAATATCTTTGAATTTCAGATTCAAGGGCTTCAAGGTGGCTACTAATTACCCCCTTTAAATTAATTGCAATTCCTATTTCCGATTCTTCTGTCTCAATGCATAGGTTCTCAAGCATTAGTTAACACTCCTAGATTCATCGACGTCAGTTTTTGTAGCTTTGATACAAAAGCCCTGATGAGAATAAGGATTTTTTCTTTCGAAAGGAAACGGTGAGAAATGATGTCTCATGCCAAAGAAACGTGAAAATAGTTTACTATTAATTTCCTACAAAAACGGTCTGCGGCGACCCCCGAAAAAAGGCATGGCGACCCACTTGGGGGTCGCGACCCCCCGGTTGGGAACCACTGGTCTACACAGAAGGAAAAAATGTACAAATGCTTAGCAAGTTTTAGAAAGTGATTCCATCAACCTTTCAAGTTATTAGGCAAGTTGGAGTGTATAGGCTGATTAATTTTATTTTTTACCAACTATGCGAAAAATTCCAGAGCTGGGAATCGAACCCGGGACTGCCGCATAACGTACGGGTGCTCTACCACTGAGCTACTCTGGGACGATTCCCAGATGAAATTTCTCGCATTAGAGCCGTTGGCATTTATCATCTTCCTCTGCAAACCACAGATAGAACAGATGAAACAATTAATTCGCGACAACTCCATTTATCGGGAGTTGGAGGGTAGTGCAATGCTCATAATAAACTTAGAGTAAAGCGATTATAGTCAACACTGTCAATTGTTGACGATGGTCAAGAAAATCAAGGAAAAGACAGCAATATGATTTTCGTCCTCACCCCAGACAACACACCTGGCTGACCACCAACTTATATCAGATGATTGGGCACGCTTAAAAAGGGGGAGCAAGCCCATTCTTCAATAAGGTTTCTCTTCTTTCATCTCCCACTCTATCTCTGAACACAGTTTTTTACACTCTCTCACACACACACACACACCAAATTACGATCACACTTCTGTTTTCATTTGATCCACCCTTACAGCTTAGATATGCTTCTCAAATAAAGCAATAAATATATGTTCAATTTTATTAAAAATGCAGAGCATGAAAATACACATAATTAAAATTTTAAAGAGTATTTTTGTTTTTCAATGAATGAAACACGCTTGTAGCGGCGTTAAAAATATCTCTGGTTATGACCATAGTAAAAATAATCAACAACCTGAACAATTTTTTCTAATTCTTCCACAAGACTTTCAATGCCAAAAAATCTTGCTTCCTCTAGAACTCCTAAAAAAAGATACAAAGCAGAACATTTTAAGTTATTCATAAAAGAAAAAAAACACCAAAAACTAAAATGGATTTTTAATTTTTTTTTTTTTTTTTTTTACATATACTGCATATTACAGTATATTATCTCACAGCAAGATACACATTAGTTCTTTGTATCCTTTCTTCCTAATACTCCATTTACATTCAGCAACTCACAGTGTCTTTCTCATTACCCAGGAAATGATTGCCATGAGAGTATTTTACTACTCCTAAAGGCAGTGAGGGTTTACATTCAACTTTACTTCCATTCTCTCACACCTCCACACATGGGCCATTCATTTGTCCTGCCCTCAAAAATCCCTTCAAGGGTGATCTCAGAGAGTGGGGGTGGTCAAGACAAGAAGCAATGTGATATGGGTGTTTATTATCTCGTTTTTCTCCCTTCTCCTGTTCACTGTGGAAATGGGCTGAGTCTAAACAAGGCATAATAATAACTGCAAACCAGTGAAAATGGAAAGATCAATCAAGTAGCTATAAGAGGCTGCAGCTGACAGCAACCTCAAAATAAAATTTTATATAATCATGTATTTGAATTTTTTTTTTAATCATAATTATTGTTTGTGAGACTCACTGTGATATCTTAAGGGTGGAAAAAACATGGAACCATCTTTTGAACATCAAACTCTAATGGGCTTACTAAGACAATAATTTTAGAATTTTCATTTCTCTGATGAGTGCTTTGCTTATGGAAATACTTATATTCAGGGTGTCTACTGGAGTGCAGAAAAAAAAATTCATGACCACAACGGAATTTTCATGACACAATACGACATACCACTATTTTATTGCTTTTGAAATTTAACTAATTTTAAACATATTATAGTAATATTATAATTATATCTATAATTATAATATAATTACTTTTAATAGTAACATTTAATTGTTTTAGAAAAATTAACTTTATACATATTAAAAACTCATATCAATAGTACCAGATTAAGATCATTTATTTTAATTCTAAATAACCCAGAGAAAAACATTGCATCTTTCAAGTATAGGTATAATAAAGAGTTAAAAAACTATTCGCTTTCTCCCCCCTCAGATCTGAAACAAAGAAGGTAAAGCAGATCTCAATGAGATTATATATTATTTGTTCTTCCTCATAGTTTAAAAATTTTAACTAACCGAGAAGCTAACTCATGAAGAGGAAGAGGTAGGTATTGCAGCTTGCCTAGGCTTGAATTCTAGACTGTTCTTTAAATGCCGATGTACAGTCAAGTCTCCGTCATTCCCTACTCAAAGGGGAAACAGTTGAACATGAATTTTTTTCTGAATGTGGCTTCAATTCTCATTTGAACAGAAAATTCCCTACTGCTGATGAGGGAGGAAGTAAAAAGGTTTATCTCTGGTAATACCAATGAGAGAGTGTCTGTAGCCAGAAGCTCCGACTACCTTGCCGGGAAGTGGGCCAATAACAGCAACAACAACTAATGAGAAAGGGTTAAGGGGAGAAATTTTGTTCTGAGAACATTCTTCGCTCGCCAAAAATGGTCAAAAGGGAATGAAGTGTGACTATCCTAATCAGTATGAAAAACCACTGAGGCAATGAGATTGCAAGACAGTTATTTTTTTTTCCCCTTCTCTACAACTGGAGACTAGGTTGCAGGAAGTAAAAATAGTGACATCGTATCAAAATTCGGGACATTTTCATGACTTTCATGACCCATTGTCCAAAATCGTTTTGTGACATTCATGATTTTCATGACTGGTAGACACCCTGATATTATACTTATGTGATCACTTGTCTTAACTATCCTCTTTGATTTCTAGGAGGCACTGATTTTTAAATTCTATCTGGAAACAGAGGCAGTGTAAGGGATTGTTAAAAAAAAAAAAAAAGAAAAGAAAAGAAAACTTTCAGCTTATATTTTAAAACAGGCTTTGCCTATCTTTTTTCCTTTCTAGAATATTTTACTGGAATAATAATACTACTAATATGACTATAATATGACTAATATTTTTCTAGAATATAGATAAAATGTCTGCTGCATGCAACAATACATTTTTGTTTTATGCTCTGAAAAAAATTTAGAATTTTATTAAACCCTTTCTTTTTTATCTAAAATACTGATAAAGTATTGCTGGGTAGTTCGTAATAATGCACTTAGTTTATGTTTTGAGAAAGGAATGCTGGAAAGAAATTCAAAATTAATAGCAGAGTTGCCAACCTGGAAAAAAAAAATCAGGCGATTTTATTTTTAAAATCGGAAGACTTGTTTTCGATGACAAAAAATTAATTAATTAAAATAAAATAATGGGGATGTACAAGCCGAAACTACATTTTGAGAGAATAAAAGCATGTTTGATGTGTAGTGCCTGGAGCCCTACAGGCAAGACCGGAATTTTGGCTGGTGATCGGATAGTGATTCGACTTGCCATCTCACTTAAAAGTCGAATGTTTGCCTACTGCCCTGTAGTGACGTCATCTTCCCGACTGTCGCTGCATGCCTGTATCGTAAACCTTTAGCCATTTTTCCTAACAGATGCCTGGTCCAGCGTGCAAAGTTTCGTCCCCGTGGATTGCTGTGGTATAAAATCCTTCTCAGTGCAGCCGTGAAGCAGAATAGAGATCTTCTCTTCGGCAGTTTTTGTTATTGTTAAAGCCTAGGCCTGTAATTTTGTAATTGACATGTTTTGTTAAGTTTAATTATTATATAAAAATTATATTAATAAATTACATTTTTAATTGTTTAAATGGAGTCAGAATCATTTTGAAGTATTGATGGTGGGATGAGGGAGTATGCTGATCGTCCTCTTGTTTGTCCCATCCTTACAGATGCAATTTGGTGTCAGAAAAAGATATTTTGGGGGGACAAAAAATTAACTTTGGGTCATGTATTCTTTTAGTAACTTATAAAAAATTTGGTAAGTTGAAAAATAGTCAGAAAATTCAAAATAGTGATCAATTTTTACTCTTAAGACATTGGAATATTAAACAAAACAATGCCTAACAAAAAAAAAATTATTTTTAAGAGCGATAGAAAAAGATTGAAATTGGAATGCTTTAGAACATGAAGCTGCTGTTCTTTCCCCATTATACATTTGTTGGAGAAGCCGGAATTTTTTGACGTCACATAGGTGTGGCTTTCTGGAACTAGTTTGATTGTAGGAAAGGAAAAAATGCTGAGAAGGGTTGTTTGCTATGATGGAACTTTTAAAAATGATTTCAAATTTGGAAAATAGCATTTTTTATGTGATGAATGATAAAAATCAGGAGAAAATTAACAAACTATAGAAAATCAGTAGAAATATATCCAAAAACAGGTTGTCAGGAGATCAATGAAAAAACGGGAGTCTCCCGTCAAAATTGGGAGAGTTGGCAACTCTGTAATAGTATGAAGATTCAGACTTGAAATTGATACTTTCACAGTAACACCATTGCAACAAATGATAATACGAAAACAACATTTACATATAATACCATCAACAGCAAATCCTTTTAAATTGACTCTAATCATTTTGGTAGTGAAAACATTTTTAACTGACGAGTTTTAAAATGATGATGCATAAAAAGTAAATGGCTATCTAATATAAGGAGATAGGGTGATCAATAGCACTGACAGAGAAAGGAAACTGTTTAACATCATTGCTGCTTAAACACACAGATTTGGGGAGGGGGACGGAAGGAGGTTACTGCGGAATACAGTTGACAGTATAATATGTAAGCACCATAAAAACATACCTTCTGGATTTGTTGTCCTATCAAGAATCAGCTGCCCATGTCTCAAATAATTTAAAATGGGTTCAAAATATATAGGACTGCGATCTATCAGAAAAGCTCCACTGTTATCAACAGAACTTGGATGAATTACAGTACTTTCTTCAGAAGCAATCATACATGCTAACATGGAATTAGGTTCCTTAGCAATTAAAGTGCTCCTGTAAGAGTAAATTGAAATAATCATTAGAATTTCAGTTTTATTTCAATATCCCAAGCAACATTCATAAAAACTGTACAATAGCATCATGCAATTTGTTGCAAACATTACAAAAACAATGCCATATGAACAAAAAGTAAACTCCTCTCCTCCCACATACAACTTTCTAGGACAGGGGTTCTTAAACTTATCTAGAATGTCTATGAAGTCTATATCTATGAAACCTACAGACCCTTTTGAAAACATTTTCATAGACCCCGTGTCAACCCTAGTCATTTTACGTCATCCATGAGGCTCAGGGGTGGATCCAGAGTTCCATGTTGGAGGGGACAACAGTAAAACACTAGGTTGAAAATTTCTTTTCTATTAATCTTCCTGGGATAAGTGTTATAGTACGTTAGTTATGGGTCATGGCAGATAATCTATACATGTAATAAAACTGTAGTGTTTGTTTAGTTTTTTGCGAGGGGGTGGATGGAGCATTCAACGTATTTACTTAACTCTAAAGGGTATACATAATTATTACCAATTTTGTGCCTGTTCTACCATTTGCTGCCAGTAATTTCAAAAACTATTATAATTAAACTTATGTTAGTACAAAAGTAATTATGATGAGAAAAAAAGTGACGAATGTACAGGATTTCTATTAATTGATCAGAAGAATAACATTGGACAAATGAATCACTTATGTCCCATTACATTTTCTATTTTTCTGCTATACCATTAAGATCAATTTTAAAGATTCAGAGCTCTAAATAGTATGTAAAACTGTGTATAAAACTGAAATGCAAATTAAACTTACATAGTTAGCGATAATTACAAAGAGAACATATTTTGATCTATTACTCAGAAAAGAACAACCAAAATTAAATTAGAGCCATTATACCACAATTCATTGATTTGTGTCTCAAAATCTCAAAAATTACTGTACTTCTTTCAGGCTGTATGTTTTTGGAAAAATTAATTAGTTATTCACAAAACCGATACATGAAAATTAGCTTACACTCATGGCTGTCGAGTGAACATCTTTAAAATTCATGCATTTAAGGGTTAAAATGCTTTCATTTAGCTTATCCAAATTTTAGTATGATCCATTGATATTTTTAGTAGTACAGAAATAAAGGTTTGCCAAAAGATTTGTTCCTCAGCTCAAAAAAACCAGAGTTGTTTTTTTTCTGGCGAGCTCATTCGAAAAGACCCAAAATTTTGTAAAGTTTTTATTATTTCAAAATTTACTCTACATTTGTAACTTTTACTACAGACACAAAAATGATTATAATAAAATTATAATAATTGCTGTCAATACCAGACCACAGTCTGAATTTTCATGACATTAGGCTTTTGGTACAATTTTGCACTTTCAGATCATTTCATCAAGAATTTTTCACCATAGACATAATATATTCAAAGCATTTTTTAAAAATAATTTTAAGTCATTTGTTTGTATATATGTGCATTTATATACAGGGTGTCCCAAAAAGGTAGTAACGAGCATAGATTTATCTATTAGAGATAAGTGGGTAATGTAAAAAGAAAATATGTTTAAAACAGAGTAGGAAGAAATATTACAGGAAGAATTTGTCTAGTTAATTTTCAAAAAGTTAAGGTTTTTAAATTTGTGTATGTTGCCCATACAAAAAATTCCTTGTTAGTAAAATGTTTCCCATATAATAATGAGGTGATAAACATAATTTCAGCTTTTCATCGTAAAATGTCTCAGAAATATCTTTAAAAAAATGGTCAGGGTCTACGAAAATTTAAATGTAAATGTTTATTACCAGGATTGAAAAAAATCTCGGCTGTTCGAGCCTTGTCAGGGAGAGACACCCCCCCCCCTGAACCCCGCTAATTATTAAGTTTCATTATTGCCATATTAAAACGATATTAATTGACTATGTCATTTTATTGCTCATCTTTTGCGTATTTCGCCTGGTAACCCTATGTTGAAATTTTTATGAGTGTAACCTATTTACAGAAAAATACAAGTGATGCATATTCTGCAGCTTACAAAAAAGCTGCTATCTTTAATCTAACAATAGATTAAAGCTGTTGTGAACTAATAGTATTTAAATATATTTAAAAAATACATGTTACGCATATTCTACAGCTTACGAAATATTATAACAATAGATTAAAGCTGTTGTGAACCAATAGTATTTAAATACATGTAAAATTATGTAGCTTTTTATGTCGCATTTTTGGGACACATTTTTCAAAAAGGGTGTTGAGAGATAAAATGACATAGTCATTAAAAAAAAAAAAAAAAAAATTCAACTTACATCGCCCTCTTATCTCTAATAGATAAAAAATTAAATGGTGCAACTGCTGGGACACCTCGTAGTCAAACAATTTAAAATGCACAAAGATTTCATTATCAAACTTTAAAATTGAGAATCACCTAGTCTTTGTTATAGTCTTCACAAATCTTTAGTCAATTAAAAAATTAATACAATTAAATTTTCTTTTGTTCATAAAAATCAAATTTTAAAAGTAATCCAATTTTCGTGATTTTGTGAGAATTTGTGTATAGTTCGTGAATCTTGTGTGAAAATTTGTTAGTTTAAATCATAATCATTTAGGGACTGACAGAACAAAACTCATAAAAGTACATAGTCATTTACAATTAAGTTATGCACTTCCCTCAGAAGTCCAGACTGAATTTTATATTCAATGTAATATTATTGATATTTTCTTATTTTTTTTAAAGTACTAAAGTAAGAAAGTTAGTTTCCATTCAACAATGTCTGATATATATATTTTTTTATTACATAATAAAATACATGTAATAATGATAGGGAAGTTTTCAATTTTTCAAACAAAAATTTTAATTATGGAAACTTGTATTTTTAATAATGTATGTAATAACTAACTGTAATAAATTTCTAATCCATTGAAAGAAGTCTAATTTTAGCTGTTGTATTAGCATATGCAATAATCCATAATGCTAGTGATAACTATTAATACCCAAGTACTCATGCATAAATAAATATTTAATAATTAGTTTTAGATGCAAAATATTCAAAAGAAAAAAAAATAGATCATTTTTATTTAAAAGAGAGATTTTAAGCAATTTCATAAAATCTAAGATCAAGACAAATCATAAATTTCATGCCTGAATTTCAGACTATCTTTTTCTATGTAAAAATAAAATAACATAAAATGCTTTTTGTTGTTGTTGTTGTTTTGGGGGGGAGGGGGTGTCTTATTTTTATTTGAGAAACCTTGATCAGAAATAGAGTAAAAATTATACATAAGTATCAGGGGTTAATTAGGCAATAAATAATCCTTTTATAAATGTCTTTAAATATTTTTCCAAGTAAAATTTTAGAATCTTCCTGGTCTTACTGTAAATTGATACATAGAGGATGAAAGTAGCCAGGAACAAATTCTCCAGTAGCTGCAAACAGACAGAAAATAAAATAGGAGCAAAATTTTACATATAAATATATATGTGTGTGTTTACTCCCGTAATAGTCACCCTCGCATAATAGTCACATCCCTGTTTTGAAGCAGAAAAAAATAGCTTTATAGTTACAATATTATGTAGTAGATTTTCCTTGTGTATTAGTCACAACTAGACTTTCACCATGAAAAATTAGGAAAAAAAAGTGCAACTATCATGCGAGCAAACATGGTGTGTATACGTATTACAGATATATAAAATAATTTCACAATGCAAAAATGGCATATAGATTCAAATCAAGCATCCATAGTTAAGTATTGAGAAGATATCCTATTTGTAACGTGCAAATGCAGCTATGACAAACAGAATAGAATATAACTAATAAGTAAAACACAAAATATACTACAAATATGACATACCCAGCATGAAAAAATATATAACAGCAGAAGCAAGAATTACAAACCACAAGCAGGAGAAAAATAAATAAATAATTTTTTTTCCACCCGCTTGTGGTTTGTAATTCATTACTTCTGCTGTTATATAGTTTTTCATGTGGGGTATGTCATATTGCAGTATATTTTGTTTTTTACTTATTAGTTATATATATATATATATATAAGTTTTTAAAATTTTAATTTTTTGTACTAAAAAACATGCACATGAGAATAAAATGAAATAAACATGAAGCAGTTTCTTTTATTTTTTAAATTTCGATAGAAAAAAGTCACACAGATCAATAAATACTTTGCGGGGCAGTGGGGGGTGAATATATATATAGATATTTTTTTTTCTCTTTTTTGTTTAGTTGCATTAACAAAAATGTCTTAATTTAATTAAAAAGTAAATATTAAAAGCTGCATTTATCTTTACTTAAAACAAAAAAAAAAAGTAGTTAAGTTGGCAGAAACGAAATAAGAAACTCGACTATGATTATATAATCTACATATTGCTTAAAAAACAAAAACTAAAACACAGAATTCCATGGATCTGCAGAAAATTCTCATTCCTGCTTATTATAATAGTTTTGATAAATAATTTTTTTAGTAGAGTCAGTTGAATAATGGTCTTTCAAGTGACATTATATCTTCAAGTTATCTATCAGTGAAGTGAAAACACTGTGAGCATTAGCTAGATAATATGGACACATAAAATAAAAATTTTTTAAAGTCATAATACATTCAATGCTGTTTTTGACTTCAAGGTAGACAATGGTTTTCTAAGTGCTTTTATGTAAATCTAATCATAACCTTCAGTAATAAATGAGGGGGGGGGGGGAGAATACTTCCATTTAAACTTACAGAAATAAAGATTATGAGTCATTTTTTAGAGAAAATCTATGGTAATTTTTATCAATCACAATTATCATCAATTAAGTAACACAAATTTCTGTAAATTTAAATTTATTACATTGCGTGCGTCTGTGCGTAATAAGCAAAAACCACACAAAAGCTTTAAACTTGTAAAAGAAAGAAGCCATACCAAGCAATTTGCACACACGAGCTATTCTAATTACTATATTGTGAAAATACACATAAGTTACATTATATGATAGTTTTAAAAATTACTGTATTGGCTAAGTTTTTATAATAATTTTGGTTCTTTAAAATTTTGTAACAATATGGAGATAAAAATATTTTTTATTAATACTTCTGAATTACATGGTAATTTAAGAATTTGGTAGGACTCCCCCTCCCCCTTTTGCCCTTGATTTCAACATGGCATTCATTCAATGTACCTCTTAGAAATTTGTTGAATTGCTGGATCATAAGATAAGTCTGTGAATAAGACTGATAAGTCTGTGTCTGATAGGACTGATAAGTCTGTGAATTAGCTACTGTTCATAAGTAATAACAAAACAACTGTAGCTTATGAAAGAGAAATTGACTGAAACAATTGTATTTTACTAAGATTCTATAAAATAAAATAATTCCTTGGATCAGTGGAGGATACTGAAATTTTTCGGGAGAAGAAGCTGTTTCCTTTAAAAAAAGGGGGGGTTACAATAAAGCAAAATTTTACCCTAAAGCAATGTACATATTTTGGGAGAAGGTATTTTGTGGGGAGGAAAAAGCTCATTTCACTTAAACAAGTGAACATCTCACCATGAAGCAAAATGTTCCCTTAAGCAATGTCTTTTGAAGGGGGGGAGGGGTGAAGTTCGCTTACCTCTTCCCCTTGATTCACCACAGCCTTGGACATACGTATATTTTAAAAAGTCTTTAAAATTGCTAAAGTATGCCTAAAAATTATATATTTGTGAACATGAAGAGCATGCTTAAAAATTTAAGTTTTAAATTTTAAGCAATTACAAAGTGAATGAGCAAATGTTGATGACTTGAATAGAAACATCTAACAGAACAGTTCTGGATGGTTTTATCAAGAATTAAAGATTTAGACAATTCAATAAACAGTAAAAACAAAACAAACTATTAAAAAAAATCTGAATTAAAGAGCAGCATGAATCTGTTAAAATACCTTGTAGTAGCAAAATGCTTTCCTCCAACATTTAAAAGTAGCCAATCAGGATTTGACACTGATGTTCCAGGGATAACAGCAACTTCAGTTTCAGACTTCAACCCTTTTTTAGTACCTGCCTGGCATGATTTCAAATCTGAAAAAGTGAAAATTTTTAAAACAGAAAACCAATCACAACAGCTGGTACATCAATAATAGAATAAACAAAATTGTACATGCACTCAGCAGGAAAGAAGAAAAAAAAGAAAAATCAATCAGACTGAAAGTGAATATCGAAGATTGAGATACTTTAGTAATTTTAACCTTTTAAATTACTCAACTCACAGATAGAAATATCGGGAATAATACCATAAGCAGAGGCAAGTTGAGTTGGTGACATTTTTTTTTTTTTTTTTTTGGCCGCCAACATCTAACCTTGGTGACTTTTTTTCTTACCAAACAAAATATAAACATACGTAGATACATAGGGAGCAAAATACCCAAAACTATAGAACACTTATCTAAACACCTTATTAAAACATATACATATTTCAAATGCAATAAAAAATAAAATAAACACAAACTAAACACTACACACATCCACACTAACTAAACACACAAAACTTACACTACTAAAATCAGGATAAAATCAAAACTCATTACAAACAACTCAAAAATCCCAATCTATTGATTCTCATTAAATTAAAAAATGTAAATTAATTCTGCATACAAAAATGTACGATAGCAATCCCATGTATCGAATAAAATTTTTCATGTTTCTTATAACCCTAAAAATTTTTGTCTATCCTTCCCAATTCACAAAAAATAACACAAAATACTAAAACCTTTATATAAATATGCAACCATGAAACAAAAATTCTCAGTGTTAAACCAATATATACTACAGCAAGAAATAAGCATTTAAATATGCAAAAGCACATACCTCAAATTTTTCACTAAATTCCTTCTTTAATGTTACAGACATGCATTATTCTTTGTTAACAACAAACCTTTATCATGAAATAAATCCATTAAATACCATTCAAATAAGCAAATTTTCATCCCAGCATGTTTTGATTTATTTATCACATGACAATTATCTTTATACCAATATTCACTCTGTTGAGGATAAACATCTTAAACGAATTCACTTGAGTTCTACACAACTTTTCTACGTTTAATATAAAAATAACCATAAATTTTATTTCCTTTAAAAAAAAAAAAAAAAAAAAAACTGCAAACTGCAAACTGCATTTCACAACAAGCAATGTTAAATCGCCAGTTGTGCCACATTCAAACAGATCAGTTACAGTTAAATTCTTTCAACCAATCACATAATTCTTTCAAAATCATTCGGTTTCCAGTTAATTTCTTAGATCAATCACATAATTTCTCATTACATCATGAAAAAACAACACAACTCTGCACAAGGGTTGTTATATACCTCTTCTCAATTGCAACGCTGACAAACCTGTTTACTTATAATAAGCTTTGGCGATGTATCTGGCTTGGCGAGCTGCCCCTGCTTACAATATTATTCCCGAAATATCAGTGAAAAAAGAAAAGGACTAATACATGTGACATTTCTTTAGAGATGAGTAACTTTCCTGAATTAGGATGATGATGTTCCAATAGTTACAAAATGTTGGTCTTCATCAGAGAGAAACAAACCACATTCATGAGAAGATAGATTATGATATTTACCAAATTAAACAATAAAGTTTTATAGTTCAATATTACCTAGAATGTGATCAAAGTGTTTGAATACCATTGCAAGATAAATCTGTTCAGGTATTTAGTTTATTCAATTTTTTTAACTTTAGCTCTTGAAGGGAATTAACCTATTGTAAATATAAAAAATCTAGATACTGTAGAACTTACTAATAAAGGGTTCTCCAGTGGACACATATAATACTTCGTCATCCCTTTAAATAAATATATATATATAAATATAAATAAACAAATAGCATGAAAAACAAAGTAGCAACAATTGGTAGAAATGGTACAAAAAATATTTATTCAGAAATTTCAGAGTGAATGCTAAATATCTATCAAAACTACTGTTATAATAGTTACTGTGTTATTTAAAAAACCTTTAAAATAGTTAAACACTAAATCCTTATTTACAAGACAACACTAGAGCATAACACTAAAGCTCTTTTGGCTGCTTCTTCACAGCTATCCTCAGATGTTTTGTATTCTTGTTTTCTCCAATTTCATCAACTCCCTCTAACCCTCGTCCATATATGTGTGTGTCATATTACTTGCATGCTGTGTAATATGACACACTGCATTATACTGCATGACACTCTATGTTACTAACTTATTAACAGTTAATACAGTCAAGTGCCTAAAAATCTGCTGACCTAAAATCCGCAAATGTCCGAAATCTACACACCTTCTCTGAAGTAAATAGTGAAATTCACAGTCATCCACTAGTGATGAAATTGTTGAAAAGTGTTTTGAATCCAGATAAATATGATTCTGATGATGATGATGATGAAAACTTGAATAACAATAAAATTCATTTGATAAAAGTTTAAAGAAGGAGAAGAATACCTTCAATTTTTAGAACACTAAAGTTCTGTAACAAAACAGGAATTAATAATAATATACAATTTGCAAAAATAAAGAAAAGAAAAGAAAGAAACTGAAAGTAGAAAAAAAACAGTATTTTAAAGCAAATCAGCATAGAACATGTTTCAAAATTAAAAAAAGGAAATTTTGAAACAATTTGCTGTGATTAATGTACAATTTTTGGACAGGACTGATCTCAATAAATAAACTTGATACATATATTTCAGTTTGCATTTGCAGAGAAAACTCATCTTTGATTGTAAATGGTACTTTTTCTTTTTAGAGTAGGAGCATCAGAAATAAAACTTATAGTATGAGCCTATGAAACAATAGTTCGGATTTGATAATGATGCACACAGAGCAGGCTAAATTTATGGGCAATTTCTTCATTTTCAAATGTTTACTTCTGTAATACTTTCTCCTTTTATGATCTTAGCAGTTGAAAGAGTTTTGTCCATCAAAATCAAAAACCTCCTTTTGGAGGTTTATGATTTTGACAGTCGATGGTATATATAATACACAAGTACTCTTTACCATATAAAATATACACAATTGAGTGGAAAGCCCCATTTGCCTACACAAGTCTACGTCTATTAGGGTGGGCCAAAAACAAATAATTTTTGAAGTCACTATTCTAATAGTGTGGATAGGGTTCTCTCTGGGTTCAATAAAAATGCAGTAAAATATTTTTGTGATTGGATAATATCGTCTGCCCCCGCATCGAACTTGAATTTTCAGAATTTGGGTAAAAATAGACACCTTTTACTGGGTGTAAAAAACATCATTATTTTTCACTGTTGATATTCTAATAGGGCAAGAAATGAGTCTACTGGGTTTATTAAGGTATGCCTAAATTATTTTTCTGATCAAATAATATCTTCTCCCTTCGCACCGCACATGAAATTTTGCAATTTTTGACGAAAAAATGCCTTTTTAATGTGCTACAGAAAGACAATCAAACATGCAAAATAGAGAGTACAAACACTCATTATACATGAATTATTATATAAAAAATTATTTGCTTGAAAATTTTCAAATAATAGTAATTACCAGCATTATTTTTTCATCAAAGTGAAACCAACTAGCGTTACCTTATTGAGAAAGGAATGCCTCAGACAGAAAATATTTTTTCCCACAAAAAAATATAATTGCAATACAATACAATACAATATTTGGTAAGTATGTGGTGACTAATAAAGTGTTGTATCATTCTGATGTGAAAAGAGTACTTGCATTTAATCTACAGAGAGAGGGGAAAAATACATGTGATTAAATGAGTTTAAAAATATTAGAACCCAACATCTTGAAAATGAAAAATAATTAAAATGCAGATTATTTTAAAGCCGGTTCGGTCCAGCTGGATTATTTGCTACCAGTAGAAATATTTGACTGCGTTAGCTATGCCATTATAGCAGTTATATTTTTGGATATTTGCCAGTGCAGCGAGGTGGTATAATTTGTGGTGCTAAATACGCCAATATGTAAAGGACTATGTATATGAAAATATGGATAATGGTTTTCCCGGTAACCTTAAATGAGAAGTAATTATAGGTTGTGAACATGTGTAAATCCCCAAATAATGAAAAGTCGCCATGGGTGGCAAGCTATCCTAGCTGTTCCATAGTTTTTATCAAAGAAAACATATGAAGTATTGTTTTCTTAGAGCTAATTATTAACTATACATATAGCAAGTCGCCAAATTATGAAAATTCGTCATAATTGGCTAATACGCAAGGTGTTCCATGGGTTTCACATAATTAAAAATAGTGTGAAGTTTAAATTTTTATGTTCCAAGCAACATGCAAGAACCAAGCAATGTGTAGCCTGGTAACATTCTATCTGATCCAACTTTTGGGTTTTGTTTGTTGAAATTATGCCTTTTTTACGAATAAGCCTTATTAGGGGGCGAATGTTTCATATGAAAAGCAAGCGAAGTGAGTCTAGGGGGCCTTGGCCCCTAGTAGTACTGTAAAAATTGTTTTAAAAAAAAGTTGTTTTTTCAAAATTTTTATGTTTGAAAAATAAATAATATATTAAAAAATCAATCAGACTTTCAGTAGTGAGCAGTATTTTTTTTTTTTTTTTTTTAACTGATACATATAACAGTTTAGTTTTTAAAAAATATTAAGCATGATGTTCTAAAATAGGAACATTGGCATGTAAAAGGTTAAAGTAAAAAGAAATATATATTTAAAGCAAAAATGAGATTAACTTTATAGAAAATTATTAAATAAATAGTAGTTCTGTAGTAAGTTGGCCTGCAAAGGGTTTACTGACTTTTATTCTATCTAGAAAATATAGCTATGTCTTAAAAAACAAAGGTTAAAAAAAATTCATAAATTTAAAAAGTAATAGAAAACAACCAATCAAAAACAACATATTTTTCTAAGTAAGCCATAATATACTTTTATCTGTGGTCATAAAACAAATTAGGAGCCTTTTATGAATGCCAGCACAAAAAGATGGTACTGCATTTTACTATGGTACTGTTGAAGTTATTTTTATACTTTAATTAATTAATTACACTAGTCAAACAAATTTAAACTTTTTTCTGCCTCTGGTTTGTAAATGGATGGATTTACTTAATTTCGGGGTGCTCAATTCACTGGTTAAATCCATTTATGTCTATCACGTCACATTTCTAAGAGGCACAGGAAAATCAGAAGCAATACTGGCAAAATTTGATAGAATTGAAACTAACAAGAAATTCATATTAAGAACTTCATAATTCAATATTATTTTATATGTATACATAGGTATTTATATGTATATACATGCCAACATAGATATCATCTTTTTCCAGTCCAAAATGCCCTTCCCACTTGGTTTGAATAAGGACCAAGCCGCTAACTTGATATTTGTCAGTCTGATATCAAACAATGGATCGCTGAACAATTTTTCTATTTGTGGTCCAATAAATATACTTTCTTTTAACTTTGCTTCACTCAGTTTGAGAATCTTTTCTTTCAAATGATTGAAGACCTGACCTCATTTATCCAGAGTTTTAACAAAGTTCTTCATAAAACCCAACTTGACATGAGTCGGAGGCAAAACGATTTTATTTGGCTCAACCAGTGGAGTATTTTCACATTTTCTTTTACAGTTACATGTGATTTCCTTATAAGCCACTTTACTGTATAGTGGCCAAAGTTTTATAAGTTTCTTTCATGTCTACTACATGGGCCAAAGGCACAAATGGTAAAGTATTGCCATTATGCAGTAGTACTGCTTTCAATTTGGTTTTCCTAGAGCCAATAAAGAGTGACTATTCCTGATGGTCATGCTGTACACCTAGCTCCATCAGCAGACCATTTACATCACATACACACATTGAATTCCGCATGTCAAAATATTGAGCGAATAAAATACCTTTTGATCTCAAACAGGAAACTTTTGTACCTGGAGCTAGAAGGTTTCGTTGTTGCAGTCTCGATCCCAAAAGTTCAGTTTGCTGTTTTGAAAGTTTTAGATCGCGAATGAAATCGTTCAACTCCTTTTGATTAAAGAGCTGAGGCGAAAAATCTTGAGAATGAGGGGAATACTTTTCTACAGGTTCTTGACCAGCGTCTTCAGATTCACTTGACATTGTTTCTGATTCTATGTCTTGCAGATTACATACATGAACAGGCAACCTTTCATTATGTCACTGGCAAATGCACTGAAGATACATTTTATACTTTATTTTATGTCTAGTTTTGATAGAGAATGCCCTGCAATATTCGTGAGAGAGAAGTTATAGGCTGAAAAATGATCCTCAGGCTAACTACAGACCATAGGAATGAGAATTGTATAGCTCGGCATTTTCCTTTCAGTCACTTGGTTAAAGTAGTAGTGTTATGCATGAACATGAGGAGCAAAAGTTTTATCTTGATCACCAAGAGGACTATCAAAATATAATTTATAGGCCTTCTTAATCAAATCAGCAATTCTTTTTTGGGGGCTTTTGGGGTGAATTTCTCACAGACATAACAAAAGTTGTTGGGGTGGTTAAGGCAACAACTATGTTTACTAGTTGTTATTTTTAGTAAATGTAAGTTTTAAACATATGTATAAGGCAATATTAAAATAAAAACACCTCTCAATAGAAAAACTCACTTATTAAAAAAAAACTCTGAATACATTCTTAGGCAGAGATAAATAAGATAGTAATTGCACCATGCATGTTTCAACATTCACTAGGTCATAATGTTTATTTTGCACTACTGGATTATCTGTCCATCTAATGAATAACACTTGCCTGTTTAACATCTGACATCAAGTGACAATTTGTTGATCTTATAGCACTCTTGTACCAAACTTCAGAAAAAAAAAAAAAAATTAAACATTAAAATAAAAGAACGGAAAGTAGTGAAATTAAGAAAAAATAAAAATCATTAAAAACTCAAAAATCTTACGTGCTAGAGCATTTTGAAAAGTAGATTCGGATTCTACACACCAAAATACATACTAATTGATGTATCACATCCCAGAGGCAAAATGGCTGTTGACTAGTGATATTATTTTGTAATGAAAGTTTTTTTTAAGACTAAAATTGTTCTCTTTTGAAATAAAACTATAAAATTTAAGTCCAAAAAATCTTATACTATAAAAAATCTTAATAAAACACAAAAAACCCACCTGGGTTGTTGTTTTTTTTAAACTGGGTTTTTTATAACCCTGCTTATTTTACATATTTATTTTTTATTGAATTTAATTATTTAAATTTACTTGTGATTTTCAAAGTTAAGTCTACTTAAAAGATCTACATGTAAAATGTGTTAGCGAAATATTCATTAATGAAAATTATAACATGGTTGCTTGTGCAGACAGCCATGTTATAGCATGGTATTTTACTACTACAGTATTGTGAATGATTATCATTCTAGTTACTACTCTAGTGTATGATTATCACTTTGACTAATCTTTGTGTGTGTGTCGCATGTCGAAATCAAGAGTAAAAAAGTGAAATTTTCCTAAAATTTGGAAACTGTTTGAAATGATTTTTTAAATTAATCCCTCCCCCCTTTTTCCCCTTATGGTGGCATATAAGTCTTTGTGCTGTGAACGAATGCTCTTATATTTTAGGAGCTAAACAATTAAACAGATCTATTTTATATTTTTTAGCTTGTAGTTAAAAAAAACTTTTTTGATTAAAGAAATTTAATGAATAACCTCAAAAAAATATGTCCCCTGTATAAAACTAAAAAAGAAAAGAAAGAATTATTTCAGTATAAATATTTAAAAGGGATTTACTTTTTATTTATCAATCTCTAAAAGTAATTTAACTTGAAATAAAACTAAAAAGACTTAATGTAATTTAATATTAAATGGTTAAAACACAAAAAAAAGACATTAAACTTATGTATGGAAAAAAATAACTCATCTGTCATAGGTATCTCATCAAAAGTCATGGTTAGAATTTATTTGCTTCAGCGAGTTGTGTACACATAAAGAGAACATTTTAACTTTTTATATTTTAAGCAACATTTTTTTATGTGTATATATGTAACGATTTTAGTTTTTATAAATTTGTTAAAAGTTTAAAAATTAAGTCAATTATTAAAAAATACTTTAATGATGAGTAAAACATGTTTGCAATTTATTGTTCTAATGTCATTATATTAAAAAAACACTTAATAACTAAATACATGTTTAGTGCCGGATATCCGGAAACCAAAGGAGCTTTGGACATCCAATATCCGGCAGAATCCATATCCGTTACATCCCTAAAACATACCACACATAAAGCAGCATGAGAAACATAATATCAGACCTTATTAATTCAATATCATCAATTTCACCTCCTTGAGTGGTATAGAATGTTTTTGCTTCTATTCCGAGTTTTTCGCCAGCTTTTATTAAAAGTTCTTCGAGGCTATCAGTGACTTTGATAATCTACAATTTCAAAAAAATAAAAATCAATTTGTAAAATGTTGAGGAATGAAAAATCACAAGTCATATTTAAATAAATAAATTGGAAAATAATACACATAAAAGGCAGTTATTAATCAGGCTGTATAGTATGCTTCGAGTAAAAAATGTACCCTTCGGCTAAGCTTCATTATACATCCTACATTTTTTTTTGTTCCAAAATTGGCGATAAATGCCATATTTGGCTTTTTTCTGGAAATGCGAATTAATTCTGTACTGCATTCTGTTTTTAATCTTTTACACAACTTCTTCTTAACATTTTAAAATTCTTTTTTGTTGTTATTTTTTATTTTCTTACTATTTGTATCATTAAAATGAAACAAGGGGGGTATAGGTAAAAATTAGCAGTCATCCCTCGCCATGTGGCGATAAAAAAAATTGCCATCGGTCTTCACTTGAGTCGCCATTCTCCCATTGACATATGTTTCAGCAATATTTATGTTAAAAATCCGGCAGTTTTAAAATAATGGGAAAGTTTAATTCATGGGATACGTCACATGGTCATGGTGGCTGCTGAAGTGAAACGTGTATACAGCAGTGTTAACCACACTTTGGATGACAGGTCATTGTCAATTGCAAAGACACTCTTCAGTATCAATCAATAAAGCACTTTAGAGACATTTGATCCTACATCTGCCATTAACTTCTGGTGTTCTGATACTGTCAGATGTCGCCGCCCCAACTTTCATAGTTAAAACCTTTTCTATGAGCTGCAAGCTATGCCTCTGGGCTCACTACGAGTGCAGCTCTATCACTGTCTTTAATAGCATGTTTTATTTTATAACATAGAGTTGTATAGTATAAAAATGTAATCTAAATCTATTCATAACAGTTTATCAAACAAACATAAAGTTAATTTAGATGCATATTATTTTGCACAACTTCAAAGCTACCTTGATTTCTTTTAATGATTCTTTTTGACTTGACTCGCATTCATAGTAAAATGTTTTCTTTTTATAAATTAATACTTTTTAATAAAATTTAATTTTTATTGAAAATGAATGTAATTCATTAAATTGATTTTTAATGCTAATAAAATAAATTATTTAAATTTTATACAAATAAAAAAAATTCTACTGTGTAGCCATTAATTCAAAAAAGTGGCCATTTAAAAAATGGAGGCTACTGGCGAATGGCTATTAACCAAATACCCTAATTTTTACCTATTCAAGGGGTGTTGAAGGTTGAGCAGCCTCCTTCACATAAAAATCAGTACTCGTGTATTATATCGTCAACATGCCAAGCAAAGAGATTACACGCCAAGGGTTTGTACTCTGCAGTTCCGTTGCTATTAAACAAGCAATAATGCGCATTAAAATACAGTATGTTCTGCTATGGATAAAATGAATCGTGTTTCTTTTAAAACTTATAAAGTTTTATGTGTGCAGTTGATTTTTAAAATTGATTTATGACTTAACAAAATTTAAGTGTTTAACAAAGCATTGTAATGAGAATATACAGGGTTGGCAAGTTTTTGATGGTTTTAACTGTCATTTAAACTGTCACGTCAAAAACCTTAAATATTGCACTTTAAAATATATGCAAATTACATATATTAATTTATTTTAATACAATTACAAATATTGATCAATTGTGATTGATTATTAATATTAATCTACTACAAATATTGACTGTAGTAAAAATACTAATTGATTTCTTCAAAATTGCACACATTGTGAAATATTATAATATTAACTTTTAAGAAATATTGTAAACATCTTTTATACATTTTTTTTTTTTTTTTTTTTTTTTTTTTTTTTAATCAAGCATCTTGTCTAGAAACAGAAAAGAGAGTGGAAAAGTAATTTTATTACATATCTAATATGTTCAAAACATTATTCTTGCTGTTATAACCAACCCTCTCCAAAGTGATTAATTTCTACCAGCCATGGTGGCTGGTAGGGCTTATTTTTTACCAGCCATTTAGATCAATCTACCAGCCAAATTTGTAATAAAGATAGAAGCATTAAATTTATTTTAGCAACTTAATTTTTCGTTGCAAGGAAACAAAGAATAACCAAAAAAAAAAAAAAAGAAAACAATGAGAAATTTGAAGATTTTCAATTATTTCATTTTAATTATGTTTATTGTTTATTACAACTTTTTTTACTGTGAGATAGCCACTGGCAGTCACTAACGAGTATATGTACTATGCCGTTTTTCCCCATCTTTTGTATCATTCCACCACAGAGTTATTGCTGAACCTGGGTCATACTCATCAATAGACCCTCCATTGCATTTTATCATTAGATCATCTAATGATTCTTCTGCAATTGATGAACGAAAAGCAGTTTTAATTCGGTTCATTGCAGAAAATCCCCGTTTACATGGAGCTGTGCTCACAAGAACTAACTGCATCAATTCCATAAATTTACACGCAAGTTATACTCGCAAAACACGTGTATCTTCAAGTCTTAGTATCAGGCACTGTGAAAAGATGAAAAATACCAACATGGTTGAAGGGAAGCGGGGCTCTTGCAATTGAAACCCTCATCAGTCATATCCAAGTGACCCCACAATCGCACTGCCCCGCTCCCCCTCCGCCCAAAGAATTCTACTCGCGTGTTAAATCTATGCCTCGACCTTCATGTCCGGTGCAGACAGAAGCGTTGACAGTAGGTGAGAACAACCAGTTCCTGAAAGGAGGAAGCTAATTTTCCGGGAAATCTGATTTCAGGGTGTGTAGGTGAGTAAAAAAGTCAGCACTAGAGGTCGTCGTCGATACCCAACCCTAGAGGTCGGGTGTCGACGAGGAAGGAAAACTCTGTCTTTTGAGCGTCACTCGCCATTGTGGCGAGTAGACCTAAACTTTTACCAGCCAGTAAGGATTTTTTAATCGCCATTTGGCGAGTGGCGAGCGACATTCGCGAGGGTTGGTTATAACATTAAAATTCTAAATTATCTATCTGCATCAAAAATTAGGACTGACCTTAAAATCTTCCATGGCTTGTAAGTTTCCCCACATGTAAAATACCAATACTATTTTGTGATAAATTTCAATGCTGCATTAGATTTAATACATTGGTTACATTCAATAAATTGGTAATCTACATTGAATGGGAAACTTTTAGTATACTGATAATTAAAGGTGTTTATCTTTATTTCATTTTATTTAAATGACTGAAATTTTTGCTATTTGTTTTTGCTTAAAACCCTTTCAATTTGTGTATTTAGATTAAATCAAAATAAGTTTAATATTTGCTTCTACAGGAAATGTTTAGCCATACTTCAGTTTGAAATTTTTGAAAGACTGCTGAACATTATTTATATACTAACCCTCTCTCCAAATTATATGTATATATACTACTGAATAAATTAAAATTTTTATCCTATAAATGGTATTTATTTATACAAAGAAATGCACACTACAGGCAATTATTAATGAGCCCAATAATTGTCATTTGTTGAGAAATAACCATTTTTTAATATAATTATTTTTCAATATAATTAACTTTAATGGAAAATGAAAATCTACTGCACAATTAGTTTACATATTGTTCTCTTTCTTTTATGGATTAGTTTTTGATGGTTTAAACCAGTTTTCGACAGTTTAATCTAGTTTTTGACGTCAAAAACCCAACCCTGGGGAATAATATGAAAAGTGTGTGTTATGAACTGTGGAGTTTGCATTAAGCAGAACTGTTATGTGTAGGCTGCCAAGGCACCGTTTGATGAACTGCATTTGTGTTGTACTTATTTTTAAATGTTTGTGCTTGTATTTTAAAAAAATGTTTTGTATGTCTTGATGGAATTTAAGTATTTATTAAATAGGTTTATGTTTATAATACCAAAATTTTTGTGTTTTATAAACTGCGTATTACATTTAACTAGAGGCCTGATGTCAGTACTTTACATAGGTGCTATTTCAGAATAATATAATGGTGTTTAAGTTAAATATGAATGCCTTTATTTAATTCGAATCCAGTACAGTTTGCCAGAAATCATGGATTGCATTTAGAATTGCAACGAAAATGTGTTCATTAGTATGCAGGCATCTCCACATAAATTCAGCCAAATATGAATAGAGATTAGTTAAAATTTTTTATTTGGGAATACCTTATTCCCCCGTACACGATATATATTTCGGTTAAAAGAGCGAAAAAACGAACATTTTCAAGACATTAACCTCCAGAAACAAAGTACCGCTCTGGCACGTTTTGCTTTGGAAGAGCCCATTACCATTGATTTTAAAAATATTAAAAAAAATAGCCAACTTTAAAAATAGTATATATGCCTACATTCGTGAGAGCTTAGAAATAATGACGACAGATGGCAGCATCAACGATGCGCTTCATACAATCGACCAATCATGGGATGACGTCATTCATCGAAATTTCCAGAAGAAGAACGAAGAGATAAAAAGGAAGCCGCTATTAGTGTGAGATCCAGAAACGACTGATGATGGTTATGTGTGTAACCGAAATATATATCGTGTACGGGGGAATAAGGTATTCCCAAATAAAAAATTTTAACTAATAAATCCGCCGTATTAAATAATGTCTTATATGTTTTTATTATGAATAGAGATGTTGTCTGGCTGTTCCACGGTGCTTTCTGTTTGTCCATTTGGCTGATCCTGACAGTCTTTCAATGTCTTGTGTGTAAGCACCAGTCTTTGGATTGACGAAGTTGTGTCTGTGATTCCCCTTAAAGTGGTTGAAATGCTCAGCCTCCAAATAGTCTGTTTTATATTCTTTAAAGGAATTGGAGTAGAAAGTAGTTCCTTTTTCAATATTGTTTTTTATTTCATTCACCAGAGTTGCAGCCTTTCTGTTGGGCATACATACAATAAAGCATTCATTAGTTTCCCACAGATTTGTCTGGAAAATAGACTTTTAGTTGTCTATCTTGCCAATTTTTTCCCGGAGCCATCATTTTTTTTCTTTTCTCTGGCCATACCTCACGCAGGGTTGGAAAAAAGCCTGGTTGTTGTTTTTTTAAAACCAAAAAAACCAGGGGTGTTTTTTTTTTTTGTTGTTGTTGTTTGTTTAAACCAGGTTTTTTTTTGGTTTTTTAAAAATCCTTTTATAATTACATGTTACATATTTATAAATAAAATTATTTATAAAATGTTCAAATAAAAATTAATATTTCTTCTGAAAATAATTAAAATAAAGTAAATAGACAATTGTTGCTATACTTATGTGGACATTGAAATCATTCAATTTTAATATTTTATTTAGGAATACTATTTTTTTATATTTAATATCTACTTATATAATATGCTAATGTATTCGATGCAAAAATCCAAATTAACGAAATGACGTAAAGTGAAGCAAGCATATTCGTTACTGGTTACAAATCGTAGCAATAGCTAGATTACAAAATAGCAATGCATACGCGCAAAAAGCTAAATCTTTTAGATCTTTTTACTTGGCATTTATCGCATTTTTTTTTTTTTAAATCGCTTTGCAATGGGCTGAAGTATATTTTAGTCATTTCTTGTTTCCATATGCGAAAAATCAAAATGCTTCTTTTTGGTTTGATTACGGCAATGCTACTCTAGGGAGATCTGCCAAGGATCAGGGGTGCCTTGGTAGGAGGACTTTCTAAGAGGTTCTATCGCGTATTCACATTAGATCTGGAGGAAATCTACCAAAGCTCCAGACTGTTAGATCAATAGCCGTGCGATGGGACCCAAACCCGGGACCTACACACTTCAGCCATCTACCATTTTCAGTGACATTACCACTATGCCATGGTGAGGCCCACAAAGTCTTTCGGATCTTTTCACATGTCCCATGGCCACCATCAGCTTTTGTCATGATACCCCCAAAATTTGTAGCAACCATAACCTACATAAATTTCATGACAAATACTGTTAAAACAGCGAAATATGATTTTTGTTGAAAGGAGTCCGCTAATTTGGACAAAACTGACAGAGTATATAGAATAGTAAGGTATGGGGTGGCGAAGCTGGCCACCTTGGCAACTAGTATAATATAATACAATAGTAATTGTTTACTACATTTTACATGGAATATTGCTCTTAGATTCATCAGTAATAATGGTGATAAGTTGTTCAAAATAATATTTTTAAGATTTAGAAATAAGTTGTTAAAACACAAAACCTCTATTTTACAAACAAGTTAAAAATGCAGCCTATAATTTAAGTTTAATTAATAATTTTTAATAATTATAAAACAATAAGGTATCTATAGATTGATATAAAAACTTATTGTTGACACTTATGAGGATAATTAAAAAGTACACCAGAACGTATTCTATCTATAGTATTTGTAATTTTAAATTATTCTTTAAAAAACAACAATTGTTTTTTTTTTGTTTTTTTTTTTTTTTTTTGAGAAAAAACCATTTGTTTTAAACCATGCCAACCCTGACCTCACGCATATAGATGTTCCAATCTATAACAGTTTTAGTGGACATATCAAGCTGGTTTTTACCCCATTTTATGGATGTCAGTTCTTGAGCCCAACAGTAAACAAATCTCAAAGCTTTCACGAATGGTAATTTACTTCCTTCAAATCAAGTTCCTCTCCACATAGATACACGCTTACGACACCACCTCAGATTACATCTCCATTGTTCATCTTTATTAACATACAATTGCATTTTGTAATCATTTACACAACTTTTATGGAGCAACTTCATACTTTTGCCAGTATTTAACAGCTTCCTCTTCTGTAGAAAGTTAAGTCCCATATTTTAATCATGTTGCTTTTAACTGAAATGTTTTTCTTAAACTAAGAAAATATATTTTCTAGTTTCCAGAGAAAACTACATGTTCATTGCCAGAAAATGTTGAACTGATTATCTATCTTAATATGAATGTAAGAACCATTTTATATATTTATTGCTTTAAATCTATGTACACACACAAATAAAAAAGGCAGTATCTCTTGTTTTTTTTTTTTTTAATGACAACTCAGGTGGTATGTAAATATTTGACCAGAAGTATGTTAAGGTAACCCGACCTCAGCGACGCCAACTAGGTGAAAAAAATTTTGGTGAAAATGTCAACGGTATAATACACAAATACCTGAAAATCACTTGTTAGTTAATATTTTTAAACTTTATGTTGTTTAGATTCTTAACACTAAATTCTTGTACCAAATTTCAGCTGATTTCTAGCTTAGGGTGCTTCTTTGCCAACGAGGCGATAAAAAGTTTAATGTGGTAACCTTGGCAACTTTTATTTGTTTTCTGGCAACCTTGTGAAAAGCCGCTATTTTGATCACCGGTGTTTAAAATAAGCCGCCATTAAGGTTGCCATTGACCATTAAGGTTGCCGTTAAAACAATTCTCTATATATTCTAAGCACAATCCTTGCAGATTGGCGTATTTAGCAACGCGAAAAATTCCCGTCTTAGCTGTGCCGTCTGGTACCAGCAATTATCAGGGGGCAACCAGAAATTTTCTGTGGCTTCTTAAAAGAGGGGGTTTCTTAAAAATTGCCACACAATGTAAGATTTTTATAATATAGAATAATTTCGTAAGGGGGGGCAGGTCGCAGGTGTCGCCAAAGCTTTTTCGCGTTGCTAAATACGCGAATCTGCAAGGATTGTGCTTAGAATATATAGAGAACTGTTTTAACGGCAACCTTAATGGGTTAGACGTTGGCAACAAAAATAGTGGCCAACTAAACCTGCCCCGCTTACGGAATTACTCCCGTTCAAATTATTTTCAATTTAAAAGCTAAAGTTTGTGGATTAAATTGCTGTCGTACTTTTCCTTCTGACTGTGAGCCATTTTTGTAAATAACAATTCTTTTCATAACCACAATCTTGGACAGAGTCGATGTAATTTACTGCAAGGAAAAGAAAAACAAATGTAAACAAAAATAAGATCAATTTGAAACTGTTCGAAATCGGTAACAATCGAGTAGTTTCAAAAAACCATTGGGGAAAGGATTCGACAAGCCTATGGCTGCGTTCGTAAACGCCAAACGAGTTACACTCGTGCAATGAGTGATCTACGCCTTCTGAAAGTTGCCCACCTTTGGCTTAACACAGCAATCCTTGGCGACACCGCATGGTGTTCTTATTCTGCATTTTAAACCAAAAAATTTGTTATTATGGGTGGTTGTTCCGCCATGAATTGTTCTAATCATTCAAGAATTGGATTTAGAATGGCTCAATTCTCTAAAGATGAAGAAAATGGGTGATCAACATGCGACGAGATAATTGGACACCCGGATCGTCTGCTCAAATTTGCCTTGTAATATCGATTTTATTATTGAAAATTTTTACTGTTACCTTAGAAAATGCCTTTTTCTTCTAAGTTTATCTTTGTTATTTAATTTAAAATACCAAAGTGGTTCGTAGCTTGTTTAGTTTCGCTAAGAGTGCGGTTTGCATTATCGCCAAAGCTACTTGTTGTGTGTGTAAACAAAACCTCGGCAGGGCAGAGCATGGCTCACTGGGATATATACGCCGCCCAGGCGGTGTAGTGGCTAGCGCGCCCTACTACCATCCTTTGGGCCCGGGTTCGACTCCCGGCTTTGGGCATGGATGTAAAATTGTCAATTGTACTTTGATATAAATAAATATGATTTGTGTACTTATGAGCAACTGAGATGACAGCCATAAAAGTGCAATAGATCTCGAAAAACTGTGTCTCTCAAACTCAAACTGGGATATATACAGGCTGTCCAAAAAGCTCCGTTTTTCCGTACGAGTAAATTTTCGCTTCTTCGCCGATTTGTCGCTTTTACCCAACGAATCACTGTTGCCATCTCTGCCGGAGAAAATATGCCTAAAATCAAAGCTAAAAGTATCCAGGAATGGATAACAATGGCCGCATTCGTAAACGCCAAACGAGTTGCACTCGGGCAAGGAGTTTATTGTTTACGAATGCGGCCATTGTTATCCATTCCTCCATACTTTTAGCTTTGATTTTAGACATATTTTCTCCGGCAGAGATGGCAACAGTGATTCGTTGGGTAAAAGCGACAAATCCAGGGAGGTAGAGACCTGGAGAAAAACGTTGAACGGCACTCAGCTTGAGAATTGACATCCTTCATGTATGGAAATAGGGGGCGCTAGGTTAGACCGGCTCCCCTATTCGCGGCTAAAACACTGTTGTTTGGTTTGTGTTTTGGTTTTGTTCCGGTCAGTTTTTTAATTAGAAAAAACGCATAATTTTTTTTTTTTTTTTTTGTGCTTCAGTTATTTAAAATTCAGTTATTTAAAAATAAAAGTGAGAAAATTTAACGGTAAGATTACACTCAGAACAGATGAAATATATTTATTAAAACTTAAAGGCTATTTATTTTTTGTATTAAAAATATTTTAATTATTTGAAAAACCAAAAAAATAAATGAAATCAGAACAAATACCTTATTTTAAAAAAATGGAATTAATTAAAATTTCTACACAAATAATCAATGTAACAATATCTCTCAAGGTAATTAATGGTTTAGAAAATTATTAAAATGTGTATGCATTGTCACACCTTGCTATTTAAACACTATAAAAAATTAAAGTAATTAAAAAACTTTGTAAAAAACACACATAAGAAGTAAAAGGAAAGAGGATACGCGTTTCGTTCAAAAATTGTTTTGAACTTCTTCAGTCCAAGCCCTTCGACGTAAAGAACACAGGGAACTGAAAAGAAATTTTGAACGAAACGCGTATCCTCTTTCCTTTTACTTCTTATGTGTGTTTTTTACAAAGTTTTTTAATTACTTTATCGTTTAACACCAGTATTTTGAGTGTTTTTCTACTATAAAAAATTGTTTTCAAAACGAAAAGCAAAACATATATATCACTGCAATAGCTATTTTTCAGTAGAAAAAATGTTTAAAAACTCAGGCGACGATTAGAAAAAGAACTGGATGCCAAGTGTAAAGCATCGAGAACTGTATTTGTTTCCCGCGGTAATCGTTACGATAGGGTACGGCAAGGAATGCTGCGGACACTCGCCGTCACCTTCGCCCGAAACATACGATAAAGCTTCGGTAGCTACTTTTCGACATCTCCGAAGCTCGCTCAAAGATTGTAGTACTCAGAGTACTTTTATTATCTAAAAATAACACACAGTAAGTTGATTATATTTTCCTTTCTTTTTGTTATGATTAAAATAAAGCGATAATAATATATTTTGTGCTTATTTCAAAGTACCAATTAGCTTATAGCAGACGCTAAAAAAATACTCAATTCTTCGGAACATAAACATAAATTACGTAAAAACACATGTGTTGTATAAAGTTAAGCATTCAAAAAATGTTTAGAAAAACATTTTATGAAACAAAACTATTCTAATTCTTGTAAAAGTTGTTTTTATATCACAAACGCATATGCACCATATGATAAACATTGGAGTCGGTCGGTAGTGGCGCCATCGTGTGGTTATCTTTTTCCGAACTTAAAAAGTGCCATTTCGTTATACGGACATTTCTCTCCAGATCTCTACCTCCCTGGACAAATCGGCGAAAATTTACTCGTACGGAAAATCCCATAGGGGAAACTGGTTTTCGGACAGCCTGTATTTATCGAAGTGGGCCCTGAGCAGAGTGGCTATTCGGACCGGCCGGTGCGGATAGTTTCACGCTATTCGGCCCGTTCTGTAGTGCTGCTCTATATTTAAATGTTTGTACTAATAATTCACCAATAATTTATTTAAAATTGTATGTTTATTTAGACCAAAGAAAACGAATTTCGTCCGCAATTTCTATTTTTAAAATTTATGTTAAGCTTTAGTCTGAAATGAGCAAGCTTTTCAAGGTATGAGCCTACCTTCGGAGGATATTTTTTTTTAAGTAAAAAATTTGATGAAAAATCCATGTTTAAATTAAGATGAGGTATAAAAGTATAAAAATTTAAATTCCCGTTAGTGAAATTCATTGTAAGCTTTGCAATAAAAGCAATCTTAAGTTTCCGACAGGTTTGATGATTGGAAATAGAATTGAATAAAAATTCTTTTATACATATTTAATGTATGAATGACATTTTTTTTATACGTATGTGAAATTATCAAATGAAACAAACAATTTTGCAAATTTTTATACAATATCAATCTTAACGATCGTCAGATTCATCGGAAATAATCCTCGCTTGTTAACTTTGCTTATGATTTTTTGTAAATGGCTTTTACATATATTTTTATGTAAAGTATTAATTTTTTAAACATACTTCAAGTTTGCACATATATATAAAGCTTTGCTTTAATAAAATGTAATTAATTTTTACATAAGGGGGAGGACTCCTACCGCCGTGTTCGTTTTCTTAAAATAAATTTAATGATGCAAACAAATACAATTCTAAAGAAGCAGTACCTCACGAAAGCAGGGCCCGATTATGACCAACAGGAGCCTCGGCATTGATGGATTTGAGGGCCCCATCTATGAAATTTGTTTTATTTTACATAAAATTTTGATACAAAAAAGAATATTTCCGAACAACATTTGAAGTTGGGCGCCCTTTCGAGTTGGGGGCCTTAGGCAAAGTCCCGGTTCGCCCATTCGATAATAAGGCCCTGCACGAAAGTATCATAAATATAATAAAGTCAATAAACAACACAGAAATATTATATTCTGCTCCATATATTCAACTTTTTGAACCAATCATGCAATTAAGCATGTTTAGCTTTTCGAAGAATAATTCTTTTATTTTATTTATTATTTTTTCCCCTTCTTTACGCGAAACATTGGAAAGAGAAAACCTAAAATGAAAGCGATATAAATTAGCTTATTTATTTATATATATTTCATTTTATTTTTTGCAACCATGTCCCCATGTATAAATGTTTTTGGAGTGCTGTAACATAGCTCAAATATAATTTTCACAGTGACCTTTTGTGTGCTAAGCAGATAACCCAGACAGCACACTTGCCCAATTTATGTCCATATCTGGACAAACTTGTCCAAAACATGTCTATGTCTATGATAAGATATCTCCTGTACATCATTTTAGCGACATCTTTGGGAAAATCCATAATATGTCTAGAATAAGACATGATTGGGACATGTAACACCCCAATTAAGTCTTATTACGACAAAAACGGGAAAACCCATATTATGTCTGTAATATGACATGAATTGGACATCTAAACACCCCAATCATGTCTATTTTATGACATAAATGGGAAAATCTATCGGCGACAAACTCTGATTGGCTTAGTTTGTTTGATCATGCGCAGTAACATTTTTGTATACACGTTGTTTTTAATAATCTGTGGTGGTTGTGGTAGATAGTACGCACATATTTGAAGTCTCCTTGTTAGACAATTATAACATTTTTATGCGCACTTCTTGCATTTTGCCTGCCTATATCACTGTTCTGTTCTTTACAATACGAGGTAATGTACAACTTTTTGACTTAATATGTATTTTAATAAAAAAATTGAATCGACTCGTCAGGAATGGCGAAATCTTGAACAAGAAGTTAATGATGAATTATTCCTGATTGAAGCTGAATGTAATGTGAATGATATTGAATCGAAGGCTATTAATGCGCACGATTATAATTATTTTCATAATGAATTTGAAAATAGGATCGATGAAAATATTTTTGAAGATTCAAATATGTGTGATCCCACAAGCAGTTCTTGTAATAGCTCCATTTCAGAAATTACTGATGAAACAGATACTTCTGTTCCTTTATGGTAGTAACTTATCCATAGCATAAAAATAAACTGTGGATATGAGATAAATATCCACAGAATGTATTTTTATGGACATATTCTAGTTGTCTATAACATGTCCATATGGACAAGTTATGGATGTCCATAACATGTCCATATAGATAAGTTCTGGATGTCCATAACATGTCCATATGGATGTCTGTATTTTGTCCAGAGGATATCATTATGGACGCCGTATTGTGCCATATGGATAAGTTTGGGGAGTATTATGGACAAGATATAGACAAATTTGGGGATGTCAGTTATGTCCCGAACTTGTCCATGATATCATATGGACATGTTCTGGACAAGTTTGTGCTGTCTGGGTAATATTTTTGCACTTATTTAATTCAACAAACTAGTGTCAGGTTTAACAATATAAAAAAAGGGTCAGGTCATAAAATGAATAATTTTTAATTTTAAATAGTTATAAGCATAGTACATTTTAGATTTTAAATTTTCTTAGTCACTTTGCATTGCACTAGTTACAAGTACAGTTGTACACATTTAATAAATTTTAAAAATGTTTCCCCTAATACAACATATTCCCATAACATTTTTCTTTTTTAAGTTTTATGAGCAGTTTGTAATATGACGTGAAATGGTAAAATGAGTAAATATTCTATTAGATAAATTGTCATATTTAAAGAATATTAAGCAAAATACTAAATAAAGTGACGTTATTTTATATATTTTACAGCACTTGTATTTTAGTAATTAGCATTTCATTTGTTCTATTTACATTCAAAACATCAAAAATTGGTTCTGAGAATTCAGTATCATCAATATTGTCACCAGTCATGCAAGTATTCTAGCCTACCGCGCGGCTGTCGATCGGGAACTTTGGGCGGTTTTCTCTAGATCTCACGTGAATACGCGTTTGAACCCCTTAGAAAGTTCTCTCCCCAAGGCATCCCCTAACAGATTACCGTACGTGTAGTGTTTACCTTAAATACACAATGCAGTACAATGTATCCATTCATTTTACTATCAAATGACCAAAGGGAATTTGGCACTGCGAAATATTCATAAAAGTACTGTATAATCTGTTTTGTATGGTTATGTACTTGTAGAGTTCAGCCATTTTGAGAACGGACTAAGATATCCTCCACCATTTTTCCACGCACATATACTTCTTCAGGAAAAAAAAAAGATATTATACAATTATCAATATATGTAATTAACCCATTAAGTGCCAAAGCTCCCGTTACGGGAACATCTATTATATATTTTTTTCTTCAAATATTTTAACGCAATTTACGAAATACACATTTTATATAAACATTTACACTATATAACACACCTATAGTGTAAATGTTTATATAAAATGTGTATTTCGTAAATTGCGTTAAAATATTTTAAGAAAAAAAAATATATAATAGATGTTCCCGTAACGGGAGCTTTGGCGCTTAATGGGTTAACTATATTGTTTTACTAAACAAGAACAAGGATCGCTGATCATACTGCAATATAATAAAATTAAAGGCAAGTCGTTTCGAAATAGGGTACCCTAAACTTTTGAGTACCATCTCTTTATCTTCCATATGACAGTCAATCACCATTAAATGAGTACTAATGAATTGAAAGTTTAAATTTTATTAAAATGTAAATATGTACCCATAAGTGGTCGGAAAAAGGCGCACAACATTCAAGGGGTTATTTTTTTAGATGAGTGAGGAGGGGGGGGGGGCGTGAAATAAGAAATGTAAGGCAGGAGTGGGCACCCGAAATTGCGCAAACAGAGGTACTTTAGTGTACATTTTGGATTTACCTCTATTGAAAATTGCCATTCAGATAACTTTTCCAGGGAGAGTGGTCTGATTTGTAAGTACACACTATCACTATGCACAGTATCCCCATGTCCATCCGAAACGCCTTATTGCCCCATAGCTTTCGATGAAGGGTTTTTTTTTTCTGTATTGTGAATTTTTTGTAGCAGTGCTATTGTGAGTGTTTTGTATCATACTGCTAAAATTTTTCAGTACATGTGTAAATATTTCAGACTGTAAAATTCTCTTTTACTTTTATAGCTGAAGAAACCATTATAAGAGAACAGTAGTTAACAAGACTTTTAAAAATAATTTCTTGATATTTTATTTATTTATTTGCGTAGCAAAGCATAAAAAGTGCATGATTTTTTTTTTAAGTCGTGCATTCGGATTTTATCTGTATTTTGATATTTTAGTAACGTATTTTTAATGAAAGATTGAGGCAAATAAAGATTTGTTTTTAAATCATGGGCGTAACTAGGTGTAAGGCTTGTTTGTTTCTTTTGTGTTTAAGCTAAACCTACACGAGGGGTATTTTCCTAGGGATGGTTGCCTTGGACGGAGGACTTGTGTAGTGTAGGGCTTATCCAAATCTACACAAATTATATTTTCTATGCACATTTCATAACTTCAATGCATAAATTTACGTTATTTAAAAAATTATTTTAATGTTATTACTATTTATTAAAAAATTACTTTAATATTATTAAATTATTTTACAGCACTTGTAATATGAAGAAAATATCATTTTACTTACTTTTTTTAAGTACCTATAATTTACCTGTTAAGTTAAATATTTTAAAATAAATTACTTTTTTGTATTTATTTATTCATTTATTTTTTTTTAAGTAGGAAAACTGACAAAAGCATGTTTCTTAGAAAAACAATCAAAACATCATTATAGGCAAAACTAGCACCGTTAAACCTTCTTTAAACAAGATAAAGGCAGAAATTTAAACTGATTTTAAAAGGTAAAATAACACAGATTACACAGTAAAATGTATATAACTTGTATAAATATACAAGTTTAAATATACAGTATTAGTTCAAGAAACCATGTATAGATGGCAGCACTAAACAACGGGCCCAATAGACTACATTCTAACGTCACCGTCGGTGCGGATAGTCTGTAGGCTATCGGCACCGGCCGGTCCGTATAGCAACGGCCGTTCTTTAGCATTAAAAAATGTGTTTAAAAAAGCAATAGACCACGTATATGTTAATAAATTTAATTAAGCATCTTGAATATTGTTGTATACCTACAATTATTTTCGCAACCATAACAAAATATTAAAGTTTGTCACTAATTAGGTTTACTTTAACGAAATGCCAAAGTAGCGAAAAGTGCAACCCCATAGTTTCGGTTTGGGCGACTTCTCGAGACGTAAGCCGGCCTGTATTATAGGGGTGTTCTAGTATGTCCTAGCAGGTGCTAAATTAAGATGACCATAAGTCTTCGAAATTCCAGGACAGTCCCCAAGATATTTTTTTTACTTTGTCCCAAAAATACTGACTTCTTGGGGACGCGAAAAGTCCCCCAAATTTCAAGATTTGTACTTTTCCCCTGAAAGTTTCCGTTCAGTTTATTTTTTTCAGAAAAAAACTGAAGAAAAATAAAACAACTAAAAGCGCTTCTACTCAGAGAAACAATAAAATTTGATCTTTAAAAATGTTTGTTGTCGTTGTCATTCTGTTGTGTAGCGTGTACAGACATTCAATGAGGTATTGGACTATGAGCCAAATTTCTCATTTCAGTTTTGTTAACGATTAATCACTTTTCATGAAGAACCATGCTTTAAATATGAAATTAAAGTACGAAATTTTTCTTGCACTCGAATACATTTTTTAGAGGGTGTACAAAGTTTCATGAAAAATTATCACAAAATCAGCCAATGTAAAAAGCAATGTCTTTTGAAAAATACATATACTATGCCAAGCGTTAAATTTTGAATAAATGGAAATATTTCAACATGAAGTTCCTTTCATATTTCTGGTATAAATAAATATTTATAAATAAATGAAATACTTCTATTAATTTATTAGAAATACCCAGACAGCACACTTGCCCAATTTATGTCCATATCTGGACAAACTTGTCCAAAACATGTCTATGTCTATGATAAGATATCTCCTGGACATCATTTTAGCGACAACTTTGGGAAAATCCATTATATGTCTAGAATAAGACATGATTGGGACATGTAACTCTCAGAGTTCATTTTTAAGTTTCATAGTCAGTCAAATTTAAAGTATAGGTATACTGTAAGGTGAATCGGGGACATGTCCCCGATTCTGACAACAAAACTGGGGACATTTATAATTAATGCAATAATTAACATTAATTTAATTGAAAAACAATGCAATAATTAAAAATTGTCCCCAGTTCCATATTTACATTCTGGGGACAATTTGAAAAACGTCCTGGGAATGAACGAAAATGGGGAAGTTTGGTCACCTTAGTATACTCGTGGTACACATGGTAAATATGTTGTGTCCTCGAATAAGTCCCCAAAAATATTTTCTAGTGTCCCCAAGTTTTCCTTTGTCCCCCCCCCCTTGAATTTCATTGGTTGAAAACCCACAGAAGTGATGCAATGAAGTAGTGGTGTGTCGTTCCGACCGGAACGGGTCCGGAGGAACGGATCCGAGCATGGACCGGGTCCGGAGCGGATCCATCTCTAAAAATGGACCCGGTCCGGTTCCGGATCCGGATCCGCTCCTTTCGGTCATTTGGATCCGGACCCGTTCGTTTCGTTCATCTGGCTCTGAAATCAGTCATTTGGGTCCGGACCCGGTCCTTTCGTTCATCTGGTTCCGAAATCAGTCATTTCTGTCCGGATCCATTCATTTCGGTCATTCGGTTTCGAAGTCGGTCTCGGTCCTCTCTGTCCGAACCCGCTTCCATTGATCGAGTGAAGAACATAGGCTTTCTGAGAATTACAGGGGGTGGGGGGATATAAAGAGGTACCTGTTTCACTTCCTGTGGAAAGATAGTCTTGTACTAGTTGATGCCGGGGGACGGTTGACATTCCAAAGGAGACTGAAAGGTCATTCATTATTAGTGAGATGAGATGAGAGCTTATAGGAAGAAATCTGGGGATAAATTGCTTTTGAGAATGTCGTCATTGGATGTAGGACTGGAGAAGGAATACGATATCTCTTAATTTATTGATTTGTGAGTGGAATTCAGTGTTGTTACGGGAGGTTATTTTATCATTTTAGTTAGTAGGGATGGAGTTTTTAATAGTTAGGATTAGATTTTCTCACAGTTTTTGGGGGTTGGCTGATCAGCTATAATTTGCCAGGTGTGGGGAAAAAACTTGGACTGAAAAAACGCGAACGGTAAGAACGCCCAAATGATTAATTTTTACTAAAAATTGGACATAAAATTCTTTGTTTTGTAATATGCATGAGGAATATATTTAATTGTGTTTTATGCCAAATTTCTTTTGTTTTGGCATAAAGGGGTAAACTTTCATGTTCAGTAGATCTGGGAGTGAGAAAGCTATTGTTATTAGGGTTTCCGAGTTTCCTAAGCACGTAATAATATGAACCATAGGGAAAGCGTCGGGAGGGGGCACAAGGGGTCACCTACCCCCCTGTGCCCCCCCCTCAAAATTCATCACAAAAAAATTTTTAAGTAAAAATTTGCTTGAAAATGTAAAAAAAAAACTTCCCTTTTCTGCTCTTAAATCCGATATGTGCCCCCCGCAAACCTTTCCTGTACCTCTCCAAAATTTCAGTAGGTCTGGAAGCAATGATAAACTCTTCCTTACTATTATTATTTGATTTTCCTAAGCGTATAATACATATGAATCATAGCAGCAGTTTCGGGGGGGGGTGCAGGGGGAGCTCCCCCCCCCCAACTTCATTTCAAACTCTGTTAAACAATCTTTTAAAGCTAATGTTATTAAGTCTTCTTAAGCATATAATACATATGAAGCATAGGCGTAGTATTGGGGGAACACAGGGGGGCACTTGTCCCCCAACTTTGTCTCAAAATCTTTTCATTTTAAAAATTTGTTCGTCGGGTCGTATTAACCGATCCAGCTAAAAATGTAGAAGGAAACTCCATTCTTCCCCTTGACAAAATGTTGTAAAAAAATTGTCCACTGTCAGGGTTGTTTAATTCAAACAAAATTAGTTTTTTATGCCCTTGGTTAAACAATATTTTCAATATCAAATCTGTTGTACTAGTTAAAGCTTTTGAATAATAGGGCTTCTTTAAAACTTTTGTTTCTTTATTTTAAGCAATGCAAAATATTTTATGCAAAAAAGGCTTTATTTGGTAAATAAAGTGAATAATGTTTTCCTTTTTCATAATTAAGTAACTCTCACAGCTTTACATAAAGTTACATTGATTGTTAAAATAGATTATTGCATCCTTTTTTTAATTGTCTTTTATTCAGGTATGAAGATCAATATTTGATAATTTATCGTTCCAATTTTTTGTTTATCGTCATTCTTGAGTATTTCAGGAAGTTCTTTTTAAAGTTTATTTTGAAAGTTTCTAGTTTTATAAAAAGAAAAGGCTTTATAAGTTTATCTTATAAAGCTTAAAAAGAAAGATTTTTTTAATAACCTTTTGCGTCATAATTAATTTTTCCTAAATTCATGGCAATTTGGTAAACTGCTGAAGTGTGTAGGTTTAGAGTTCTGGGCTACCGAGCAATTGTTTACTCCAAATGTAACCCGAATACGCGTTAGAACCCCTCAGGAAGTCCCCCGCCCAAGGCATCCCTTAATAAAGCAGACTGCCCTCGTGTAGACATCCCTTAACCATGAAACCAAAACAACTTTCATGATAACTTTCATTGGAAGTAAAATGTTTAATATAGGGTAAAAATTATTATCACTTCCGATCCCTATTGTAGAGATATCCTAATAACACTGATCTAGGGTTTTCTTCTTTCAATATTGATCATAGACATATAGAATAAATTACAAAGTTACTTTATATTATCGAATAAAACTCTCAGGAAATCAGAGGTAATTAATTACAAAATTTTACTTTTTATACATCCCTCTTACAAAAATACTTCAGCCTTTCCCATAAAAAGGCTCAGAGATATGTTTAATCAAAGTTGGTGAGTGGCAATACGCTATACAATATCAATAATAGTAAAAGTATTATTATTAGAACTATTGGAACAAAGCTATTTAATTAATTAACTAATTAATTTTAGTCACAGTTATTTAAAAAAAATATTTTACATTTTTAGAAGTGAGTTTTAAATAATTTTAAAACTTTACTTTAAAAGTTTTTTTTTTTTTTTTTTTCTGTTTTAGCATTTAGAAATGAAAATTTGTCAAAAACCTTGCATGTTACACTAAAATTTGATTTAAAGAGGGTCTTTTAGGGAAGTTTTTTAAAACCCTGGAGGATAGAGGGGGGCACAACCCCCTCCCCCCATGAGGATTTTTTTCCCATACAAAATGTATATTCTTCACTCCGTTATCACACCCAGATATACATGTATGTGAGTTGCAGAGTTTGGCAGTATCGTTAATATACATGTATTTTCAAAATACATTTGTATCTTGTATTTTGTATTTTCACTTGCAAAAAACAAAGTATTTTGAGAATGTATTTTAAAATATATTTTCATAGTATTTTGTATTTTCAAAATACAAAAAATACATTTTATATTCTGACATTAAATTAATCTTAACACCACAGATTGCTCAGATAGCATGTGCAAATGAAAATCATAAAATTGCTGATTTCATTCCCCCCCCCCCCTCTCTTGATGTAATTTATGAGCTGCACTAGAATTACACGTAGTAGTGTCACTGAAGAAGTGTTAGGATCTCTTGTGATCTTTAAATTTAAGTAAACAGGAAAGGGAAAGAAAAGCCTTTCATACTCCTGTTTAAAACACAAACAGTATATTTGTCTAGGAATGTTTCTGGATTCCCACTGTATATGAAACCAAAAGTAGTAAAAACATTTTTAGGTAGTATTTATTAGATTCTTTAAGGGAATTTTCGAAATGTGTTCCTAAGTTCTAGAAAAATAAGGCTGCCAGTATTTCTGCAGTAGTATAATGGATTCTTGGTTACTGTGGTTAAGAGACAAAGATACACGAAGGCTGTCAGCCGTGGGGGGATGCCTTGGGTGGGGAACTTTTTAAGGGGTTATAAGGCGCATTCGAGTTACATATGGAGTGAAACACACTAAATTCCCGACCATTAGAGCGACAGCTTCCCGTAATGGATGGGGTGAATCAAATTTCCATTCTAGATGATTTTGAAACCTTTTGCGCAAATCTTAGTTAAAAATGTTTCCAAATTTTATCTGTAGATGGAAATGAAAATGTTAAGGAGCAGTGTCAGTTATGGAAGCTGAAAACTTAGATAATATGGAAAATATTTAAATTTACGATAAATTCTAAAACTCACTGAAAGACAAAACTTGAATTTTTTTAGGTTGTGATTTAGCTGAGTATTTATATTCAAACATTCAACTGGGTCCATGGGCGTCGCAAGCTTTGGGGACAAAACTGCATTTTCCTTCACCGTATGTATTTAGAATTACATAAATTGTATGCTTCATTTCCATAAATATAATTTAATCTACTAAATCAAATTTTATTTGTTTTCTTTTATCTCTTTTTTGAAATACATAATACCGTGTTTACTCGCGTAATAGTCGCACCCCCGTTTTGAAGTAGAAAAAATAGCTTTAGTTAGAATAACATGTTGTAAATTTTACCCTGCATAACAGTTGCACGTAGACTTTCACTCTGAAAAATTGGCAAAAAAGTGCGACTGTTACGCGAGTAAACACGGTACTTAAGTATGTGTATTTTGTTTGTTATTAATATTTTTGTAAATTTAAATTTCAAAGCTTTTTAAAATCTCAGATGGTCATTACTACCCCCAGGTTATAATAGACCCACCTGTCCAAATATTCCGTATAAATTTATATTTGAAATAGTATAAAATATCTTCGTCATAGTGCCTTATCAACCCAATTTATGGCTTCGAGTTCTTTGTGTAATTATCGAATTAAAATAACAAAATATTTCATTGTCCGAGCCACATTACTTTAGAGTCTTGACTTACACGAGAAATGCGTTCCCAGACCTCTCGCGTAAGGGAAAATTTGGCTTTGTGAGATAGGACATTAGTAGATCCAGAAGGTGGCCTCCAAACGAGCTGTCTTAGAAGTATATATTGCGTATATTAAGTCAAACTTGCACGATGGGTATCTGCCTAAAAAGTGTGTTTTTTTTTTTGGGGGGGGGGGGGTTCTAACGTGTATTTCCGTTACATTTGGAGAAAACCGACCAAAACTCCAGACCATTAAATCGACAGCCGTGCGATCAGCGGTCTACCATTTTGAGTGCCTTATCCACTCGGACATGGCAGAAACTCTTACAGTCGTATTCACGAAACGGCTAGTAACCGCCTGATTATGAAACTAACGTTTGACCGTTACTTGCTGGTAACACACCGGTAACCTCAGAACGGTATTCACCAACTATTTAAAACCACTGGTTTCCTGACCAACGTTTGACCACCGATTAACTTGTACTTGTGCATTCTGCTTTGTAAGCTCGTCTGTGATTGGCTTAGGGCACTGGCTATCCAACCAGCTGATTGCCGACCCTTGAACCCTCTTCGCGAGCGCTCCAAAATAGTTGAAAATAAGCAGGAGTGTAATGTGTTTTCATGTATTTTTATAATCACAAATGCTTCAATTATTTATTTCGGAGATTTCTGCTGAATTTTTTGTAATTAATAACCGATATTTTATTTATATACTCCTACGAATTTAAAAGATATATTGATTTTAAAAGATAATTTTTAAAGGTATTCGAAGGTTTTCTATTTTTATTTTTTAATGTATCTGACAGTCAAAAACAGTACGATTGTTTAAAAATTTGTGAATACATACTTAAGAGCTTACCCTGGGGGTATTTTATTTGTTTTACTGTAGGAGATGGTATGTTTTTTTTTTTTTTTTTTTTTTTTTTTTTTTTTTTTGAGTATCAATAATTAAAATTTCAAATGCATAAAAAAGCAAATATTTTTACAATGTCTTAATACAATTGTAATGATTCTAAGTTTCGTGAATACGGGTGTTACACCCGTATTCACGAAACTTTCTACCAGCTGGTAACAGCCGGATTACCATAGAATCGGATGGTTAAAAAAAAAATGGTATTCACAAGGCCAAATCGGCTGGTTACATCTCGTTTTTAACAGACGAATGTAACCAGCCGAATTCGGGTGGTTACCGGCCTGTTACATTCGACGCATGCGCTGTGAGGCTCTAATCTGTTAACAAACATGGCGGACTACAGCGCTGTTGAAGACAGAAGATATGGAAATTTTAGAATTTATTGATAGATTTGCAAAATTTATGTGTGAGGAGAAAATAAACGGTTTAGAAGACTTGTGTGTCAAGGATTTTCCAATACATTACCATCAAAATAAGTAAACGGTAAACAGGCGAAAAAGGAAATGTTTTAAATTTACAGCAAACGTGTCAATGAAATTATGGCGCAGCGGTAAAGCGAGCGATTGGCAAGCAGTAGTTCCAGGGTTCTGGCCTCGCTGCGGCCAAAGTTTCCCTTCTTGCTCTCTCACCCCCCCCCTTTTTTTTACATCTCTTTTTTTTTTTTTTCTAAAAAAGTAAGGCCCTCTGGGATGAAGTATTTAACCATTTTAATTAGGTGTATAAATTCGACATTATACTACAATACCATCAAAATCAATCATGATCCCAATCCTGTCAGAAAAAAAGAAATAATTTTATTATTTTTTTCCCAGCAAGAGCATTGCAAAATTTAATAGACAAAGCCATGTGAATTAGCAGGGGTTAGCTGGGCTGGAACAGGTTTCATTAATTAGTCCCCTTTCTAAAATTCCTTTAATTGATTTCCCACCCTCCCCCCCAAATTTTAGTCAATGAAATTAGTAGTTTTTTTATTTGCATTGATTCTGCAGTTCAACTATAGGTAAAAAAAATTTCAGCGCTACATATCCCCCATCCCCTCCCAATTTTTATTTGCCTACGATTTTGCAAAAGAAGAACATGTAGCTTTGAGACAAAAATTCATTGACATTTGTTTTATCTGTTTCATGGGGGAAGAAAATGTAAATTTTAACAGAGTCTGTTTTAAGCTTATAGTATTAAATATTTATTTACATACATCCGATAAAATAACTAATATAATTCTTGATTTTTGCATTATTCCATTAATAAAAATACATCAGAGGCATTATTCACTATTAATATTTAAATTGAATACTCTTTTTCCCCGTTCCTGCTTTATTTAAATAAGTTGTACACTTCGTGCTAAGTTATTACTCATACATTAATCACATGCGAAAAAAAAAAAATCTTATTTAAATGTCTGACTACACAGTGATTAGTGTCTTTATTGTGGGAAAAAACTTGCAATTTCGAGTGGAGATCTGCAATTCCTTTTTTTTTTTTTTTGGTGGGGGGGGGGGGGAGAGTCCAAAAATTTCTAGTCCTTGATATGAAAAATCAAGAGACAGCCTAGTTCATAACTTCAGTTAAAAATTCAGTAATGGCTACCTCATAAATCATTATTTAAGACCCAGCAAGAACCATCTCAACACAATCACATTTTAATATTCACGTATATATTTACCCTTTACTGTATAAAATTACAAAAAATTGCAGAGCTGCTCTATGATCCATATTTTTGTGATTAAAGTATGGTCACCAGTAGGTTTCAACATTAGAATCATTACAATTGTATTAAGACATTGTAAAAATATTTGCTTTTTTATGCATTTGAAATTTTAATTATTGATACTAAAAAAAAAAAAAAAAAAAAAAAAAAAAAAAAAAAACCATCTCCTACAGTAAAACAAATAAAATACCCCCAGAGTAAGCTCTTAAGTATGTATTCACAAATTTTTAAACAATCGTACTGTTTTTGACTGTCAGATACATTAAAAAATAAAAATAGGAAACCTTCGAATACCTTTAAAAATTATCTTTTAAAATCAATATATCTTTTAAATTCGTAGGAGTATATAAATAAAATATCGGTTATTAATTACAAAAAATTCAGCAGAAATCTCCGAAATAAATAATTGAAGCATTTGTGATTATAAAAATACATGAAAACACATTACACTCCTGCTTATTTTCAACTATTTTGGAGCGCTCGCGAAGAGGGGTCAAGGGTCGGCTCGGCAATCAGCTGATTGGATAGCCAGTGCCCTAAGCCAATCACAGACGAGCTTACAAAGCAGAATGCACAAGTGCAAGTTAATCGGTGGTCAAACGTTGGTCAGGAAACCAGTGGTTTTAAATAGTTGGTGAATACCGTTCTGAGGTTACTAGTGTGTTACCAGCAAGTAACGGTCAAACGTTAGTTTCATAATCAGGCGGTTACTAGCCGTTTCGTGAATACGACTGTTAGAAGATTGACTTTAAAAATTTTAAAGAACTTATAAGCATAGGCGCCGACTTCATGGGGCTTGAAGGGGCTTCAGTCCCCCCAATATTTTTATTCAGGGGGCTGAGCCCCTTCAAAAATTTCACTCCAACTTATTTGTGTCAAATCATATTTCTTCCTCCAAATCGGTTAAACTTAAGAATCCTAAAAATAGAGAATGTATCGCTAGCTTCTTCTGTCTCCCACTCCGCTTTTTCTTTCACAGGGATTCAGGAATTACGTTGGGCGCCTGTAATGCCGTAAGGCACTGATGTCAACCTTCTTTATCAAGAGCGCAAGCACAAACAAATGACCATCAGATAGCTAGGCAAAAAGAAACGGGTTTTTCCCCCCCCAAGAACCCTTCAGATTTTACACCGTGACACAATTGATGTTGGAATTGCTTTCTAGTAGGGAGAAGACTGCGCTTTTTTTTAGGAGGGTCGTTCTCATGTAATGTAATCTTTCTTTTTTAAATCAGTACAGCAAAAGCTTTCACTTTTATTCTATTGTGAGATACAGACTCTTCTGTAGACGTCTGACCATAAGGGAGATTTTCCCATTGTGCAAAACTGCAAACGATTGTGACATTCCCATTTCCCAGCAGTATTAAGTTTCGATGCTGAAAATAAACCGTTTAAATGTGACTTAAAAACAATTCAAGGCAGAAAATTGATAGTCAAATTTAAGTTTGAAGATTTTAAATCATGAAGAACCTTGTGAGATAGATGAAAAATTGATGTTTAATACAGTTTCGGATATAGACAGTATTCATTTCTTTATACGCTTTATCAAAACTTTACTAATATCGAACGCTTAACGTTTCTGATTTAGCTACAGTTAAGAGCTAAATAAAAAATGATTTCATAAAAATCTTCGAGCAGCACAACTTCTGGATTATATTTTATAATTGCTTGCTCTTATCTTCTCTCTTTACATATAAAACTCTATCCCCCATCAAGGGCGTAATCAGAGGTGGGGGGGGGGCGGGCTACGCGGGCTGAGCACTACTTAGCTGTCTCCCAGCCCCCCTACGATTTTCAAAAATTTTTGTTAGTTTACACATAAATACGAAAATTTAGAAACGAACATTTGAAAACCATGAAATCTTTAAGAAGACTCGTTGTTTTAGGCGAATTTCGCTTCATAATTGCAAGATTTCTGTTC